>JAYKKT010000089.1:12052500-12067500 GCA_036023115.1 Brasenia schreberi | reverse complement strand
GGGAATACCGGCTCTCGGATTCTCTCCCATGGAAAATACTCCAATCCTGCTACACGACCACAATGAGGTATGTCTGTCATCCACGGTATTCATTCTTAGCTCGATACCCTTGTGTAGCTTTACCTCAGATATAGGAAGCCTGATGCCAAGTCATGTTTGATGCAAATGCAGTTTCTTAACCAGGAAGTGTATCTGAAAGGAATTAAGGTCTATGAAGCCATTATTGAAGCATATGCATCTTATGAAGAACCTAGCAGGGAAGATGAATTCTCTGCAGAACTTTGAAAGTGAGAGATAGCTGCAGGCTGCACAAAGGCGTCGCTAACATGCGGGATGGTTACGATAATCAGAAATTCACAATGGTATGTATTCACTGTGTTAGAACTCGGTCTGAAGATCACTTGATTTCCCATACTAAAGAGGTGAAAAGAAGAGCATCAATGCTAACTGTTGTATGTTTTGTATTTGTTGAATGAACATCTTAAATCCTCTCGGAAGTTTCTAAAGCTCAGTCTATCTGAATGCAGGGGCGGAGGGAAGGGGAGGCCTCTAGGGGCCATTTACCCCCCTCCCCCCGGGAATGTCATGTCATGGTCCTTTCACCTTAGATCCGTCTTACATCTTGCCTGAAGGAGCCGGTCAACACATCTATTGTGGAAGAAAATATTTGATGTGTGTGTGTGTGTGTGTGAGAGAGAGAGAGAGAGAGAGAGAGAGAGAGAGAGAGAGAGAGATGTGTATGAACGGCCCAAGTATATCACTCAAGCCGGCTCACAAACAACTTGAGCTAAGTATTGGCAAGCTCAAGCTCTGTTTCTCTACATGACCTCAAGTCGAGGTCGTCTTGAACTCGATAAGACCAAGCAAAGTTCGAGCTGTTGTCACGTTGAGCTCAAACAGGTCATGAGCCGCTCAGTCTACTTATGCCCTGAACAGGAGAGGCTACTTAGACTTTTGCAAAGAATACCCCCGTTGGAATTTTGGCAAATCAAAGAATAAAGAGGTGCTGGAGTCACTAGTGCCGCTCTTTTAGACTAAAAGCTTTCTGCGTTTTGCTGCAGAACCGCTTGAACTAGACATGACCGGTTCGGAATCGGTTCGGGGTTCAAACAAGAACTGCATGGCTTTAGAACTGGTGGTAACCAGAATTGGCCGAACTGGCTCTGGAACTGAGGACTTTTCGGTTCATGGTATCTGAAAATTGATCTAAAACCAAAATGGACAGTTCCAAATTGTTGCTAACTAAGGTATATATATATATATATATATATTTTTTTTTTCACCGTTATCACAAATTGATTTGTAGCTCAATTGCTTCCTACCATTGCATTCCTGTCTCCGCCCCTGCTTCTGTGCTCTTCCACCGAAGAGAAGATCCTTGGGGCTACGAGCAATGGCATCAACTGAATGGTTGTATTACTCCAGTTTGGCAACAGGCACTTTATGTCGACCATTTGTTGTAAAGCTGAGCTCATCTGAGGAAATCAAAATGTGCTTCTGCATGGTAAGCCTCCAAATGAATGAAGAACTTGCGTGCTTTATTTTGTGATTGCTCAAGACTTTGAATGTGCACTTAAATTTTTAACTTTGATAATAGATATACCTACACCAGTGTTTATTAAGTTTGTCCAGAAGACAGTGGCAAACGATGCCCATGGTGGAGAACCTTGGCGTGACCCAGATTTTAGGTATTGAATTTTTGTGGGGATGTGGAACGGATCGAACTTGGGTCAGATAAAGGTAAGTTCAAGTTCAAAACCTACTTTGGGATGCCCGTAAGACATCCTGATCTCGTCCTAAAAGATATTCTTCTGTTATTTTGAATAAGTTTTTTGCATTGAATTGTATGGATCCTTATTTTAGAGTTCGGGTTGGATCTGAGCCTGGTATAAATTTATATAAGCCCTGGCCAACTTCACATATCTTAAAGGCTCACAGACAACCCAGATGACCGACATTTTCACGGAAGCTAAGTTTACAAACTGGTAGATTTCGTGTCCATGAATGTCAGGATTGAACACGGGTGTCAAAACCAAAATTTGAAAAGTTGGCAAAAAATGCCTAGGCCTATAGTTAGAACCTTTAGGCTACACTGCGTAGTTCTCTTCACAGAAAAAAAATATATCCAGAAGTTGAATATATGAGATATCCATGAGCCTTTCTCCCCACACTCAAAAGATTTTCTAGATCTGCCACTGAGGACTAAAAGGGTTCTTTTGCATGGATGATGGTTTCTTATACATCATTGACGGTGTGCACTCGTGCACCCTTCACCTTTTGGGGCGGGAGTATGATATGTTTGCCCCTTATTTTTTCAAACACAGTTTAGAATTTGTACTTCCTGTCTGAAAAAGGTAAATAATGTGTTGGAGTGTATTCTGTCACCGCTGTGCAGGATGGAGTCTCTCTTACATGCACAAATATAAATGTTGTACCACATGCACATAGGACAGTGACACACATATATATGTATATGAATATACATATATGTGTGGTGGTATGTGCTCGGTTGAGCATGGTACTCAAACCCCCGGTTAACATGATTCCACCATTCAACAACCACATTGCCATCTTTCACCATCTTTTACTATTGAAGACCAATTTCTATCAGTTAAAACTGTTACCATCATTTCCAAGACCATCCAAAAAAATCATAAAATGACATATATATATATATATATTCTTAGGTGGTTTTGATGGTCGTAGTGATGGTTTTGATAAATAAAAAATGGTTTTGAATAATTGAGCAGTAGAAGGTAAGGGAGAGCGTTAGCTACTGATTGAAGTAGTGAAACTATACGAAACAGAGGTTTGAGCACCGAGCTCAATTAAGAACCGATTACTGTCTCAAATATATATATATATGTGTGTGTGTGTGTATAAAAAATTATTGATCATCTCTCACATTCCTACCCATGTTCACCCATTGTATTTTGGTGGCATAAGTGTAAATACTTAAAAGTAAAAAAAAAAATGTATGAAGGGTAATATTATTGTACTCATGCCCCAAAAAAATAATGATTGAAGAGCGTCAATGGTGGGCATGATCTAACTCCCTCTCTATCTATCTATATATCAACAACAGCTAAGCCTTTTCCCACACTAGATGGGGCACGCTATATGGATTCTTTGTTTCTATAGAGCTTGATGAGATGCCATGCTAACAATGATCTCAACACCAACTAGATCATTCTTTATTGTTCCTTTTAACACTTTTGTGGTTTTCTTCTTCCTCTTTAATATTTTCACCGTCAATTATCATAACTTTCTTTAATCATCTTTCAACATGTTCAAACCATCTTAGATGATTTTATCATCTAGTGTTACTTCCAATTTGTTTTTAATAACCTCATTATATATACATATATACATACATGCATACATACATATACATATATATTTGTTTTTTTATGTAACCACATATCAATCTCAACATTTTTATTTTTTCTACAAACATCTTTTGTACATGATTATTAACTATCTAATACTTAGAATAATAAAGCATAGTCAGTCTTATTGATGTTATATATATTTACTTTTCAACTTTAATGATATCTTTTTATCAGATAGAATACCTAGACTTCTCCATTTTAACCAACTTACAAGAATTCTATGCATTACATCTCTATAAATTTTTCCATCGTTCTCAAGAACTTACCTTAGATAATTAAAACTTTCTTTACGGAGGATGCAATGTGTATCATTCTTTATTTATGCCATCTGAAATAACCAAATGATCAAACTTCCATTCTATATATTTTATTTTTTTCTAGTAAGTCTGAAACCTTTAATTTCTAATGTTTCTCTTCATAGTTCCAATTTTCTATTAACTTTTTTCTTTGACTCATCTATAAACACATTATCATCTGCAAATAACATACACTAAGGTATTTCATCGTGAATATATCTTGTTAACTCATTAGTAACTAATATAAATAAATATATACTTACAGCTGATTCTCAATATAATCCAATATTAACTTCAAAACTGAAGTTCCCATAAATACCTTGATATCCTAATCTCTTATTTGCATGTCCATTCGTATCTTCTCCCAAACAAATTATCTTTTTTTATAGAATTCTTTAGACTACCTTATCTAACTCCTCCCAAAGTACCTTTTATGCTATTTTTAGTCCTACTTGGGGTGGATGAGCATAAATTGTATTCAAAGCCTCTACTATTGATACTAATTTTATCATCATAATTTGATCACTATCATTTAAATATTTATTTACAATGATAGTGACTCCATTTGAGTCTTTTCCTTTCATGGTTACCATAATTTAAAACTTATATTCTCAATCTTCTTTACTTTTTCTCCAACCCACTTATCTCTTGTAAACATATAATGCAAACCTTTCTCCTAACCACAATAACTATTACATTCGTTAGCTTGCCAATCAATGTTTTCAAAAGCTTTTTACGTGCAAAAGCACAAATTGTAGCCAGTGGCGTGGAATAGCTGAACCGAGAACGATGATAGAGGGTAACGTGGCTTTACTTCAGCCGGTCATAGATAATGAAATACAACAAGCATTATTCAAGCTAAATGAGGACAATACACCAGGGAGGAGCCTTTTATGGAGCATATTGTTCGAGATGACATCTGCAAGGCCATTAGGAATGTGTTTCAATCATCTAAGCTTCTTAAAGAAGCTAATATCACCAATATTATCCTCATTCCTAAACATACTAAAGCCAATAATCTCAATGACTTTCGACCAATCAGATTGTGTAATTTCCCTCCACAAAGTGGTAGCCAAAATTATAGTCGAACGAATATGGCCTATTTTAGTAAGAAACATCTCGGCTAATCAACATGTATTCCTCAAGGACAGAAGCATACAAGAGAGCATCTTAATTGCACACGAAATGGACTATATGAACAACAAGAAGAAGCACTCTATTCTAGTAAAGATTGACCTCACCAAGGCCTACGATCGGGTGGACTGATATTTTTTGGAAGACACACTGGGCTTTTTTGGGTTTCACAGTAAGACAAACTGACATGCATGAAATCAGCAAGCTTTGCACTCCTTATTAATGGGAAAGCCGGCAAACTCTTTAGTGGCACGTGAGGGATTCGTCGCCCAATTTCCCCGTATCTTTTTCTATTGACTATGGAAAGACTATCCTGGAGATTACAGATAAGTGAGTCCAACCAAGAGGTAACATTAATAGATATTAAAGGATTCAATTGGAGCCACTCTTTCTTTGTGAACGATACCTTGTTTTTTATTTGTGATAAAGGCACCTCTTTTGATAACTTCCTACAAGTTATTGCAGAAGTTGAAAGTCACTCGGGCATGCTAGCGAGTGATTCAAAGTTAGCATTCTTCACCTTCTCAATTTCAAGCAATAGAACTCGACAACTGCAAGTGAAGTGTGGATGGCCTAACAAATAGTTGCCGGTACGGTATCTAGGATTACCACTGTTTTGTGGGTGTTTAATGTCTCAACTCTGCCAATCACTAGTTGCAAAGGTGCAGAATCAAATTGAAGCATATTCTTCCTCCTTTTTGTCTCTGGCCAGGAGAGTTGTCATGATTAAGTCAGTCCTTGGTGCAACCCCATTACATTGGATGATGTCATTTTGGCTCTCCCACAAGTGCCGCTGACAAATCGAAGTGATCCTTTCACGATTCTTATGGGTTGGATCCCATTATGGCAAGGTAATTCATTTATTATGTTGGAAAAATGTATGCAAACCCATTCAATGAGGTTTTGGAATATGGAAACTGGAAGAGGTCAATAAAGCAATGCTCTCAAAGAATAGTTGGAAAGTGGCAGCCAAACTCAAGGATCCCTAGACCATTTTGGTGCAATGTACATACCTGTACACAAATAGTTTTTAGTTTGATTGGAAAGCAACATTGACTTCTTGGAGATGAAAATTGGTTATAAAAGGAACAATGATGCTAATAGATAGAACATCGTGAATAGACTCGTCGACCTAAGGTCGACTTCACCTTCATGACAGAAAAGTTTGTCGGTCCACATTTTAAACGTTGACAGTAGCGTATGAAAATTTGGTTAACCATGTTAGGGCTGCATCTGTATATCAAGTCAAATTATCCTCTACTCGATGATACTAACCCTAGAAGCTCGGATAGAATCGTCGAGTGAAAGGAGAATGACACCCTGTGCTAGTGTTGTATTTTATTGTCACTGTTAAATGTTTTATTTTATGTATATAGTTATTTCCCTTCCATGATGGCAAAAGATTTGTGGGCTGTCTTGGATTGAAAATACAATAATCAAGACCTCGGTCTTGAAAAGTATTCTGTGACCAAGTTCCATAAATATCAAATGGTAAAGAGAAAATCTGTGATCGAACAGGCTCACGAGTTTCAGTTTTTGTGCCATGATATGAAGGAAGCCAAAATGGAAATTCTTGACAAGTTTATTGTTATGTCTATTGTAGAGAAATTTTCTAAGTCTTGGAGGGTTTCAACCTAGATTTAAATCATAAGAAGGGTAAGATGACTCTTGATGATCTAATGGTAGACATAACAATAAAGGAAGAGTATAAAAGTCAAAAACCCATTATGCCTGTAGATATCATTATATGGTTTAAAATAAGCTCCTAAACAATGACATGACAAGTTTGATTATGTAATATTATCTTTTGGCTTCATTTTTAATAATTATAATAAGTGTGTCCACTGAAAGTCGATCAATAATGCTTTCATCATTCTTTGCGTATATGTAGATGATATATTGTTGTTTGAATCCGATATGAAAATAATAAATGAGACTAAATCATTCTTATGTAGTAAGTTTGAGATGAAGGACATGGGTGTGATTGATGTGATGAAGGTCTACTAATGGTATAGTAATCTCTCAGTGTCATTACATTAAGAAAGTTTTAGAGAGATTTGGATATACAAATTGTAGATCTGTTAAGACTTCATATGATTCATCTAAGGCTATGTATAAGAATAAAAGTTATATTTCTATATCTCAACTATGATATTCTTAGATTATCGATAGTTTGATGTATCTAACCAACTATACACAACCAGTATTGTATTTGTTGTGTGTAAGTTGAGTAGATACACTATTTATCCAAATAGAACCCATTGAGAAGCTTTAGACAAAGTGTTTCGCTATGTGAATGGAACGATTTTTTTTGGACTACATTACAATAAACATCCTTTGGTTCTTAAAGGATTTAGTGATCCTAGTTGAATAACAAAGAATTTTGAGAGTAATGGGGTCACTAAATATGTGTTTCTTGTGGGTGGTGGCACTGTTACATGAAAATCCAAGAAACAAATTATTTTTGCTCGTTATACCTTTGAGGTAGAACTATGTACTTTAGATGAGACTAGATTGGAAGCTAAATGTCTTAAGAGACTTATTCCAGTTTACTTATGGTAAAGAAATCACTTCTTGTAATTTTAGTACACTATGATAACATGACTACAATAACTAAGATCAGTAGTTGTAAGTACAACCAAAAGCAACGGATACACATCTACTATAAGGGTTCTTGTGTCTCATAGGGTCATAATTATAGATTTTGTTGAATCGAAAGTTAACACAGTTGATCCTTTGACTAATAGTCTATCAGTAGCCTTAGTTGAGAAATTTAGGTTGCGGATGAGACTAAAACACATGATTTATTCACAAGTAGTATCAACCCAACCTAACTGAGTGCAGATCTCACGAAGTAGATTCAATATAGTAGTAACAAGTTGTTGGGTGAATAAGATGAAACTTTGTATTATGTGATACTTTTAGTATCTGTGTGTGTTTGTCTCCTGTAAATCTAAAGTGTCATGATTGCTAGTTTAGCAAGAGATTATTCTATAAATGAGATCGAGTCTTAGGACATGATGCTAGCAATATATCCTTGAAGATGCCCAACTAAGTGATTGACATTGTGTGACTACAATAGGAGAATTGTGTTGTTCCCTGAAGTCAATCATGGATAAGGATAAAATGAGACTGTTCCGAATAAGGTGGGGCGGTTCCAGATAAGATGAGACCATTGAGGATAAAGCAGTACGTTATTTGGATCAGATCCCTAATCCGTGATCCACACGTGTACCTATAAATAGGTGAATAGGAGTCCTCCCTAAATACATAGTTGACCTCTCTCTTCTCTTCTCTTGGTTCTGTCTCTATGTATGTGGTGTTGTTTCAATCCCTTTGCCCGTGGATAGTCTCTCTTTCTTCTCTAATCATAGGCGAATGAGGTGTGTTCAAAGTCGACTCGAAGTTAGGTAAGTGATCTTCGAGTTATGTGTGCATTTTATTCTATGAGGAATACGCAAGTACCTCTACATACTCATAGTGGGGCGATGATTTTTCTAAAACAAGTCTGCAAGGACGATTCACACAGATAAGTTTTTATTTTGCTTTTGCTTTTGTTTTTCGTATGACTTTATTATGACTTATTTTGGATCTGCCACTATTGTTTATGATTGGGGATGTTTATATTTGTTGCATATTACTTTATTATATATGTATGTACTGTTAGTTCCAACACCACCAACCCTCGATAACCAATACTAGGCTCTAAGTCTTCCTTTATTGGATACAATACTTTTAAATATTACCCTAATATATACATATATATTCACATATATATATATATATATATATATATATATATATATATATATATATATATATATATATATATATATATATATATATATATATATATATATATATATATATATATATATACATACTAGGCTCTAAGTCTTCCTTTATTGGATACAATATTTTTAAATATTACCCAAATATATACATATATACATATACATATATATATATACATGTATACATATACATATATATATATACATATATATATATATACATATATATATATATATACATACATATATATATATATATATATATATATATATATATATATATATATCACCATAAAGTTTTTCACAACACCCGTGTTGTTATACATATATATATATATATATATATATATATATATATATATATATATATATATATATATATATATCACCATAAAGTTTTTCACAACACCCATGTTGTTCTCAAGACTAAATTTGACTTTTGTGTCTCAATGTTTGTTCCAAAGACATGATTCAAACATACAATCAACCTATCATCGATCCCCTCATGATTTTTTTTAAGAGTACGGAGATTTAAGTTTCTCTAGTATGTGGCTTAGTTGTTGTTGTATGGAGATTTGGGTTTCGTTGGAGTATTTGGACTTGAATTGTTGAGTTGAATGCTCGGTTGACCCGTTTGCAGAGTAGGAGCAGCGTCACCCAAGCTCAACCTGGTCCCTTTTGGGACGATGAAGAGAAATAAACTATCCAAACTTCCAATGGTGATATTGCCACGCATGAAAATAGTTGAGAAGTTTTGAGAATTGACTGTTCAAAGATAGGTGGCAAAAACATCAAGTACAATCTAGTGAGGTGCTTTTGTCTTTTGTTTTCTTTAATCTCAATCCTTCATGTTGAGATTTGACAGAACCTGACAAGAATCTAATATGCGATCATTTAGACTTTTCTCGCACATGTGGTGTAGGCACGTGCACACACATATACATTTTGGATCGTACTCAAACTTTTTTCGTAAAATCTTTTCAAAATCTTTTCCCTCTTTGATTATCCTATCAACCGTGGAAATTTTAATTAAAAAAATAACTTTTCATAGTTATATTTTCTGTACTCACATTTAATGCACAACGAAAACTCCGCCCATGTAAGGGATCACCCTTGCATTGCCGGTCCCAAGCTAGGATAAAGGAGGAGGGTTGTGTTAGGCTTTCGACAGCTAGCATAAAACTTCATCGAATTTTATAACATAGATTACAAAAATTATGAGCATTGTTTGGGGGCATCCCCGCCTAGTGACGTACAGTAGAGCCCGAATGCAATAATAAGTAAGCAAGGGTTACTATATTTTTGCCCGAATGCAGTGAATCAATTGTAGAGAGGGTTCCCACATCATGGACAGGTGTGGGTAATGAAGTTAGTCCCGCTATATTGCTACCCGAATGTAGTGAATAATTTTCAGAGATAGTCTCCGCATTTTGAATATAGATGGATGCGGGGGTAAGGAAGTTAGTCCTAGATAATAAGATTTGTATTGGTTCTTGGAATATCGAAACATTATCCGGTAAGCTAATGGAGGTGGTAGATACTATGATTCGTTGAAAGATTCATATTCTATGTTTACAAGAGACAAAATGAGTTGTAGAAAAAGCAAAGGAGATAGAGGATACAAGTTTTAAATTATGGTACTAAGGTAAAGAAAAAGGCTCGAAACGGAGTTGGTATTATCATAAATAAAGATTTAAAGGATAGTGTAGTAGACATATAACGATATGTTGACCGAATCATGACATTGAAATTAGTGTTAGGAATAGAGGTTTTAAATATAGTTTGTGCTTCCGTACCCGAAGTAGGACTAGAAGATAGTATAAAGACAACTTTTTGAGAAGAGTTAGATAAGGTGATTCAAAAGATTCCACAAAGGAAGATGATTTGTTTAGGAGGAGACTTAAATGAACATGTCGGTAAAGAGGCATTAAGATATCAAGGGATTCATGGAAACTTTGGTTTTGAGGATATAAATGAGGAAGGTAGGGAGATTTTAAATTTTGTTATGGCATTTGATCTCTTTATAGTCAATACAATCTTCAAAAAATGGGATGAACATTTAATTGCTTATAAGAGTGGCTTATCACAAATACAAATTGATTACTTTATTTGTAAAAAAAAAGATAGAGAGTGTTGTAAAGATTTCAAGATAATTCAAGGAGAAAGATTAACCACCTAACATCGACTTTTAGTTATGGATTTACAAATAAAAATATAGACAAAGAAGAAAAGAGTGCATCGAGCTATTCGGACTAAATGGTGGAACCTCAAAAGCGAGAAAGAAGATATATTTAAACAGAAAGTCCTTCAAGGAGATGTTTGGAGTTATGTTGGTACACCCTGTGATATGTGGAACAATATGACTATACATATCAGGAAAGTGGCGAAAGATGTGTTAGGTGTATCTAAGGGAGGTGTATCGGCACAAAAAGAAGCTTGGTGGTAGAGTGAAGTAGTGCAAAATAAAATCAAGGCAAAGAGAGCATGTTATAAAATACTTTATGCTAAGAAAACTAATGAAACTTTAAAGGCTTATAAGAAAGCAAAGAAGAAAGCGAAAGAAGCCGTGAGTAAAGCAAAAGCTAAAATTTGGCAGGATTTATATAAAAAACTCAACTCAAAAGAGGGTGAAAGAGATATTTTTAGAATAGATAGGGCTACAGATAAGAAAACTAAAGATCTTAATTATGTTAGATGCATCAAGGACGAGGATAAAAAAATTCTAGTGGCAAATGATGATATAAGAAATAGATGGAAAAACTATTTTTATAAGTTTTTTAATGAAAATAAAGATGTTAGTATTAGCTTAGGAGAGTTAGCCAAATCAGAAAAGTATATAAACCACAATTTCTACCTACGTATTCAAAAGAATGAAGTCAAAAAGGCTCTAAAAAATACGAAGGGTGGTAAATCGGTAGGATCATATAATATTCCTATAAAAGTTTGGAAAATATTAGGAGAAAAAGGAATCACTTGGCTCACAAGACTATTTAATGAAATATGGAAAAACCAAAAGATGCCCGAGGAATGGAGAGCAAGTACACTTATACCCATATATAAGAACAAGGGAGACATTCAAAATTATGCGAATTATCGAGGTATCAAGTTAACGAGCCATACTATGAAATTGTGGGAAAGAATTATCGAACGTAGGTTAAGACAAGTATCAAGTACAAGAGAGAACCAATTTGGATTCATGCTAGGCAGATCTACTGCTGAAGTGATTCACCTTTTGAGATGTCTTATGGAACATTTTAGAACAAAAAAGAAAGACTTTCACATGATATTTATTGATGTAGAAAAAACTTATGATTGGATACTGAGGGAGGTTCTTTGAAAAATTTTGGTAAAAAGAGGTATCCCATTCACATGTATGATGGTGCAAAAATATGTGTGAGGACTTATGAAGGAATGACAGACTTCTTTGAAGTTAATATTGGGTTACATCAAGGATCAACTTTAAGTCCATATTTATTTATAATGGTGATTGATGAGTTAACAAAACATATTCAAGATGAAGTACCTTGGTGTATGTTAGTTGCAGATGACATTGTATTAGTGGAGGAGTCTAAGGAAAAAGTTAATAGAAAATTGGAACTATGGAGAGAAACATTAGAAAGCAAAGGCCTTCGACTTAGTAAAACAAAGACAAAATATATGGAATGTAAGTTTGATCATGTGGTTACCTTAGAGGACATAGAAATTAAAATTGGTACACATTGCATCCCCCAAAAGGAAAGTTTTAAATACCTAGGGTCAATTTTTCAGAGTGATGGAAGAATTGATGGAGATGTTTTGCATATAATTAATGCTGGTTGGTTAAAATGGAGAGGAGCAGCAGATATTCTTTGTGATAAGAAGATGCCATTAAAGTTAAAAGGTAAATATTATAGAGCAACAATTAGGCCTGACATATTTTATGGTTCTGAGTGTTGGGCAATTAATCATCAACATGTACAAAAGATGCTTGTGACAGAAATGAAGATGTTGAGATGGATGAGTGACCATACAAGAAAAGACCGTATACATAATGAGGTTATTAGAAACAAATTAGGAGTGACACCAATAGAGGATAAAATGAGAGAATATCGTTTAAGATGGTTTGGACATATAAAAAGAAGTTCAAAAGAAGAACCTATAAGAAAGTATGAAAAACTAAATTTGAAAAGTATTAAAAGAGGTAGAGGACGACCACAAAAGTGTTGGAAAGAAACAATAAAGAATGATCTAGCTTATTGTTAGTTAACTGCTAACATGGCACACGATAGGGATTTGTGGAAACAAAGAATCGATGTAGCCGACCCCGTCTAGTATGAGAAAAGGCTTAGCTATTGTTGTACATTTAATGCACAATGGTACAATAACTATTTAAATTCAAATATCTAATGGGCAATCTAATTGTAGAAATATTTGAGTAGTATATATGGTTGATTAGATCCTCGATACTCACTAAACACTCATGCCTTTTCTTTATTTTTTAAGGGCATCAATTTAATAAAATTATCTTTATTTTCAAATACCTTTAAAAAAAATTAAATAACATTCATGAATGTTTCGCATTTGAGGTATGCACCATTGAATTATTCCCGTCTCTCTCACGCGTGCATATATATATATATATAAAGAGAGAGAGAGAGAGAGAGAGAGAGAGAGAGAGAGAGAGAGAGAGAGAGAGAGAGAGAGAGAGAGAGAGAGAGAGAGAGAGAGAGAAAATCTAAATAAGCCGGCCATTCTTGTTTCCTTAACATGTCCATGTAAAGTTCGAATAGAATGGTTTGACTAACCGAATACGGATGAGGGAAACAGAGTTATTTCCCTCCCTCTCACGCGTGCATATATATAAAGAGAGAGAGAGAGAGAGAAAAAAAAATCTAAATATGCCGGCCATTCATGTTTCCTTAACATGTCCATGTAAAGTTCGAATAGAATGGTTTGACTAACCGAACACGGATGAGGGAAACAGAGTTATTTCCCTCCCTCTCACGCGTGCATATATATATATATATAAAGAGAGAGAGAGAGAGAGAGAGAGAGAGAGAGAGAGAGAGAGAGAGAGAGAGAGAGAGAGAGAGAGAGAGAGAGAGAGAGAGAAAATCTAAATAAGCCTGCCATTCTTGTTTCCTTAACATGTCCATGTAAAGTTCGAATAGAATGGTTTGACTAACCGAATACGGATGAGGGAAACAGAGTTATTTCCCTCCCTCTCACGCGTGCATATATATAAAGAGAGAGAGAGAGAGAGAAAAAAAATCTAAATATGCCGGCCATTCATGTTTCCTTAACATGTCCATGTAAAGTTCGAATAGAATGGTTTGACTAACCGAACACGGATGAGGGAAACAGAGTTATTTCCCTCCCTCTCACGCGTGCATATATATATATATATATAAAGAGAGAGAGAGAAAAAAAAATCTAAATAAGCCGGCCATTCATGTTTCCTTAACATGTCCATGTAAAGTTCGAATAGAATGGTTCGACTAACCGAACACGGATGAGGAAAACTAAAAGGAGCTTGGTTCATTAACCTGCAATAACTGGTGACCGTGATCATCCAGGTTAATATAATTCTTTCTAACTTTTATAGTTGGAGCACTGGTCTTTCCTTGACCTAACCCAGCTTACGAAATGAAGTAATTTGTTATATGCTGTCAAAAGTCAGGTAGCGTAGATTTCATGCACGAATTGAAAGTGATGTTTTAGTTTTCTGAAAATGAAGTAATGGTATCGAACAAGCAGGAATATGCATTTGAACGACGATTTAATTAAGTTATTCTAATTAATTATTTTATCATATCTCTAAATGTTTAGTCATGAACAAATTAGTGGCACCCATGTCTTAGACGTGCTATTGCGCTTCACTCATGGTGTCACAATGTATCGTAGGATACATTGCGATACGGGTACTGTATCATACAATACATCCCATATCACACGACACATGATGATTTTTTATGATTTTATGATTTTTTAATATTTTAATTTGCCATATCGTATGATATGGTACGATTATCGCGTTACAACATTGCTCAAAAGGACGAATGTTAAGTTTCAAGATGCAGCAACCCAGTCGACATTCTCTCTCTTTTAAACGGCATTCGGGATGTTTACTTAACTGGCGGTTTCCACTTTTATACACGCTTCTGTCCAATATAGGAAATTCCCCAACTGGTTGCCGAATGCTAGCACTCGGCTTGTTGTGAAAATGGGTGGTATGAGGGGTAACTTTTAAGAGTGAAAAGTAGTGAGGAGACGGACAAAATAAGACATACACTCGGGACGAAGCTTTTTGAACCTAAATTCGCATTCACCTTCTAAAACAAGCACCAAAAGCGCTGTATTATTGCCCATTTCCTAAACAATTGGGTACTTCTATCCAAACTTAAG
>JAYKKT010000089.1:11890000-12047500 GCA_036023115.1 Brasenia schreberi | reverse complement strand
ACCATGTATATTAAATATTTTTTACTTGATCACCTTAATTGTTCATCTCAAACATCAAACGTTTAAGATGTAAACTAGATTTCAATAAACATTGAGTTTAATCATTTACCTATATATATATATATATATATCTTTCGGTGTATTACATAAATATCTTTAATATTCAACCTTTGAGATGTTGTCTAATAGCTTACATTCTCTCTCTCTATATATATATCTATATATCTATATATATGTGTGTGTGTGCGGGCGCACAAGCGTGTGTTTGTGTTCGGTGAATATACATAAAAGTAAGTGATTTTCTGATTAGCTCAGAATACTGCGTACGTGCACCCATTTTCTTTTTCTGCAGGAAGCTGCTGGGCGTTTTCTACGGTTGCTGCCATTGAGGGCATCCACCAAATCAAGACCAAGAAATTGCTCTCGTTATCGGAGCAGGAGTTAGTAGATTGTGATTTGTTCAGTGGTGGGTGCAATGGAGGCAGTTACACACTTGGTTTCCTCTTCGTCTTTCTCAATGGCGGAATAACGACGGAGGATCGTTACCCTTACCTTGCCAACACAAACACGTGTGACAGTGATAAGGTTGCCTTAATTATTTCGTTTGCTTCCTAATTTCATATGACATAACTTGCCTTACTAATGCAAAACAATACTCTACCCGAAGCGATGCAAATAAGGCAGATACTACCGAATTTGACGGAGTTCAGGTAGGAGATTGCGCATCTCTTTGACCGGGTATGGGATGAGAGAGAGAGAGAGAGAGAGAGAGAGAGAGAGAGATGTTGCCATCTCTGTAAATCACGTTCAGGCCAATTCTATACTTTTACTTTTAAGAGATATGGGTGTAATAAGAATGTTTTTTTATATTATTTAAATATTTTTATAATTTTTAAAATAACATCTATGTCCTTCAAAATAAAAGTTAGACATGATTAGAGATTAGCAACATTCATCAAACTTTCTTATAAATAAGTAGATAGTTAGGTAGCATCTTTTGTTTATAAAATTATGTTTTCCTTAACCCTAATTTCACAAAGAATATATATATATATATATATATATATATATATATATATATATATATATATATAGATATATATATATATATATATAGATAGATAGATAGATAGATAGAGAGAGAGAGAGAGAGAGACCATAGTCTATACACGCACTCATTCATCCTCAAACCTACCTAAAGTCAATCTTTGATATCAATAGTTGAAATCTTTAAGTAAAAAAATAATAATATGAGGTGTAATAAATATACTCCCCAAAAGTATACTAATATTTTATTTTTAATTCACAAGTCAATTATTGATCTCAACAATGGAATGATTGAGATGTTTGGCATTATATATTGACTATTTGATTTTTAAATGCTTTTGATTTAAACAAATGTGATCAAGATCGTATTTGGGGTATTGACATCCTTAGGAAAGTCTCTCTCTCTCTCTCTCGTAACAGAGTGGGTACGGAGCACAAAAATTAGGTTTGGAAACGGGGCCAGGTAAAACCCGTCTCCACCTGTCCCCATTGGCTTTCCTACCCATCATCGTCGTTTTAGCATTTACTTCCAGAGAAACAAGATCATGTCTTGATGTTTCTTTTACGACGTTCAACGCTAATCTCACTTCTTTAATTAATGATATGCAGCTGAAGTATCTTGATGCAACAATCAGCGGCTTCAATAATGTTCCTCAAAATAATGAGACTGCACTGAAGCAGGCTGTTGCACATCAACCCGTGTCAGTAGCTATCAATGCAACTACCTTGAAGTTTTACCATGAGGTCTCTACTTGTCGTCACTGCTCACTAGTCTTTCTTTTTTTTCTTCGTCTAATCCTACATGCAAGTGGACTGCTATATATTTTTAATTTTTGTAGGGTTAGTCTTGTAGCGTATATGTGACATGCACATGGGCATACAGGCATGCGTACACACACATATATAGAAAGACAATTTTAAAGGAGTATAGAAATCTAGTACCATCTATGAGATGCTTGCCTCTACCAAAGAAACACTACACAAAATGTCACACGTAGAGAGAGGGAGAAAGATAGTGATAAATGTATAATATCTTTTGATGCATGATTTTATATAAAGATCTCCACCTTACAATCTTTAAGATAAATGGTTGATGTGATAAAATAGTAGAAACACTATACACATATATATGCATGTATATAGAGAGAGATAGTGGTAAATGTAAAATGTCTTTTGTGCATGATCTTCCATAAACATGTTCACCTTTCAATCTTTGATATGAACGGTTGAGGTGATAAAAGAAGGTATTTAATATACATGGTGCATTAAATAAAAAATGTAAAATATAAAATATAAAATTATAATGGTACCTTTAATTCAAATCTTTATTATTGATGATGCCAATCTAATGATTGAGATGTTTATAAAAGATCATGAACTAAAAAATATTATACATTTACCAATATAAAAATATATATATATATATATATATAGAGAGAGAGAGAGAGAAATTTGTATGTATGTACATGTGCATGTGTTTTATAGTCACCATTCTCATTCTTGGCAAAGTTTTTTCAGGAAGATTTAGCAGTCCTCTTTCTTGATGAGAAAATCTTGAGTGCTCTATAAAATAGTTTTAATGTATAAAAGGGGGAAAACAAGAAATAACAGATATTAGTACAATTTTTCTTATATATGGCCATAAATTGCAGGGCGTATACAATGGTCCTTGTGATCCTTCAGTTCTGAACCATGCAGTCACCGCTGTTGGGTATGGAAGCACTGGTAAAGACAAATACTGGATAGTGAAGAATTCATGGGGGACTACTTGGGGTGAAGATGGATACATACGAATGGCACGTGAAACAGGTTCACCTCAGGGCACTTGCGGAATCGCCATGGAACCTGCATATCCGGTATAGTCTATGCCCAGGGGTACAGCCACACATGTATTCGTACCATAGTCTACTTTACCGTATCAAATTGTTCTTCCCTACCCCAAAAAAAAGAATCCACTTGTTCGTTTTGTAACGTTATTTGGTTTGCTGGAATACTGGTGCGAGTGCACTGGAATGAATTTCCTAATAAAGACTGTTTGTTGTTGTGCAACATTAGCCTCTGCTAGTGTGGTGTTCATCTGCTGGTCGCTTGAGAATCATAGTTGCTGACATAAATGTTGTGTGTTGGGTATCCTGCAGCCTCGTATTTTGCATGATGATGGGCTTGGTTCAGTGCCGGACTTAGGATTCTTTTGGGTGAGATGCAGTTAGATTTGACCTTCACAACTTACTTGTATTTCCCTATATAAAGTAGAGGACCGAGGAAATTTTTAGATTTCAGTGACACTATAAACACCAAAGATAAAATCCTCAATAAAAGGTTGATACGGATAGAATCATACCAAAATACCAATTACGAGTTGGATTAGATCCAAACATAAATAGAATCAGACGTAAGCACAGACCGGGTCGGATTGGATTCAAATGCCAAAGCAAGGTGAACCCCATTGAAGTATAGACTGGATCAAATAGAAGCAAAGACAACCAAATCCAAAAACAAGATTCAAATACATATTAAAGCAAATACAAGCATAGACAGAATAAGATTTAAGTATAGATTGGAGTATATACAAGCATAGACCAAATTAGATCTAGATACAAAATGCAAGTACAGATTGGAGTAGAAACAAGTACAAACTGGGTCAAGGTCCGAATATAGATCAAATATAAGCATCAACTGAATTAGATTCAAATACAAAATTCAAGTATAGATTGGAGTGGATACAAGTACAAATCAAATCAAGATTCAAATACAAACTAGATCAAGTATCAACTAAACCAAATCCAAATATAAGATCAAATCCGATTGAGACAAAGGCCAAATTCAAAATTTGAAAATCCACTAGTTGTCCTCGAAGGAAATTGCAAAGAGCAACGTGTAACCATCTAACCACCTATAAAAGCAGAACATCTCTACAAGGGGATCATCGAATCTTGAGAGCTTCTACATGGGATCATCGAATCTTGAGAGCTTCTACATGAAGATGAAGATAGTGAAACACTTTGATCCTCAGAAAATCTAAACCCCCTTTTGGTCTCAATTTCTAAGCTAAGTTTGATGCTAATCAATTCTTGTTATTAAGTCTCAATATAAATGAATACTTGCTTGCAAGTCGCCAAGAGCAAAGACCTCCCCTTGCGCCCTCACCTCCGGTTGTATGCATAGTGGCAAAAAAGCCATTCGTCTCTCTACCTCCCTCTCTCTCTACTGAAGGCAGACAACCACCCTCTCTTTCTCACACATACACCTCTTCCTCGCACACACTCTCCCACATATACACAGAGTCCACACATGCATACATATACTCTCTCTTTTTTGGCCTTTGCTTCATGTAGAGAGCCATGACCCACTTTCTCTCTCTTTGCCTCCGCTTCATGTAAAGGACTGTAACCCCCCTCCCCTCTCTCTACATCATGTAGAGGGTTGTGACCCCCTCTCTCAGCCTTTGCTTCACGTAGAGGACCATGACCCCCTCTTTCCTACGGGGCCTATACTTCACCCGAAAGACCGTGACCCCCCCCCCCCCCCCCCCCCCTCTCTCTCTCTCTCTCTCTCTCTCTCTCTCTCTCTCTCTCGCACGACCTGTTCTTCATGTAGAGGGTCATGAACCCCCTTCTCCTTTTTCTCTCTCTCTCCGAGCCAGAAAAACATTATCATGTTGTCAATGTCAGCCAGACTCATCGATCCTCACCCGCAGCCATACACTGCTCAACCATCATGTGCCACTACCGCAACCACCGTCTCCGGTCGTCGACCCGCAACTGCTCTTCTGCCTCTCCTTTTGTCTATCTCATTACGTATACGAAGTTCTAACCCCTTTTCTACCAATTCGAGCTGGATCGGTTTTGTTTAATTGACACAATTCACCTCATCTCAAAAGCCCATGATCGATAGTACTCTTCCGATTAAATCCATTATTTTTGACCCGATCCATTGCAACCTACTCAGATCAGATCTCCTTCATACCAATCCCAACATGACCTTGTGGATCTCATTTCAACTCCAATCCAATTTGGATTTTATTTTAGTTAAACTCAAAATCCAATTCAGTTGTTTAAATCCTACTCGTCTT
The DNA here is from genome assembly GCA_036023115.1 of Brasenia schreberi. Classification (NCBI taxonomy): domain Eukaryota; kingdom Viridiplantae; phylum Streptophyta; class Magnoliopsida; order Nymphaeales; family Cabombaceae; genus Brasenia; species Brasenia schreberi. The sequence continues at coordinate 12,042,381 of JAYKKT010000089.1, read as the reverse complement.
GCCCAACCAACTTGTTTCGAATCGGATCCATTTTATCCAAAAATCTTATCTTCAAGTTGAATCGAACCAAACTCAATTCAAACCTGATAGAGCCAATATTTCATGGATTTGGCTCCATTTTGGGATTAAATCTCATTTGTATCATCTAAGGTCCACTAAATACCAAATATTTCAAGAATTCAAGAAGAACTTTAGTGAAGAATTCAAACGACCTCCTTATTATTGTTTCTTTTTTCATTTCCTTACTATTAAGAAAATTGTATCACTAATCTAGGTCTTACAAGACTAAACATTTGCGTACAATTCTCTTTTGGCATGTTCGGTGGGACCCCGTGGGTCTACCGAGAGTTGTTTGCTTAGTAAAATTTGAATTTACTTTTTACTTATAAATATCTTGATTGACACTTCTACATATTATGCACATAGTGTAAAGCATTGTTGATTGTTTCACACACTCATGTGTTAACACACTTGTGCACATATTTGGCTCATTTATTTATTTGTGTATTGGATTATTTACAAAATTCATATACACTCACTTAAATTAGGATTAGTGTAATTTATTCTCAAAGCCTAAATGTCTTCCGGCCATCATTACAATACCCCGTCCAAGGATAAAGTGGAGTCCTTGCCTCACGATTCCTCGGAGTCCCAAAAACCCGAAAGAATAGAACTCGAGTTGATTGATAATGCTACATCATCAAACAAGAAACCTATCAAGCCCAAGCATAGTGCCTCTAGGATCCCAATATGTAAGGTTTTTACCAAAAACTATGAGGTTGAGCTAGAAGCTTTAAGGAACCAATTAAGAGAAGTCTAACTAGTAAACAAAATTATGCCATTAGAAAAAGAGCAAAATTAAAAAAATAAAGATTGCTCTACCTCTTATGAAAGCTCTTGGGAATACAAACATGAAGAAAACAAGGACATACCGAATAAGAAGACCAACAAGCCTAAAGAGAGAAAGGTAACACACAAACAAGAGCTAAAGCTAACAAAGGAAGACTTGGAAATGAAGAAGTTTCAGAAGATGTACCAAACCATCTTACGAAAAGAGAACAAGGAAAAGGAAGGTACACCACTAAAAACTCCTTACCAAACGAGACCGATAGCTATGATGAAATCTCAATGTTCCACCAATTCGTTTGTCATGGAGATTCTAATTCACACCTCCAATTATTCGCTAGGAGAGATATTAAGAAAAAGAAAAATAGTGATAAATGGATATATTGGTTCCCTCATACCCTGAAAGGTGAAGCCTTTGGATATATTAGTTCTCAAAGACTTAGCCACATCTTTTATAGAAAGGTTTGGCTATAACGTAGAAATTGCACCACCTTAAGTACCCTTTGAGACACAAAACAACGGAAGGGTGAGGATGCACATGCCTACATAACCTGGTGGAGAGTCATACTAGGACAAGTCATGCAACCACCCAATGAAGCATATGTTGTCATGCTCATCCTTGAGAACTTTCACTCCGATCTTCGAGCCATGTTAGCTTTACATGAGATTTCTTCTTTTGAGAAACTTATTAAGAAAGCTACTTTATTTGAATCCAATATTAGAAAGCGAGTATACGATGGCTTTATCAAGCTCAAATCAAAGATCGACCCAATATCCATATAAGCAACCAAGACCAAGCTAGAACCTAGGGTCCTAGGAAGCTGAAGGATTCATCTACTTCAACCTCCTAACCCTCAAGGTTTGAACCAAAAGTCTCCTCTAAATTTGAACAAAAATATCAAGACAAGAGAGGACCAAATAAAAGGTTATCCTAAAACTACACTGGGATCTCGGTGTGAAAATTGACCTCCCCTCTGACAATCTCTCATGAAAGTCCTAGATATTTTGTGAGCCTAAACCCAATGATAGAAATAGGGACCTTGGCATGTATAAAATAATTTCTCTCAACATAATAAGGACTAGGCAACAATGTTTCACGGCAAAGCCCTAATTCCATAGAAATCTCGACCATATGAGCTAGAATCCTCCACCGCACTTTCATCCTCCTCCTCATCATCTTCAACTCCTCCAAGTTCATTGGAATATACTCCTGTAACTCCCCCTAGATCACTAGGATACACTCTAGTGACTCCCCCGCTTCTCCTGATTACACTTCAGTAATACCCTAGATTCTCTAGGATACACTCTGAAATCCCCTTTGGATTCTTGAGATCATATCTTGGAGACATCACTATACAGTTACTCTTTCCTAGAGTATCACCCAACCACTCTTCCTCCTAGTCCACTATTTCAATCCTCTACTTTCCACCAAGATTATTGCTTGAGTCTGTTTGAGTCAGACTCGTGCTTCTTTTTCAGACCTAGGGTGCTCACCTTCACTCTCTTCGAATCCAAACTAGTTTTTCCCCACAAACTCATTGGAGGGATAAACCATGTAGTCATTCAAGGCCGCAGGAGTTCCTCTACTTAGGGACCTTAAAGCTCCATTGAAGTGAAGAGCGAGAGGAAGAAGAAGAGAACGTGAATGGTTACTCGTAGAGGGTTTTTTATAGGAAGCCCGTTTTTTTGTGTATACGTTTTTCTTTGTTACTTTTCATTTATATATATCACTCGCTTTTCTACTTCCCGTGATTTCTTTTCTCAGCTTTCCGTTAAACCCATTTTATGTTTATCCGAGGGATACTTGTATCTTTTTCAAAAAATAAAAAAAGCTTTGTGTAAAAAAGTTCCTTTATAAAGCAACTGATGAAATCCATGAATAGCACCCTTCTTCCTGTATTTCATGGTTGTTATTGGGGTTGATAGTGGTCACCAACTTACAATCATTCCTTTGATTTCTATACAAACAGTATGACAAGGTATTGTATCGTATGACAGCACTATACCATATGATATGATATCATATGGTTAATACGTATAATCTGGATATGACGAGATTTGTGAAAAAATATAGTATCATGAACTCCATAGCCATGCATGCTGCAACCTTCAAACACAAAGAGGCCCTGAAGAGAGGGAGGCATCAAGTGGTACACAAGGAAACGAGTTTGAGCAAGCTTGGCTTGTTAGCTCAACTAAGATATGCATATACTTCTACAATAGGACCCAATCTTGACTGTTGTGATTGCTGACTGTTGAAAACTGCTGGAAATCGTAATTCCGACTGTCGAAATTATGAAGAATCGGTAAGTAAAAGAACCCACTGAAAGAATGGTAGAAATGCTGTAAAAGATGTCATATCCAAAGGTAGCTACTGTGGGGTGCTTTGTACACTTGACTCTGCTTTCAAGTCCTGAACAGCACATATACTTTTCTTTTTCCTTTTTTTTTAACAAAGGGAGGTCGAAGCCTCACACATAGAGGCACCCTTAGAAATCGAACTTCCCACCTGCAGTAAAGGCGTCAGAGAGTCCTGCCAGTTGAGTTAATGCTATATTTGTCTTTCTAGACATTGGTGCAGTCTAAGGGCTTGAGTGGCCCATGTCTAATTCCCATAGTTTTCTCTGTGGTGACGAGATAAAACCTGATATAAGCCTTAGGTGACGAGGAGAGTATTATGACCGGTGGAGCAAGTAAATTGTTCAGGGTATGGGTTCTCCTCCCGCTTTTGTTTCGAAGATTTGTTAGTAATAGGTACATCTTAAACTTTATCGGACTGATTGCTTGGACATGATTGTGTTAAACTTGGAATTTTGGCCTTCCTTAGTAGTACTTGAGGATTTCCAAGAAAGATCCGGACATGTGCTTCTTTTCTAACCTTCTTCAATCTATGCACTTATAGACACCAATGTAATAAGATTGTCATTCGTATTTTTTATAATTCTTACGGTTTTTTTAATTGCATTCAAGTTCCAAAAAGTAAACATTAGGCAAAAAATAAAGTTGGACAAGATCAGTTTTATATAATACTTGAACTTCAATTAAACAAACTTTAAAAGAATTAAAACCTACAACACTGTAAAATCTACCTAAATTATCTTTAGCATTTTCTTGTTAAAAGTTGATTAAAAATTATTAACGCAGAGCCAAAACCGGAGAAGTGCCGGTGTAAGTTACCGTTAAGAACGAGGTTTGCTACTCTTAGTAGCTACAACGGCCAAAGATAAATATAGAGGCTGGAGCGAAAAATGTACTGAATTGGGATTCAACCGGCCTTTATGTTCAGAGAGATCATCAATGAAACATTTCCGCAGCTTCAAAACAGCGAACATACCGATAGCTGTTGGCAATGCTCAGAAAATCCCATGATTTTTCAGATCACATTCTTTACACTCATAACATGATTCAGGAGATTCTCAAACATCAGCAGTGCATTCAATGTGGTTTTGGCACATGCCCATCAACAGCAAAGTTTCTGGTAGCCGCCGGCAATGCTAAGCGAATCCCATCTAGTTCGGGACTTGCAATGATTTGACAACCAAGCCTGGACCTGTTCACACGCACCATTTGTAACTTTCAGAACATGAAATTGTAGGTTAAGCAAGATCCCTCTACATGTGTATTTCTAGTCACCACATTCACACATGAAAACTGGAAGAGAAACAAAAGATGCGTTACATCATACACACACACACACACACACACACATATATATATATATAGAGAGAGAGAGAGAGCTCACGTCTCAGTAAGCCCAAATGCAAGGTCTAGCATATCATTTTCTTCGTCTGCAGGTTCCGGTAATTTGTTGTAGAACTCCACATCCTAAAATGGGAGCAATCACTATTAAGATAAATTTTATTGACACAAGTGACTGATGAAAATGACATACCGCTACAATCACATGACAAGTGGAGCAGGCAAGTGAGCCTTCACATGCTCCTGCACGCAGCACCATTAATAGAGGATATTACAATCAAGGTGAGTGTAACATATTATTTTAAAACAATATTGAGCTCCATATATCCCGACTATGGCACAAGAAATTTAACAAATGAGATCTAAAAGGGGCATCAAAGAATAATATTAGATGCAGGAGAAAGTGACAAAAGCAGCACCTTCAAGTTCTATCTCATTGGCATGAGCAGCTTCCAACATTGACATTCCCACAGGAACCTTTATTAGTTTCTCTTCTCCATCTTTGTCAATAAATGTAACCAAAATCCTGCCTCATACAAGATATGATCCCAGCCATATGGTGATAATGTCAAAACGAATTTTGTATAGTAAATCGAACTGAAATGGTTTATGAATCATTCATGGTTCATAAAGGAAAATATATGATCAGTACACAAGAAAGCCTGAGACAAAATTGACTGTACCACTTTAACAGAAACCCACTTATATAGCAATAGAGATTTGCTTTACAAGTTTATAATAGTTGACGATACGGAATGATTTGATCCACGGCCAATTGGATCTGGATATTAGATATGATAGAACCTGTCAACGTGTTACCTCTTCACGGGAGAAGGATAGCTGCAGCTCGTATTTGAGCGGTTTGGAGACATCAAGACTCAATTTGGTCATTGGATGTTCAGACCCATTGATAGCATAAGTTAGAGCTTTGGTTCATCTGTGGTCATCACAAGTATTCAAGGATTCTTTTTAACATATCCAACAGCTACAAAGAAATCAACAACAACAACAACAACAACAACTAAGCCTTTTCCCATACTAGACGAGGTTGGCTACATGGATTCTTTGTTTCCACAGAGCCCTATCATGTGCCATGTTAGCAGTTAACTCACAATAAGTTAGATCATTTTTATTGTTTCTTTTCAACACTTTTGTGGTCGTCCTCTACCTCTTTTTTAATACTTCAAAAATCTAGTTTTTCATACCTTCTTAAAGGTTCTGTTGATCTTCTTTCTATATGTCCAAACCACCTTAAACGATATGATCTCATTTTATCCTCTATTGATGCCACACATAATTTATTTCTAATAACCTCATTATGTATACTGTATTTTCTTGTATGACCACTCATCCATCTCAACATCTTCATTTCTGTCACAGACATCTTTTGTACATGTTGATAATTAATTGCCCAACACTCAGAACCATAAAACATGGCAGGTCTAATTGATGCTCTATAATATTTATCTTTTAACTTTAATGGTATCTTCTTATCACAAACAATACTTGATGCTCCTCTCCATTTTAACCAACAAGCATTAATTCTATGCGTAACATCTCCATCAATTCTTTTATCACTCTGAAAAATTGACCCTAGGCATTTAAAACTTTTCTTTTGAGGGATGCAATGTGTGCCAATTTTAATTTCTATGTCTTATGAAGTAACCAAATGATCAAACTTATATTTCATATATTCTCTTTGTTCTAAGTCGGAAGCCTTTACTTTCTAATGTTTCTCTTCATAGTTCTAATTTTCTATTAACTTTTTCCTTAGACTCCTCCACTAACAAAATGTCATCTGCAAATAACATACACCAAGGTATAAATAAGCATGGACTTAAAGTTGATCTTTGATATAACCCAATATTAACTTGAAAGAAGTCTGTCATTCCTTCATGAGTCCTCACACATGTTTTTGCACTATCATACATGTCTCTTATAAGGTTTATGTATGTCAATGGGATACCTCTTTTTTCCAAGGTTCTCCAAAGAACCTCACTCGGTACCCTATCGTAAGCTTTTTCTATATCAATAAATATCATGTGAAGGTCTTTCTTTTTTGCTCTAAAATGTTTCATAAGACGTCTCCAAAGGTAAATCGCTTCACCACTAGATGTGCCTGACATGAATCCAAATTGGTTCTCTATTGTACTCGATACTTGTCTTAACCTACGTCCAATAATTTTTCCCACTGTTTCATAGTATGACTCATTAACTTGATACTCCAATAATTCGCACAATTCTGAATGTCTCCCTTGTTCTTATATATGGGTATAAGCGTACTCGCTCTCCAACAGCTACAAAGAAATCAAGCAAATAAATTAGATATTTCGCACAACGAAGTGAAGGCATTGGCTTGCATAATTATACAACTCCGAATGTGTTTCCCTAGGGGGCATCATGCCATTTGCGTTTTTTATCTTCCCTCACCTTACCTTTTTTGTGCCAGCTACCTTCTCCCTTTCCTTCCCTTTGTGATCTTCACTCTCATCTTCTTGCTTTAACTTGTTGCTGCGGCCCTTCACAGTTTAAGAATCAGTTTAAGCCACATAAGCATTCAGCTTAGCAAAGAACCAAGCCGGCAGCATAGGAAACCACCAATTCCCACTCGTTTGACTTTCAGTGAATCTCTTTTACACAACTAACGATTGGCCCATGCTGTAACCAGATTTTCATCTCCCAAGACCTAGGAGATTCAGGTAGTCACCTAGCATCCTACACGAAATGCTTCTTTCTAAACTGAAACTTTTCCAACAAATCTATGAACGAAAGCCAAATGTGATGGTGAAATACAAATTTGCAAATCAGCACAAACACAATTATGAACATGAAATAAATGCACAACAAAATTGTCATGCCACCTTATTAATACACATGCAAAGAAACAAACAAAAGATGGGTCCAGGAAAGATAAATGCCGAAAACAGATTTGCAAAGCTTTAAGGTTCAAAGTTTCCTCGAACTGTTGCATTGCATGAGAAGGGAACGTATCATTACAAAATATCATCACGAAAAAGGATAGCTTCACTTCTTCCTGAGTTACAAAACAAATGCATAAACTTCAAGTGCTACATTATAGGGGCATGGGAAAAAGTAAAACTCACTTTTGGTTTTCCTTCTGCTGATTATCAGAATCACGGTCTTCATTAGAAGTTGCATAAGAATGCTTCTGCCCAAGAAGCCAACCTGTATCAGTTTTGACTGTTTTTTTATTTAAAAAATAGAGAAAACTAGAGACACCCACTGAATCTGAGGAAACTCAATGCAAGACAGATTGACATACATCAAGACCCACATGCCCCACCCAACATCACTTGTAATCACCAATCAATTCTGGCCATCCATTTCCACTTATGATCTAGAAGAAAATGTATGAGAAACTGACAAATCCAAAATAAAACATAAAACAAATCGTTTTTCCTTTGAACTGTGACAGAGACTGAATTTTCTCTATTTAGATATCCCCATAATGTTATTAAACTGGCAGATGGTTCAAGCACCCAAATACTATTTTGCAAAGAACAACCTTGTCTGCTTGTTTGCTACAGCATATAGAAACACTCCCCAAAGCATTGGAACGAACTCTTCTTTGGTCTTCAACTCGAAGGTCTTTTCAAGGGGAAAAAAATGAAACTAAGCTAGCATGCTCAACTTTACAAATTTAAGTTAAAATGGTCTGAATAAGCATATGGACACTGGTTTTCATTCTTGATAGCTGATGCACAATAGTAACCAGAACTAGCTCTACAGCTGCGCTTAGTTAGGACATTGATATGTATCCATATCCATGAAAATGACCACTATTTAAAGAGTTATACTCAAAGTTATCCAATTCACACTGGTAGTCCAACAGAAGTATCTTGGAGTTCCAAAATAATGAGAAAAACTGATGCTCCAGACTCTAGAAGAATTCATACAGACTAAAGGTTCTACAGCCTAAAGACATTATGGAGACGGTTCTCACATAAGATCGTTTTAAATATGAAACTAGAAATAAATTAAGTTGGATCCTTACCACACTTTTCCAATAGCAACTTGGAGGCATCTCACTGCAGTTCCTCAAAAGATGAAACCTTCTAGATATAGAAGAAGCTTGGCCTGAAGAAAACAATGCAAGGTAATCAATAAAGAGGCTGCAGTAATCATCAATGTGCTAAATTATGAAATAAGTGAAACGGTTCCTTTTTTAGATAAAAATGCCATGTTGTGATTAAAAAATAAACTTGTGAAATAGGGAAAGGTAACGACTCATGGCTCATCCCCTTACTGGTTCTTTCTGTTGATAGTGACCACAACATCGAACAAACTACTTGAACACAAATTTTATGTTAATTAAAGAATCAGGTAGAGAGAATGTTGGTATACTCGCCTTTGAGTAATTGTTAAAACCAAACCAAGTGTTTGGACAAATTGAAAGGTATAGTAACCCAGTCAACATTTGCGAAAAACATGAGCTGGTTGAGTGACTATCTCCAATCATGTGAGAATAGAGTATTTGCATTCCACAGTTCTTGATTAATCTTGCATGAAAATGGACTTCCCTGGTCAGAAACGTGTTCACAGAACAATTGCATTTTGCAAGCAAATACTCAAAAAAGATACAAGACACGGTAACATATATATGTTCAATAAGATCGTGGCCAGAACAGCGATCTGAAAAAGTTGGAAGAAACGAAAAGAGCATCTAATTACCATGGTGACTTGCCATAAACTTAAAAGTTGCAAAAGAAACTTAAATGCTTTATCCCACAATGAATTATATATTAAATCCACAGGAGCACGCAGTGTTATCCGTATCGCACGTACGATACGGTAACCTGTATCGTATGATACAGGTCATCGTGGCATACGCCCAATTTTTTTTTTCCAAAAAAAAAATTCAAATTTTTTTTTTAAATTTTTTTTGTAGGTTTCTGGCCTCTCTTCGCCTCTCTTCACTTCTCACTAAGACATCCTCCGATATGCTTGTTTGGGATTGCAAGCTATGTATATAACATATAAATTCAAGTTTATAATTTCATTTATTAAATAAGAATCATTTATGAACAAATAAAAATTGTGACAAAATCATTTCCCTTTCTGTTGCCAACTTTTAGGTGTATTTCTGCTACCAGTTTCTAATTTCATGAAATCGCAAACAATGAAGAACAATTTGGTTGTCTCGGTTCATTGAGTGGGCATTTCACAACTTCACTATTTTAGGGTTCACCTTACATGACTTCCACTGAGTTGAACATGATCAACGTGTGTGAGGCTTAACTCAGTCTGTGAAGTGAGAAATGGAGCTCAAGCATTAGTTAAAAAGCTACTCTCCAGCAAGAGAAAAAGGGGATATCATCAAGTAACAATATCACACCACTGAGGTATCATAGACTCAATAATAAAAAAAATGGAGCTCATCATTTTTCTCACATTAAAATTAGCAAATATGACAACTACATGTACAAAGATAGCACTTGCAATTTGTTAATTTTGATATATTAAATGAGTGAATTATGGAAGATAACGAAGAAAATGTACTCCTAACCGAAGAAGACATTGCATGGATTAATTTAAAAGGAGTGCAACAACATCATGAAGGAGATGAAGATTTTGATTTTGAAGCAGAAGGTGATAAGAAACTTTGAATCTTCATCAAGGAGAAGATGAAGATTATTCAGTTAATGATCCTGATACAAATTTACAATATGTAAAATGTAAATGTATTTCATTTTTTGCTTCAAAATATGTAAATTTGGATGCAATTATTCAATGTTGAATGCTCAATATGTACTAAACTTTACATTATATGAATTCAAAGCAATTACCTGATTTTTTCTAATTTTTTAAATATTTTTCTATTTTTTTAATATTAAAGTACGATATGATACCAGTGTTGTCCGTATCACACCGTATCGTATCGCACCGTGGGCCACCACGATACGATACAGGCCCCATATCGCAGGTGCGGGCGTATCACACCGTATCGCACGATACGCCCTGGGACCCTTATAAAGGGTTCCGGGCCGACTGAAACCCGCGATTTTTCGCGGGTTTCCTCTCTCCTCTTGGGTTCCTCAAGCTCCCTAAGAGCCGATTTTCACCTTCTTAGTGTTCTAAGCTCTAAAATCGTGCCCTACGGTGTTCGTGCAAGCCTCCAAACTCGGATTTTGGTATATTTTTAATGTTTTTTCCATTTTTTTCCTTTATATTTATTGTTTTTGTGTTATTTCGGGTTTTTTTTGAATGACAAAATATGAAGTTATTAAGTGTGTGTATACGATTTTTATTGCATTCATGAAGTGGGAGACACTCGATTTGAGTGTTATTTGAAGATTGGGGGATTTACGAAGTGCTTTTATTTTCAGGTTTTTGTTTGAATTAAATACTCCATTCAGATGGCAGGAAGGGGTGGTAGAGACTCTCATTCAAAGTCTGATGATCCGGCATGGCAGTGGGGTATACCAGTTGAGGGTTCAAGGTTAAAAATCAGATGTTTATTTTGTGAAAATGTGGTTAGTGATGGAATTTCAAGGTTGAAACACCACTTAGCAGGAACCAAGAAAGAAGTTGCTCCATGCACAGGCAGAGTTAGAAGTGTGCCAGAAGGTATTAAATGGCAATGCTTGCAGATGATTGAGAGCATACAGGAAAGGAGACAACAAAAGGATGATTTCCAGATGTGTGAAGAAGTTGATGATGCTACTGCCACTGGAGTTGGATTCCCTGATAGTTTGCCTTCAGATGCTAGAACAGATATTGGTAGTAGCAGTTCGCGAGCACCTAGCAGGGGAAAGAGAGTTGCAGCTGAAGACTTTGGAGATGGCAGAAGAGAAAGTTCAGAAAGGAGTAGAGGAAGAGCTTCTTCTTCTAGCATACATTCGTTCTTTCCTGCTTCCACTACACCTGATGCTCAGCCAGGAATTCGTGCTGCTATGGCTTCAGAACAACTACATGATCAAGCAGACCTTGCAGTGGGCAGATGGTTTTATGATGCATGCATTCCATTTAATGCAGCAAAAAGTTTTCATTTTCAAGCAATGGCAGATGCAATTGCTAACATTGGTCCAGGATACAGGATGCCCTCTTATCAGAAGTTGAGAGGGAAAATATTAGATCAGACCGTGATTGAAGTGCAGCAATATTGTTCGACTTTGAGACAATCGTGGAAATAAACAAGATGCACTATCATGGTAGATGGATGGACCGATAGGCGAGGAAGGACATTGCTAAACTTTCTTGTATATTGTCCTAAAGGACTCATGTTTTTGAGATCTCTAGATATGTCACAGGAGAGGCACACTGCAGAGATCCTACGAGAGAAATTTGATAAGGTTATACAGGAGGTTGGGCTAAAAAATGTAGTCCAATTGATTACAGATAATGCAGCTAACTACAAAGCAGCTGGAAAGGAGTTAGCTGATATTTATGGGACTTTCTACTGGACACCATGTGCAACCCATTGTTTAGATCTCATCCTCGAGGACATTGGTGAGATGGATGAAATAAAGGCAGCAACTGAGTGTTGCCAAGATATTACAAAATTCATTTACAACCATGCATTTGTTTTGTATATGATGAGGAGATACAAAGAAGGTGCAGAGCTTCTTCGCACAGCTGCAACTCGGTTCGCAACAAACTTCTTATCTATACAGATTATTGCGAGATAGAAGCAAGCTTTAAAGAGAATGTTCTCCTCAGATGAGTGGCAACAATTTGCAGAGTTGCCTCAAAACAGAAGGAACAGAAAGTTAAATGAGATTACAGAAACGGTTTTTAGAAGTTCATTTTGGAATGCATGTATCAGATTATTGAAAATTACTTGTCTTTTAGTGAAAGTTTTGAGATTGGCTGACAGTGAGGAGAAACCATCTATGGGCTACCTTTATGAAGCCATGGACAGGGCAAAAGAAGCGATTAGAAATAACTTTAACGGAAAAAAAAAAGATTATGTGCCCGTGTGGAAAATAATTGATAGTAGATGGAATAAACAATTGCATCAGCCTATTCATGCAGCAGCCTACTATCTAAACCCATCATTGAGGTACTCAGCAACCTTCAAAAGGGACGGTGAGGTTAATCGAGGAATCATTGAATGCATCGACAGATTAGTCCCTGATGAGAGCATAGCAGATGCGATACATCGAGAGATGGAGATATATGATAATGCTCTTCACTTGATGGGTTTGCCTGTTGCAATTCGCAACCGCTCTATAATGCGTCCAGGTACATTGTTTATTTTCATATTTAAGTTGCATCTTACATTACTGTGGATTATTATGTCTCTAATGTTTGTATTTTTTTTACACATGTTTGGTAGAACAGGTTTGGAAGTGATTGTCCAAACCTTAAAGATTTTGCAGTCAGAGTCTTAAGCCAAACCTGTAGTGCAACAGGTTGTGAAAGAAATTGGAGTGTTTTTTAACACATCCATACAAAAAAGTGCAACAGGTTGGAACACAAAAGGCTTAATGATTTGGTTTATATTCGTTGTAACATGCGCCTTCGTGAAAGGTAATGTTGTATTACTTTCAAATTTTCAATTCAATATTATTTAACTTCAGTTTTCAATTGTTAATATTACTTACTAATTGTTTATCTTTGTTTGTGTCGTAGGCAATTAAAAAAAGTAAATAGAGAAGAAAGTCAGTTTGATCCAATAAGTTTGGATAATTTTGATATATTAGAAGATTAGGTTATGGAAGACACTGAAGAAAATGCCCTCCTAACAGAAGAAAACGTTGTCTAGATTAATTTGGAAGGAGCGCAACAACATTATGGAGATGAAGAATTTGATTTTGAAGAAGAAGGTGTGGGCGTGGCTGATGATAATGATGAGGATCTGCAACAAGGAGAAGATGAAGATTATTTAGTTGATGATCCTGATTACAATTTATAAAATGTAACATTATGTGTAAGTTGTAACTGTAGTATACTGTAAAGTGTAAACTATGTTTGTATTTTATTTTTTGGATTCAAAATATGTAAATTTGGATGCAATTGTTCAATGTTGAATGCTCAATCTGTACTAAACTTATATTATATGAATTTAAAGCAATTATCATTTCCTGATTTTTTTAATTTTTTTCAATTTTTTACTATTTTTTATTGATTTTTAATTAATTTTTGCATTATTTTAATATTAAAGTATGATACGATACGCCCATATCATGGAGCCCAGCGATACACGATACGATACGCGTCAAACAACACTATACGATACACTACGCTACGATATGCCCGTATCGTGGAGCCTAGCAATACGCAATACGATATGCGTCAGACAACACTGGGAGCACGTCTTTCGAAATTCCATTTACAACAACAACAACTAAGCCTTTTCCCATACTAGACGGGGTCGGCTACATGGATTCTTTGTTTCCATAAATCCCTATTATGTGCCATGTTAGCAATTAACTCACAATAAGCTAGATCATTCTTTATTGTTTCTTTCCAACACTTTTGTGGTCGTCCTCTAGCTCTTTTAATACTTTCTAAATTTAGTTTTTCATACCTTCTTAGAGGTTCTTCTTTATATATGTCCAAACCATCTTAAACGATATTCTCTCGTTTTATCCTCTATTGGTGCCACTCCTAATTGTTTCTAATAACCTCATTATGTATACGGTCTTTTCTTGTATGACCACTCATCCATCTCAACATCTTCATTTCTGTCATTAATTGCTGCTCTATAATATTTACCTTTTAACTTTAATGGTATCTTCTTATCACAAAAAATACCTTATGCTCCTCTCCATTTTAACCAACCAGCATTAATTCTATGCATAATATCTCCATTAATTCTTCCTATCACTCTGAAAAATTGACCCTAGGTATTTAAAACTTTCCTTTTGGGGGATGCAATGTGTGCCAATTTTAATTTCTATGTCCTCTGAGGTAACCAAATGGTCAAACTTACGTTCCATATATTCTGTCTTTGTTCTACTAAGTCGGAGGCCTTTGCTTTCTAATGTTTCTCTCCATAGTTCCAATTTTCTATTAACTTTCTCCTTAGACTCCTCCACTAATACAATGTCATCTGCAAATAACATACACCAAGGTACTTCATCTTGAATATGTTTTGTTAACTCATCCATCACCATTATAAATAAGTATGGACTTAAAGTTGATCCTTGATGTAACCCAATATTAACTTCAAAGAAGTTTGTCGTTCCTTCATGAGTCCTCGCACATGTTTTTGCACCATCATACATGTCTCTTATAAGGTTAATATATGTCAATGGGATACCTCTTTTTTCCAAAGTTCTCCAAAGAACCTCCCTCTGTACCCTATCATAAGCTTTTTCTAGATCAATAAATATCATGTGAAGGTCTTTCTTTTTTGCTCTAAAATGTTCCATAAGACGTCTCAAAAGGTGAATTGCTTCAATAGTAGATCTGCCTGGCATAAATCCAAATTGGTTCTCTCTTGTACTTGATACTTGTCTTAACCTACGTTCAATAATTCTTTCCCATAATTTCATAGTATGACTCATTAACTTGATACCTCGATAATTCGCACAATTTTGAATGTCTCCCTTGTTCTTATATATGGGTATAAGTGTACTTGCTCTCCATTCCTCGGGCATCTTTTGGTTTTTCCATATTTCATTAAATAGTCTTGTGAGCCAAGTGACTTCATTCTTTTGAATACGTCGGTAGAAATTGTGATTTATATACTTTTCTGACTTGGCTAAATCTCCTAAACTAATAATAACATCTTTATTTTCATTAAAAAGATTATAAAAATAGTTTTTCCATCTATTTCTTATATCATCATTTGCCACTAGAATTTTTTCATCCTCGTCTTTTATGCATCTAACATAATTAAGATCTTTAGTTTTCTTATCTCTAGCCCTAGCTATCCTAAAAATATCTCTTTCACCCTCTTTTGAGTTGAGTTTTTTATATAAGTCATCCCAAATCTTAGCTTTTGCTTCACTAACGGCCTTTTTCGCTTCCTTCTTTGCTTTCTTATAAGCTTCTAAAGTTTCACTAGTTTTCTTAGCATAATGTAATTTGTAACATGCCCTCTTTACCTTGATTTTATTTTGTACTACTTCACTCCACCACCAAGCTTCTTTTTGTGCCGGTACACCTCCCTTAGACACCCCTAACACATCTTTCGCCACTTTCCTAATATGTATAGTCATATTGTTCCACATATCACAGGGTGTGCCAACATAATTCCAAACATCTCCTTGAAGGACTTTCTGTTTAAATATATCTTCTTTCTCGCTTTTGAGGTTCCACCATTTAGTCCGAATAGCTCGATGAACTCTTTTCTTCTTTGTCCATTTTTTTATTTGTAAATCCATAACTAAAAGTCGATGTTGGGTGGTTAAGCTTTCTCCTGAAATTACCTTACAATCTTTACAACACGCTCTATCTTTTTTTCTACAAATAAAGTAATCAATTTGTGTTTGTGATAAGTCACTCTTATAAGTAATTAAATGTTCATCTCGTTTTTTGAAGATTGTATTGACTATAAAGAGATCAAATGACATAGCAAAATTTAAAATCTCCCTACCTTCCTCGTTTATATCCCCAAAACCAAAGTTTTCATGAATCCCTTGATATCCTAATGCCTCTTTACCGACATATCCATTTAAATCTCCTCCTAAACAAATCATCTCCCTTTGTGGAATCTTTTGAAACACCTTATCTAACTCTTCCCAAAAAACTGTCTTTATACTATCATCTAGTCCTACTTGAGGTACGTAAGCACAACCTATATTCAAAACCTCTGCTCCTAACACTAATTTCAACGTCATGATTCGGTCACCATATCGTTGTATGTCTACTACACTCTCCTTTAAATCTTTATTTATGATAATACCAACTCTGTTTCGAGCCTTTTCTTTACTTGAGTACCATAATTTAAAACTTGTATCCTCTATCTCCTTTGCTTTTTCTCCAACCCATTTTGTCTCTTGTAAACATAGAATATGAATCTTTCTCTGAATCATAGTATCTACCACCTCCATTGGCTTACCAGATAATGTTCCGATATTCAAAGAACCAATACGAATCTTATTATCTAGGACTAGCTTCCTTACCCCCCACATCCGTCCATAATCAAAATGCGGAGACCCTCTCTGAAAATTATTCACTACATTTGGGCGACAATATAGCGGGACTAACTTCTTTACCCACACCCGTCCATGATGTGAGAACCCTCTCTGCAATTGATTCACTATAATCAGGCAAAAATGTAGTGGCCCTTGCTTACTTATTACTACATTCGAGTTGTGCAGCACGTCGCTAGGCGGGGATGCCTCAAAGCAATGCTCATAATTTTTGTAATCCATGTTATAAAAATCTGACGAAGTTCTATGCTGGCTATCGGAAGCCTAACACAACCCTCCTCCTTTATCCGGGCTTGGGACCGGCAATGCAAGGGTGATCCCTTACATGGGCCGAGTTTTCCAAAATTCCATTTCATTCCACTAAATGCAAATATTTACGACAATTTAGCCATAGTGGTCAACTCAATGGCCAGCAACAATCACATATCAAGACATTATAGATATCAAAAACATTGAAGACTGGCATTCAATATATGTTCAATTGTTTATCATACCTTACACGAATATAAAAATATATGCGCCTTTGAAAATCCAAAAAGTACATAACAGAGTGACTTTACCATGTTTTGCTTCCGAGAGCAACCATGTTCCTACTTGAGAAAGCCTACGAACTAACATTTTGTATTCACTTCTTGCAAAACCTGAAAAAAGAAAGTGTTTCACTGAGTATGTTAACTTAAAGACAACAAAATTGAACCACCCTCGAAGAACATAAATACCCATAGTCAGAGGACAAACAAGAGATTATATGTAAGTTCCTACTGAGAAGCCTTGACATCTATTAGCAAGTAGTTTCTCTAACTTGTGGGTTACACATAGATCTTACCCACAAATTTATAACAGATTTTAGTACATAAAAACAACCATTCCACATAATCATCTTCCTTTTCCTTATACAAAACAAGGACAACTACAAACAACAACTAAGCCTTTTCCCATACTAGATGGGATCGGCTACATGGATTCTTTGTTTCCACAGAGCATCTTCCTTTTCCTTATACAATGTCAAAAACATTTGCACCAAAATGCATCCTTAAACACCACACTTATCCATCACCAAAGAAAAAGGAAGAACGAAAAATCTACAAAAAGATAAGAACATCCCACAAGGGGATCGATGAATCTTGAGAGGGCTCCTACAGAAAGATAGTGAAACACCCATCGATCCTGAGAAAACCCAAACCCTCTTTTGGTCTCATGATCTCAATTTCTTAGTTTATTGTAAGCTAAGTTTGTTATAAGTTTGCTGCTAATCAATTCTTGATGTTACATGAAGAGTCTCAATGTAAATGAATACCTACTTGCAAGTCACCAAGAGAAAATACCTCCCCTTTCACCCTCACCCTCGACTAAATGCAGAGAGGCAGGCAGAGTCATTCGTCCCTCTCCCTCCCTCTCCATCTCTCTGCAAAAGGCAGACAGTCACCCACTCTTCCTCACACACACATAGAATACACATACTCTCCCACATACACACGGACTCCGCACATGCATACAGGATACTTTCTCTCTTGGCCTCTGCTTCACGCAGAGGGCCGTGACCCCCCCTCTCTCCCTCTGAACCGGAAAAAACTTACCACGCCCCCGCCGTTCGCCAGCCTCGCCGATCCTCGGCTTCCGTATATCGCTTAGTCGCCGTGCGCCACTACCGCAGCCACAGTCTCTGGTCGTCAACCCGCAATTGCTCCGCCGCCTCTCCTTCTCTCTGTCTAGTCGTGCATTAGAAGCTACCAACTCGAGCTGGATCGGGTTCGTTCAATTGACTTGATCCAACTCCTCTTAAAAGCCCATGACAGATATATTGTACTCTCCCGATTCGATCCGCTGTTGCCTACTCAGATCGGATCTCCTTTAGACCATTCCGAACACGATCTTGTGGATCTCATTTCAAGTTCTATCCAATCCAGATCTGATCCAAGTTGAACTCAAAATCAGATCAGATCCATTTTATCCAAAAATCTTATCTTCGAGTTGAATCAAACCAAACCCAATGAACTCGATGTTTCATAGATTTGGCTATGTTCGAAATTAAATCTCATTCATATCATCGAAGGTCCACCAAATGCCAAGTATTTCAAGAATTTATACCTACTCAAGACAAACAAATTTGGTTATGCGAGATATTGACTTTGCCCGACCGAGCAAAAAGAACTTTGGCAAAAATAATTCAAACGGACCCACATCACACAAAATAAAAAAAGCGTGTTACAAGGTAGTCTACGAGTTTAACCTCTTTCTTTATTAGTACCCATTTTTTCATTTCCTTACTATTAAGAGGATTATATCGCTAATCTGTCTTATGGGACCGAAAATTTGTGTACCGGTGCATACCTCACCTTATCCTAAAGTGGGTCTGTCACTAAGGCATATGTATGAGCACTGGCCACCTCAGGTTCTCACACCCAACCTGTGGAATCGGAACCGAAACACGCTTCATACTCAAATCGACGGGTACTTAATTTAAGCTTCCGAAGAAAAGGTTCTAAGAAGGGTATATTGGTCACGATAATTTCATGATCACACTATAGTATGTACTTATGTATCTATGTCCAATCAATGAATACGCCATGGGTGTAAGTAGTAAATTGCTATTTTGTTTTACCAAACACATTTCTTTCATTCTTTTAGGTTTTTCTTTTTTAAATATATGTAAGCTCACAAGAATTGGGTTGTGTGAGAGAGAGAGAGATCTTACGTAAAGGATTTCTCGTAATATGTCTTGCGGTGTTCCTCCTTATTTTGTTTTCTTCATCCCCATGGAGTAAACGGTTGCCGAATCACCACAAATTTGGTGTTTTCTTTATTTGTCTTTTTCCTTCTACCTCATTTTTGTGATTAATCTTTATGGCGTTTTCTATTTGATTCTCATTGTTGTCATTATTGGAGATGGCAGTACAGTTAGATCACAATGGAACTATGAGCAATGCGGAAGCAAAAATGCTCTCAGAGGGAGAAGAAGAGAAGAAGTAAAGAGCGAGAGGAAGAAGAAGATGATGTGCAACACTTGTACATGGTTTTTCACACAAAGCTCATACCCTCAGTGGGCAACCTTGTGCCTCCTCTTCTTCCTTTCACTCTTCACTTCTCTTTTCCTCTCTTTGAGAGCATTTTTCCTTCCACGTCACTCACATCTCCTTTGTGATCTGATTGAACTGCCGACTCCAATATTGATATCAGAGCTAGGTTCATAAGTTTCTGTTAGGAAAATAGGTACATAATTAATATACAAATATAAGAAGAAAAGAGGGAAGATGTCTAAATTTTTTTCTAGTGTAAAAATCTTTTTTTGAATCTTTTTTTAGAACCAAACAAAGAGAGGATAAATCCCTCCTCTATTTAATTCTGAGAAATAAAGGCCAAAAGGCTGAGCATACGATAGAAAGCCAAAAGAAATGAAAGCTGAAAGGCTGAGCACAAGCCAGAAAGCTAGAAGAGGTGAAGGCCAAAAGGTTGAGTGCAAGCTAGAAAGACAGAAGATGCGAAGGCTGAAAGACTGTGTGCATGCCATAAAGCTAGAAAAAGGCATACACACAACAAGGCATAATCCTAGTAAAAGCCTTAAAAGCCAAAAAGTTAGTGGCCAAGAGAGGTCGATCAAAGGATAGAGGCCGAGGGAGCCACTCCCTCTCTCTCTGCAGAAGTCTCTCTCCCTCTCTCTCTTTCAATCTCTTTCCTTTATTTATATCCACCCAAAATCACGGTCGACAAAACCATCGATTTTGTCAAACCACGAGCGGTAAATTTCCCATAGCAACGATTTTACAGAAATCGCCTTGAGTAGTGAAAGTCTATTTAGCACTTGGATATTCGGTTAAATTACAGTATGCCATTGGTCAAAATTACCAAAAAGTCTAAATATTTTAAAGTTGAAAGATGTTTTTGCCCCTAAATGAATGAAAGGATAATCTTATCCTCTAGCAATTTGTAAAAATTATCAAATACTAATGTGTTGAATTATGCAGTTGTCCTTGAACATGCAAAAATTAACAAGTTTGCCGCTTAGTCAAAAGAGATTTCTACCCTCTATCTTTAGGCAAAATTAAAGATTTCAATTGAAGGGCAAAATTATCGTTTTATGCCTAATTAGTTTCAGAAATCTTTAAAAAATTAGGTGATAATTTTCCTTATCTGTCCCTAATCTGTTTAGAAAATTACTGAACACACCAAACACATTCTTTTATAGTTTTGTCCCTGGTTTTTTAGGATAATTATTAAAATTGACAAAAGCTAAAATTATAAGTTTCCCCATTTACTTGTAAAAAAATTATAAGTTTCCTCGTTTACTTGTAAAAACATTATTGAAGTAGATAAAAAGTAAATTTACTGTTTTGTCCTTAGATCTGTTTTGAAATTATAGAAATTGTTTGAAACTTATATATTTCTGTTATGATATCCAAACGTTATTTAAAATTGTTGTTTAGTGTCTAGGAATATTTATTGTTTAGGACCCAGACATTGTGGATACTGGAATTTAGTGCCTGATTATTTTTTATTGTTGATTCCTTAGAAAGGGCAAGTGAGCCTTCACATGCTCCAGTACGCAGCACCATTAATAGAGGATATTACAATCAAGGTGAGTGTAACATATTATTTTAAAACAATATTGAGCTCCATATATCCCGACTATGGCACAAGAAATCTTACAAATGAGATCTAAAAGGGGCATCAAAGAATAATATTAGGTGCAGGAGAAAGTGACAAAAGCAGCACCTTCAAGTTCTATCTCGTTGGCATGAGCAGCTTCGAACATTGTCATTCCCACGGGAACCTTTATTAGTTTCTCTTCTCAATCTTTGTCAATAAATGTAACCGAAATCCTGCCTCATACAAGATATGATCCCAGCCATATGGTGATAATGTCAAAACGAATTTTGTACAGTCAATCGAACTGAAATGGTCTATGAATCATTCATGGTTCATAAAGGAAAATATATGATCAGTACACAAGAAAGCCTGAGACAAAATTGACTGTACCACTTTAACAGAAACCCACTTATATAGCAATAGAGATTTGCTTTACAAGTTTTATGATAGTTGACAATACGGAATGATTTGATCCACGGCCAATTCGATCTGGACATTAGATATGATAGAACCTGTCAACGTGTTACCTCTTCACGGGAGAAGGATAGCTCCAGCTCGTATTGGAGCGGTTTGGAGATATCTTCCAACCTAACAGTGAGACTTTTGTAAGATTACGTTAATATCAAGACTCAATTTGGTCATTGGATGTTCAGACCCATTGATAGCATAAGTTAGAGCTTTAGTTCATCTGTGGCCATTACAAGTATTCAAGGACTCTTTTTAACGTATTCAACAGCTACCAAGAAATCAAGCAAATAAATTGGATATTTCGCACAACGAAGTGAAGGCATTGGCTTGCATAATTATACAACTCCGAATGCGTTTTCCTTGGGAGCATCATGCCATTTGCGTTTCTTATCTTCCCTCACCTTACCTTTTTTGTGCCAACTACCTTCTCCCTTTCCTTCCCTTTGTGATCTTCACTATCTTCTTGCTTTAACTTGTTGCTACGGCCCTTCACAGTTTAAGAATCAGTTTCAGCCACATAAGCATTCTGCCTAGCAAAGAACCAAGCCGGCAGCATAGGAAACCACCAATTCCCACTCGTTTGGCCTTCAGTGAATCTCTTTTACACAACTAACGATTGGCCCATGCTGCAACCAGTTTTTCATCTCCCAAGACCTAGGAGATTCATGTAATCACCTAGCATCCTACACGAAATGCTTCTTTCTAAACTGAAACTTTTCCCGCAAATCTATGAAGGAAAGCCAAATGTGATGATAAAATACAAATTTGCAAATCAGCACAAACACAATTATGAAGATGAAATAAATGCACAACAAAATTGTCATGCCACCTTATTAATACACATGCAAAGAAACAAACAAAAGATGGGTCCAGGAAAGATAAATGCCGAAAACAGATTTGCAAAGCTTTAAGGTTCAAAGTTTCCTCGAAATGTTGCATTGCAT
The DNA here is from genome assembly GCA_036023115.1 of Brasenia schreberi. NCBI lineage: Eukaryota > Viridiplantae > Streptophyta > Magnoliopsida > Nymphaeales > Cabombaceae > Brasenia > Brasenia schreberi. The sequence continues at coordinate 12,019,772 of JAYKKT010000089.1, read as the reverse complement.
GAGAAGGGAACGTATCATTACAAAATATCATCGCGAAAAAGGTTAGTTTCACTTCTTCCTGAGTTGCAAAACAAATGTATAAACTTGAAGTGCTACATTATTGTGCATGGGAAAAAGTAAAAGTCACTTTTGGTTTTCCTTCTGCTGATTATCAGAATCACAGTCTTCATTAATAGTTGAATAAGAATGCTTCTGCCCAAGAAGCCAACCTGTATCAGTTTTGACTGTTTTTTTATTTAAAAAATGGAGAAAACTAGAGACACCCACTGAATCTGAGGAAACTCAATGCAAGACAGATTGACATACATCAAGACCCACATGCCCCACCCAACATCACTTGTAATCACCACTCAATTCTGGCCATCCCTTTCTGTAATGCAGTATATGTTCATTCTCAGTTGTAAATGAAGGAAAACGTTACATACAAAACATATACAAGATTAAACCTAGTAAAGATGAAAAAAAGCTTGTAACAGAAAACTGAGATGTGAAAACTAGAAGGATGAAGCCATGATCACTCTCTATAAATATTGTATAGAGGAAGATTGAAATATACAAGAGATAAGTAGAGAAATCTTTCTTGGAAAAGCCATATGTGAGAAAGCATGTCAAGCATTCCATCTTCTTCCTTCTCTCGATCTCCCAAAGCCGACCACCCTGTTTCTCCATGGATCCCAGTTCCACTGCATCACTATCGTTTCAGGCAACGAACTGAAGCGCGGTCATTCGTGACATTAATATCAAGGCCTGGTTAGTGTGGAACCCGCAAAACAAGTAAGAATATCAAATATATATAAAGAAATAAAAACACAGAGGGAGAAACACACAAAAAGGTGAGAGGTCATAGGAACACAGAGATAGAAACTTCCAAAAAGGTGAGAGGTCACAAGAGCAGAGACAGAGACGCGAATGACGAGAGGCCAAAAGAGCAGAAAGACAAAGACGCCCAAAGACGAAGGAGACTCGAAGAAGGAGAGGCGAGGTCAACACAAACTGGTAGAGTGACGCCCTCCTTCTTCCCCCTCTATCTCTCCTGCTATCATCTTATTGTTAATTTTTGCCAAGCAGACTAAAATGAACTCTAGGATTTATTTATCGGAGTTGGCAAAAATAGAAAAGCTTAATGATCTAAATTTTCAAATGTGAAAAAAAACGTATCTCATTAGCACTTACATTTTAAGGTATAAGTTATGTTGATACGATTCCACCACCTACTCTAACTATAGTTGAACTTTAGACCTATATGGAGGATGACTTAATTAGGGTATTTGATAGACTTATAGTGTTAACCTATACGGAGGATGACCTAATTAGGGTATTTGAATAATACAATAATGCAAAAGAGCTATTTGATTCAATAACAACTAAATATGATACTACAGCTAAGTTACATGTTCAATTATTACTATAAAAATACAACTCTTATAAAATGAAATGAGATAATATAATAGAACATATAAACCAAATGTTGGTAATGGCAAGATACTTAGTTGTAGCAAAGTTGGTTATCCCTGAGGCTATGCAAATATCAACTATCTTGAACAATCTTCCTCCTTTATGGAATATGATTGCCACAACCTTGAGATTAGGAGTTGTAACAAAATTTCTGAGTTACCCCTTAAACTAGCAATTTAATAAGAATACATGAATAGAAATAAGTAGGATAAGTTGCTAATAACTAAGACAAGATTGAGACAAACTCTAAACCATACTAAAAGTTTGACAAAAATAACAAGAAAGACAGTCAATTTTTCAAAAATTAGAAGATACCGCTTCTCAGGTCAAGTGTTTCAACTGTGAAAAGATGAAACATTAAAAGAAGGATTGTTGTAACAACAAGACTGGTGGTGGGAACACCCAATAACATGGTCAATCAAACAAACTGGAAATAATTTACGTAGTTTCTGAATGTTTCTACATGAATAGCCCGATATATGGTTAGTAGATTGACTCTAGAACAATAAGACGTATCTCGAAGACCAAAGAAAAAATTATATACCTAAAGGAATATAAATCAGGAGAACATAGAGTGTATTTAGAAAATAATACATTTTCAGATGTTCTTGGTATGTGGTCCTTTAGGATTCATGTATAGGGCACACTGGTTGTTCTAATTGATATACTAATTGTGTCAACTATAAAGCATAATTTGATCTTGCTCTTTGCTTTGATTAAGGGTTTTTGAAATCAGGTTTGTTCCTAACAAGGTAACTATAGGGAAGCATGGAAGGGTAACCTTCCTAGAATTGTTTGATGATGAACAAATATTTTTTATGTTAAAAAATGAATGAGAAAGATCTTTTTCTTATAATGATCGTGCCTTTAATATTGATGTGACTGTGTGGCATAAATGTTTAAGGCATATAAGTTTGAAAATGTTAGGAAGTTATCTAACTTTGACTTACTACCAGGATTTCAAGAAAACACTTTTGGTAAATGTGAAGCATTTAAGGAAAAATGACAAGAAAAACATTTCCCAATGATATAACAAGGATAATAACCCTATTGGAAATTATTCACATTGATTTACGTAGACCCTTTAGAGTAAGATCTCATTGTGGAAAGATATATTTCATAACCTTTATCGATGATTACTCGAGATATACATATATATATATATATTAGTACATAAATATGAGGCACTTAAAGCATTTAAAGAATCTAAGTAGGAAGTTGAAAATCAATTAGGGCATACAATCAAAGTCTTGAGATTAGAACGAGGTGGGGAGTAAACCACTACAAATTTTTTAAAATTTTGCAAAGACTTTGGTACTTTTTAAGACGTCTTATGAAACATTTTAGAGTAACAAACCGAAGGATACATAGTTGAAGGCCAAGAAGATAAACCATATAGATTAAAAAATCCCTATACGGACTCAAACAATCACATCGTCAATCGTATTTGACTTTTCAAAATGTCAATTTAAAACTTGGATTTGTGGCTAATGAACTTGATCACTTTGTCTATGTTTGGAAGAGTGGGAGCCACTTTGTCATCTTATCATTATGTATAGATGACATATTGTTCACTGGGAATGACAATGAGATGATTGTCAAAACTAAGTCATGGTTAAACTCAAGGTTTAAAATGAAGGATATGGGAAAGTATCCTATATCCTAGGTATAACGGTTTCTCAAGATAGAGAATCTAAAATTTTATGCCTAAGTCAAGAGAGATATATTAATTATATTCTCAAGAAGTTTAAAATGGGTGAATGGAAGTCTGCATCTACACAAGTTGCGAAAGGGGTTAAATTAAGGTAGATTATCCTGGTCAAGGAGACAATAAGCCTAATGTTCCTTATGTACAAGCTATGAGTACTTTGATATATGTAATATTTTGTACAAGATCTGATATTAGCTTCGTTGATGGTCTTGTAAGTAAATATCAAAGTAATCCCTGTTGGTAGTACTGGATAACTATGAAAGGATTGTAAGATATATTAAAGGAATAAAAGACCTAAAATTATGTTTTCAAGCGGATGAACTGAAAGTAGTAGGATACTCAGATGTTTACTTTGCTGAGAGCAAAGATGACAATAAATCAACCTCTGGTCAAATATTCTTATTTGAAGGTAGAGTTGTTTTTTGGGCTTGTAAGAAACAAGATTGTGTAGCATTACATATAGAGGAGGTTGAGTATGTGGCTTGATGTATGGCTGCAACTAGTGTCATTTGGATAAGTCGTCTCATACGTAATTTGAAGTTGAATATAGCCAATGAACCAATTATCATTTATTATAAAAAAAAGTACAGCAATTACTCTGATTAAGAGTGGGGTTGATAACTCCAAAAGTCACCATATAATGGTTAAATACCACTATGTTCATGATATGGTTATGAGAAAGAAAATATTCATCTCATATATGCCAATAGAAGATATGTTGGTTGACCCCTTGATTAAAGGCATAACAAAAGATCTTTTCTAAAAGAATGTTACAACCATGGGTTCGAGATATGTTTGATTTTGTGTAGGTAAGAAACCAAACAACAAGTAATGATTACAAAAGAAATCATACATGACATAACTTGAGAAACCCTACAAAAGTGGGAGGTAAAACCACTCAGATTACTTGGCTCAAATGGTCAAGTGGGAGATGTAATGCAATATATGTCAATTCTTGACTCTAAATTTGAGGAAAACGTTACATATAAAACGTATACAAGATTAAACGTAAACGTATACATTACAAAAGTAAAGATGAAAAACAACTTGTAATGGAAAGCCCAGATGTAAAAACTAGGAAGATGAAACCGTGATTATTCTCTATAAATATTGTACAAAATGGGGTCAAAATATACAAAGACAAGTAGAGAAATCTTCTCTCAAAAAGTCATATGTGGGAAACTGTGTAAAGCATTCCATCTTCTTCCTTCTCCCAATCTCCCAAAGGCGACTACCCTGTTTCTGTATAGATCTCAGTTCCGCTGCATCACCATCATTTCAAGCAATGAACAGAGTGTTATCCTCATCACTTTCCACTTAAGATCTAGAAGAAAGTTTATGAGAAACATGCAAATCCAAAGAAAAACATAAAACAAATAGTTTTTCCTTTGAATTGTGGCAGAGAATGAATTTTCTCTAATTACATATCCCCATAATGTGATTAAGCTGGCATATGGTTCAAGCACCCGAATACTATTTTGCAAAGAACAACCTCGTCTGCTTGTTTGCTACAACTTATAAAAACATTCCCTAAAGCATTGGATCAAACTCTTCTTTGGTCTTCAACTCGATGGTCTTTTCGAGGAAAAAAAAGAAACTAACCTAGCATGCTCAACTTTACAAATTGAAGTTAAAATGGTTTGAATAAGCATATGGACACTGGTTTTTCATTCTTGATAGCTGATGCACAATAGTAACCAGAACTAGATCTATAGTTGGGCTTAGTTAGGACATTGATATGTATCCATATCCACGAAAATGACCACTATTTAAAAAGTTATACTCAAAGTTACCCAATCCACAGTGGTAGGCCAACAGCAGTATGTCGGAGATCCAAAATAATGAGAAAACTGATGCTCCAGACTGTAGAAGAATCCATACAGACTAAAGTTTCTATAGCCTAAAGACATTATGGAGACGGTTCTCACATAAGATCGTTTTAAATATGAAACTAGAAATAAATTAAGTTTTATACTTACCACAACTTTCCAATAGCAACTTGGAGGCATCTCACTGCAGTTCCTCGAAAGATGAAACCTTCTAGATATAGAAGAAGCTTGGCCTGAAGAAAACAACACAAAGTAATGAATAAAGAGAATGCAATAATGATCAATGTGCTAAATTATGAAACCAGTGAAACGGATCCTTTTTTAGACAAAAATGCCAAGTTGTGATTAAAAAATAAACTTGTGAAACATGTAAAGGTAACTACTCATGGCTCGTCCCCTTACTGGTTCTTTCTGTTGACAGTGACCACAACATCGAACAAACTACTTGAACACAAATTTTATGTTAAGTAAAGAATCAGGTAGAGAGAATGTTGGTTGAGTGACTATCTCCAATCATGTGAGAATAGAGTATTTGCATTCCACAGTTCTTGACTAATCTTGCACGAAAATGGACTTCCCTGGTCAGAAACTTGTTCACTGAACAATTGCATTTTGCAAGCAAATACTCAAAAAAGATACAAGACACAGTAACATATACATCTTCAATAAGATCGTGGCCAGAACAGCGATCTGAAAAAGTTGGAAGAAAGGAAAAGAGCATCTAATTACCATGGTGAGTTGGCATAAACTTAAAAGTTGCAAAAGAAACTTAAATGATTTATCACACAATGAACTATATATTAAATCCACAGGAGCACGTCTTCCGGAATTCTATTTCATTTCCAGTAAATGCAAATATTTACCACAATTTAGCCATAGAGGTCAACTGAATGGCCAGTAACAATCACATATCAAGATATGGTAGATATAAAAAACATTGAAGACTGGCATTAAGTATGTGCAGTCTTATGTTCATATGACTCAATATAGCTTATGAAAGAGAAAGAGGAGACAGGAGAACATATAGTATATGTTCATCATACCTTACACAAATATAAAAATATATACATAGCAAAGGCATTTGAAAATCCAAAAAATGCATAACTGAGTGACTTTACCATGTTTTGCTTCTGAGAGCAACCATGCTCCTACTTGAGAAAGCCTATGAACCACACGCGTATCGTATCGCGTATCACTGAACTCCACAATACGGGTGTATCGTATCGTAGCGTATCGTATCATACTTTAATATTAAAAAAATAAAAAAATATTTAAAAAATCATGAAAAATTAGAAAAAATATGGTAATTGCTTTGAATTCATATAATACAAAGTTTAGTACATAATGAGCATTCAACATTGAACAATTGTACTCAAATTTACATATTTTAAAGCAAAAAATGAAATATATTTACATTTACATATTGTAATCAGGATCATCAACTAAATAATCTTCATCTTCTCCTTGTTGAAGATCCTCATCACTACCTTCTGCTGCAAAATAAAAATCTTCATCTCCTTGATAATGTTATTGCACTCCTTTCAAATTAATCTATGTAATGTCTTCTTCAGTTAGGAGGGCATTATCTTCACTATCTTCTATAATCCAGTCTTTTAATATATCAAAATTATCCTGGATCAAATTGGTTTTCTTCTCTATTTACTTTTTTCAATTAACTACAAGAAAGAAAGAAAAGTAATTAGTAAATAATATTAACAATTAAACTCAAACAATATATTGAATTGAATCTTTAAGTACTAACTAATACAAGATTATCTTTCGCAAAACTGCTTGTTACAATGAATAAAAACTAAGTCATTAAGCTACTTATGTTCCAACCTGTTGCGCTTTTTTGTATGGATGTGTTCAAAGACACTCTAATTCCTTTTACAACCCGTTACACTACAAGTTTGGCTTAGAACTGTGACTGCAAAATCTATAAGGTTTGGGCAATAACTTTCAAACTTATTCCACCAAACATCAGTAGAAAAAGGCAAACATTAGGAACATAAGCCACAATAATATAAGATTTATTGATTTAAGAAACTTAAATAAGAAGATAAATAATTTACTTGGACGCATAGTAGTGCGGTTGTGAATTGGTACAAGCAAACCCATCAAGTGAAGAGCATTATCATAGATCTTCATCTCTCGATGTATAACATCTGTTGTACTCTCATTAGGGACTAATCTGTCTATACAATTAATGATGCATCGATTAACCTCACCCTACCTTTTAAAGCTTTCTAAGTACCTAAATGATGAGTTTAGATAATATGCTACTACATGAATAGGCTCATGCAATTGTTTGTTTCATCTATTATCTATAATTTTCCACACGGGCACATAATCCCTCTTTTTTCTATTAAAATTATTTTTAATATCTTCTTTTGCCATATCCATGACTTTATAAAGGTAACCCATAGATGATTTCTCCTCGCTATTAGCTAATCTCAAAACCTGCACCAAAGGACATGTAATCCTCAACAATCTAAGACATGCATTCCAAAATGTACTCTTAAATATTGTCTCTGAAATCTCATTCAACTTTATGTTTCTTCTATTTTGAGGTAACTTTACAAATTGTTGCCACTCATATGAGGAGAACATTCTCTTCAATGCTTGTTTTTGACTCACAATACTTTGTACAGATAAGAAGTTAGTTGCAACTGTATGAAGAAGCTCTGCACCATCTATATATCTCCTCATCATAAACAATACAAATGCATGGTTGTAGATGAATTTGGTGATATCTTGGCAATACTTAGTTGTTGTCTTTATCTCATCAATCTCACCAATATCTTCAAGGATGAGATCTAAATAATGGGATGCACATGGTGTCCAATAGAAAGTCCCATAAGTATCTACTAACTCCTTCCCAACTGCTTTGTAGTTAGCTGCATTATCTATAATCAATTTGATTGCATTCTCTAGCTCAACCTCGCATATCACCTTATCAAACTCTTGTCGTAGGATCTCTACAGTGTGTCTCTCCTCTGACATGTCTAGAGATCTCAAAAATATAAGTCCTTTAGGACAGTAGATAAGAAAGTTTAGCAATGTCCTTCCTCGCCTATCTGTCCATCCGTCTGCCATGATAATGCATCCTATATCCTTTCATGACTTTCTCAAAGTCAAACAATATTCTTATACTTCAAGGACGGTCTTATGTAAGATCTTTCCTCTCAATTTTTGATAAGAGGACATCTTATATCTTGGACCAATATTAGCAATTGCATCTGCCATTGCTTGAAAATGAAAACTATTTGATATATTAAATGGAATGCATGCATCATAAAATCATCTACTCACTGCAAGGTCTGCTTGATCATGCAGTTATTTTGAAGATATAGCAGTATGAATTCCAGGTTGAGCATCATAGTGCTAGGAGGAAAAAATGAATGTATGCTAGAAGCAACTCTTCCTCTACTCTTTTCTGAGCTTCCTCTTCTACCACTTTCAAAATCTTCAGCAACCCTCTTTCTCATGTTTGGTGGTCGAGAACTGCTACTACCAATATCTATTCTAGCATCTGAAGGAATACTATCAGTGAATCCAATAGGATCGTCATCTTCCTTAAACTGCCCTAAATCATCCTTTTGTTGTCTCCTCTCTTGTATACTCTCAATCATCTGAAGACATTGTCATTTAATGCCTTCTAGCAAACTTATAACTCTGCTTGTAGAAAGAGCAACTTCTTTTCTAGTCCCTGCTAGGTGGTGCTTTAATCGTGAAATTCCACCACTAACCACCTTCTCACAAAACATGCATCTGATCTTTAATCTTGAACCCTCAACTATTATACCTCACTGCCATGCTGGATCATCAAATCGAGAATGGGAATCTCTAACACCCCTTTCTGTCATCTCAATTGAGCACTTTAATTCAATAAAAAACCTGAAAATAAAAGCATTTCGTAAATCCCCAATCTTCACATAACACTTAAATAGAGTGTCTCCCACTTCTTGAATGCAATAAAAATCATATCCACATACTTAATAACTTCATATTTTGTCATTTAAAAAAAAAGTATAAATAACACAAAAAACAACAAATACAAAAAAAAATGAAGAAAAACACTAAAAATATACCACAATCGGAGTTAGGAGGCTTGTACGGACACCGTTGAGCACATTTTTGGACTCTTGAACCTAAGGAGGAGGAGAACAACAGAAACCCACAAAAATTCGGGTTTCTGTTCGACCAGAAAAAATGTGGGTTTTTGCAATACAGTTACCTATATCGTATCGTGGTGGCCCACGATATGATATAGTGCGATACGGATAACACTACTACGAACTAACATTTTGTATTCACTTCTTCCAAAACCTGAAAAAAGAAAGTGCTTCGCTGAGTATGTTAAAGACAACAAAATTGAACCACCCTCGAAGATCTAATTACATGGAGAACATAAATACCCATATAACATGCCCTAGTATAAACAGTCATAGGACAAACAGGAGATTATATGTCAGTTTCTATTGAGAAGCCTTGACATCTACTAGCAAGTGGTTTCTCTAACTTGTGGGTTATAGTTAGATCCTACCCACAAATTTATTACAGATTTTTGTACATAAAAACAACCATTCCACATAATCATCTTCCTTTTCCTTATACAATGTCAAAACATATGCACCAAAATGCATCCTTAAACACTACACTTATCCATCACCAAAAGGAACCACAATGTAAGATAAGGAATCAAATCAATCATAATGTGAGAGCATGACAATGTATGAAGCATTCAAATTTTGTCCTATTGTTCTTACTTAGATGATTATGCAAATATATGTTTTCAAAATATACTGCAAGTATTTTCCCCTAGTTCTTTTCAGTCTCTTATTCCTTCATATATTTTGTACCATCTACATTCAGATATAAGTCGTACTTTTTTGAGTCAATTAATTCAATCCAAATCTGCACAGGATTGATTTCAGGATCCATTCAAGCTTGTCAACTTCATAAACCGATTCTGACAACATTGGTAGCAAGAAATATAACAAATTAATGCTAGATGTCATGACTTGAGATGGTTAGGGTTTAGTTTACACTATAATTAGGATAGTCGGTTGGGTAAACTATGTGATCCCTTAGAGTCTAAGTGAATTGCTATGGGTAGTGTCGAAGGTTGCGTACACATGAAAAAAAATCCAAATTGACAGATAGTTAAAATTCTAATCAAATACGTTCTCGAGGACTCACTTAGCATAATTCGGGATCCTAGGATTCTCAAGAACTCAAAATCACCTTACTTAAACACAAGTTCATCTTCTTCACATCTCCAATCCTTGGAAGTTATTGGATGAAAACATGTAGGAGAAATAGATTTTAACTTAAGAATCCTAATAGAGAAATTACAAAAATGATAATTCAACCTACCCATGTCAATCGGAAACCCAAACTTGAGAACTTGAGTTACAAAGCAACTCTGAATGCCGTCCTTCGAATTTACAATAACTCAAACACACCCTTAATTTCAATATTATATCTTAAACAGTGAGGAAAGTAGCATGAAACGAGCTTCTAATATTCGCAAGTGAAGAGAGGAAAACTTTTTTGTAAGATCTGTTCAGGTACTTCATTAAACAGTTAGGAGATATACAATTGCATCACACACAGAGCTTTTGGTCATCGGAAGAACCTCAGATCGCCGGACAGTGACACCTCCCATGAAGAAGTGTTGTGTGGAAGGACCGGTGTAGAGGCAGCACAAAAGAAGAGAGATGTCACACGCAGGGATGGGGTATACCTACACCCAGCTCCGACCCGAACCTTAATGGGGCGGATACAGGTTCGAATCCAATGGGTAACGGACGAGTATAACTTAAAAATGGAATAATGCGCGCACACACACACACACATACCTGATCTGTTTATCTATAGCTATCTATCTATATATATATATATATATATATATATATATAACACATATACCGGTATAGACATAAAATGTCTGAGACATACCTGATCTGTTTATCTATATATATAACACACACCTGAAGCCAAACCTGATTGGGTCGGGTCGGGTCGGGCTTGCGCAGGTTTGGTGAATATTGCCATCCCTACTCACGTGGTTTGATCTCTGTACCATACAAACCATAGCGCCAATTAGGAGATAGATAGACAGGCAGATCGGGTACGTATCGGACATTTCCCGAAGCCAAACCTGATTGGGTTGTGTCAGGTCGGATTGGGTTGCACAAGTTGAGTGAATATTGCCATCCCTAATCGCATGGTTCGATATCTGTACCATGCAAACTATAGCGCCAAACAGGAGACAGATCTTTAGACTTTGGACCAATTATGTGGGAACTGGATTAAGTTTTCAACACCGAACTTGGGTCCTCCATCCTCGTCCAACTCACTCAAAAGTGAGGCCGGTGAACGAGCCAAGTTGCACTTGGTAGGTTTGTTTGACACACCATGAGTTTGGCAGACTCGAACACAAGCTCACTCGTAAAGCTTTACAAGATGAACATGAACATGAACATTCTTGTTTGGTTCAGCTTAGCTTTTATCTTGTTTCGTTTAGATAGCTTCATAGACAATCTGGAACCCACCTGATGGCTTTGATTGTTACCGCCAAAGTCGGTAGCAGCCAACCAGAACCAAACTGTAACAGAGAACTGAGAGCTCAATGGTTGGTTGGGTTGCTGTTCTTCCTCTCATGGAACGGGAACCAACAGTTCGCATCACCTGTTTCAGTTTCGTTTTATAAGCTTTTTGTTTTCTTTTTATCTGTTTAAGAGTTTGTTTGTTTTTGGTTGACAGTTTGGACCCGGAATTGGAACCAACCATATCTATTACGGCACCACAAGTTGAATCTCCACTCAAAATATAGAAAGCCAACGTGAAAAAGAGGCGGCCAAATGTACTAATCTAAATTACGAGCCTTCTTTTAATTTGTCGAGAGACGGTGCCTTCTTCACGATATCAACAGTAAAGCTGTAAAAGAAGGAATAGACGAGCCCAAGGAAAGCTGCTTTCACGTTCCCTTTTCTCTTGTAGCAAATATACCACATCGGTTTTCATTTTGGGTTCATTGCCTCAAGGTGGGTCGCGTTCTAGAGTGTTGGGCGTGGTGCGGGCGCGGGAGAGTTCAGGTGGAGTGGAAAACCGCCCCATTGTCAGCATATGATAGTGTGCATGCATGTGTGTGTGGATGGGGTGGGGGGGGGGGAGAGAGAGAGAGATCTTCCAAGTACCACTAATGACACACCACAAAGGGTATGATATCAGGTGGAAACACAAAGTCCCACTATTGCCTTCCATTAGAAGACTCGGTATCACGATTAAGAATGCATTGACCATCACCAAGAAAACGAAGTTTAGCAAAGGCAGGACGAAGAAAGAGGAACACTCGTACAAAGTAATCCAACCTAGCCAGCAAAAATATGAAAAAGCAACAGACCGAAGCCCATGTGTAATTGAAACTGAAAATTGTAGAGAAGATAATGTCAGTTTCTTCAGAGAAAAAACACAACCAACAACCATAGTACTTCTTAGTTTGTCAACTCCATAATTGCGTTAACGATGTCACCGCCGGCTGCCTTGAGAGCTTTAACAGCTTTGGCTCTTGAGACCCCTGCCTGTGTCATAACAAGCTCAATGTCCTTGGGATCGACAGAGGCTTCATCAACATCTTCATCATCTTGAGCCATCACCGAAGACTCAGGCTTGGAGATCACATGGCTAAGGTCAGGAGCCTTGAACTGTTCTGCAGCTTGGGTTTGCAGCTGGGAACTCAAATCCTCTATTTTGGCCTCTCCAAAAATGACGTACGTATCCGAAGCAGGGCTCTTGAAAACATCAGGTTTTGAAATGACAAACAAGATCTGTAAAACCCATAAAGAAGAAGAAATCAGGTGACCAGAAAAACGTTTAGTATAAGAAAACAGAGACAAAACGTTAGGACGATAAAAAAGGAAACAGAAAAGTATCGCTTAGAGAAAAAGGTATCTATAAGCTAGGTCTAAAGATCAGGTGATCTTAACTGCACCCATTTTGTGCAAATTGGAAAAGGCTGGAAATAGAGTTAGAGAATTGAACCAACATTCTTGCTCTTCTTGATCGAGACCCGGCTAACTCCAAGGACGGGTTTCATGCCAAGCTTAAGCATAGCTTTGCGGCTCTTTTTCTCACTTCTGCTTTGTTTCGACGAGCTGCTTGCATCACCTTCCTGTTGCCCTGGTCACTCAAAAACAAGATAGCCTCTCAGAGATAAAGGTGCAGAGAGGGTCAGATAAAAAGCACTTCGCTTAGCCATTAACCTTTTAGCACAAGATCTTACAAGCACATCCCACTCACATAAAAGATGAATATCCCATTCAGAGTTTTAAACTTTGTGCCAGGTGGCCAAGCAGACCTCCCAACCGAGGTTTCTCCAAGTCATGAATAAGAAAGGGATCATGCCTCCAACTGCTTGGGTTATATTATACACCTATATAGTAAGACAACTTAAATGCATTGCATGCAATGAAACTATTACCTTCGACTTGTTCATCCTTGTCATCCTCATCGTCCTCGTCCTCGTCATCCTCATCCTCATCGTCATCCTCAATAACTGGCTTATCTGGCTGAATAAAAGAATTATACGAACAATTATGCTTACTAACAGCATGTGTCTGACCAGATGCACACACAATATGAATAAGAAACCAGGAAAGTTTGCGTGAACGCAGAATCAACTTAAATATCATCAAAGCCACCAAATATATATATCACAGAATGGAGCAAAGACACCACATAAAATCCTCCCTGCCTTTCCAAGCAGCATTCACACCATGAATCGCAGTTCCAGGATTTGTTATATGGCAATTACATATAGAAAATCACAATACACATTGGCTAAGGGCTTAAGAGAATAAATGGCAAGCTATATCAATGCATTACACCATAATTGGTTACAATCCAGCAGTTGATGTTGAGAAATTTAACTCCAGTTTCCATCAGAAGAAATCATGCACTCAAGCCGGATCAAGAAGATGAGATTAAGGTGTAGAAAGAATGAGTTTTCAAAGGTGTACCAAGAATGAATTTTCAAAGTTCGAGACTGATATGCTGACAAACAAGTGGATAATTGTTTTAAGTGGAATAGATCACTATGGGCGTCCATATCTGAAATATTATCAAATTTATAAGGACCTTCATGAAAAGGATGGATAGAATGCATAGGTTGTATTAATGCTACTGAAGAAACACAAAGGCAGAAGCAAAGATAGAGCTGGGAAGCTACACATCTTCCACAGATCCCTCAGTTGTCAAAATTCATATAACAATTTATGACTTGATTCTAATGAGCTCATGACGCACCAAGAAAATATACTGAGGATTGACGTTTGCAGACATTTCACAAAGAAGTCTAGGATTCCTCCCATTAAATGTAAAAGCAAAACCGTTTTAAATTTTAAAACACCTTACTCTGTTTTCTGCGATAACTAGCCACAGACAATTACAGTGATTAGCAATATGAAAAAGATTTACTTATTCATCCTTCCATCACATTTCCAATTTAAAAATTTGTCTTAAAAAATGCTAACCAACTGCAAGGTGTCATAAAATCAACAAGGATGGCGTTAAACAAACAGCATAGACACCAAATTGTCGATTAATAGTATATACACAGTGTCACAATGTGCATCATAAGGATCAAACCACGACCTTGGAGAAAACAGGAAGGAGTTTACTATGCAGGAAAAAATAATGCCCAGACAGATAGAATGCGCCACACTGGGCTTCATCCAAAGTATGGAAATGTGTGTAGGAAAGTAAACCTAAAGACCTAGACCAGAGATCTATGAGTTGCAATGTAGATAAGTATTCAAATGAACATTTATGCTTAAGGGGCCATTGAAGGACACATTTAAGTTTGCAATTTGTGAGAACTGAGAACCGCCCACGAGCAAGATGCTTCCATTTTGACTGAAGCACCAGGGAAGCAAACATCAACAAAAGGTTTTAAGATCGATCATAGGTTTCTCATATAAAAGAAACAAGGATACATGCAAGTCTTGGAATACCCACATTAGCAAGGCAACAAAATGGCGCAAACAAGCTAGATTGTGTATAGCAATATCATGAAAATGTTCGAGTTTCAAATAAACAGGAATGACATACCAAGTACAAGCAAGCAAATGATGGTGCTAATCACACGTACAAAAGGAAAACGAAGAACTCATCCAGATCTCCAAGTGGTACAAACCATAAAACTTAACCACAAAAAGAAACCACCGAACCCATAATTTGCATCTTCAAATGAAAAACGTAGACTTCTTTTTTCTTTTTCGGTACAAAAGGAGGCTGAAGCCTAAAAACACACACACATGCATTCGAACTCCTCATCAGCAGAAGGGCGTCAGAGAGCCCTTCAAGTTGATCTGGCGTTCTTGGTTAGAGACATATACTTCAGTTTATCCCATTTCATCCAAAACACCAACGGAACTTGGAGAGGAGATGCAGCATTCAAATGATCGAATGAAGACTAACAATTTAAATGAAAAGACGATCAAGACCCATAAACACACAAACGTCAACACCATCACACACACAGCAATGAACTGATCTACGAGGTAACTACCAAAAGAAAAGAAAAGAAAAGAAAATTCAAGATCAAGAAGCACAGTAATTCCAATAGATCCTCTAAAATTCGGCTGATATATAAGGAAACGTAGGAAAAAGAAAGATAAACAGTCTTACATCTAGCCTTTGTTGCGCGAGATGAGTTGCGAGAAGCTCTTCCTCGGTTTCAGGCATCGTGTCTTCCTCGTTCTTACACTCAGAACAAAAACCTTCTAAAAACGAGAGAGAGGGGGGGAGAGATTGGGCCTTACGGACAAAGCCCTAGGTTTTCTTTCTCTTCCACTAGATACCCTTTCCTTTATGTAAAAGACAACCGTGTTTTGCACAAATTAGATGATTTGTAGTGACAGAATCGACTGCTGACGGCTCTTTGTAGGATAGATTTACAAAAGGCGTTACATTTAGACAATTTTGCACTAAGGTACCAAATCTTTTTAAAAATTACATACACTATCCAATCTATGCCGCACAGCTTACTGACCAAGGTGGCAAACGTGGGTGAGGTTTACCCGATTCCAACCCAAAAAATCCTGTCAGGTTGGACCTGACAATTAACCTGCAGAGCAATGGGTTCAGTTCAGGTCCAAAATATTTATCCATTTAGAAAAATGAGTTGGTTATTGAGTCTAAAATGTATAGGCCCGACTGGACCTTTAACCAATCTTAAATATAGTCCTGATCCTGAACCTTATATGTATCAACAGGTTCTGTGCATGACCCAAACGAGTTCCCAGCCCAAAAGTTGCATTGTCAAAATGAATGATGGATTTTTCAGTTAATGGTTTTTAATTGTTTACTGAACCTGTAACTTAATATTGAGATTTATAAATGATACATTCATCTAAATTTTTATATTTTTGGTTATTGACACAAATTGTTGAAAATTTTCTGGTGTCTTCCTGTATCATAACTATTAGGACTCCTCTTGTATAAACTGGACCCTCTTATATCCAACCCGAAACCCCAAACTAAGTAACAGTTTGTTTGGATCTGAATTTTAGACCTGATTTAGAAATTAGAAATGGTCCTTTGACCTTAAGCCCGACTCGGTGTATACTGGAATATGTTAAACCACAGTGACCTACTTACCAGCCTATTACATTCCAATACATGTAATATGTATGCATGGCTTTCCATAATAACTCAACATTTTGGATATTTCTGTCTTACTGAAATTCTCTTCAATGGTAGACTCTTTCCAATAAAGCAAGTGGATGTTGCATCAACTTTCTCATTTTTTTTATTTCTTTTTTAATATATTTATGGATCAACAATCTCATATTTGATTTAATTCATTATAGAGCAGACTTAGATCCTATGACCTAAAATTCATAGAATCATTTCATCTATTTTAAAATTTAAAACTAACTTTATTAGCTAAAACATATTTTTCTTAAAGAAATTTTTAGGTGTTTACGTACAAGAGTACAACAACAACAACAACAACAACAACTAAGCCTTTTCCCATACTGTTTACATACAAGAGTACATGAACAAAAATAAAAAGGATAAATTGTTCTTAATGAATTAGGGTCTAGCTCAAACTAATCTGGATAAAAAGAAGTCAAAAAAAAGTTGACAAATTTAACAAAAAATTTGTTAAACTTTTAAGAAATCACAAGGATATGCTTTTCGAGTAAGGTGTTTTAATTGTGGTGAGATGTGACACTTCAAACGGGACTGCCGCAATAAAAAAGAAATGAGTACAACTTTTAATAATGTGACCAAAAGGAGAAACAAGACATTTTTGCGTGATTTTTGAATGCTTATACATGAATCACCTTGTGACTGGCTGGTAAATAGATTTTGGAGCTCCTTGGTACATTTTGAATACTAAGGATACAGCTATTGACCTAAAGGAATACAAGCACGGGAAACATAAGGTGTATATAAAAAATAATTCTTTGATTCATATTCTAGGGGTTGGATCCTTTAATATTATTATACGAGTTACTAATATATTAATTGTGCCATCTATTCTGCACAATCTTGTATTTGTATCTGTTCTTGTCAAGAAAGTATTTGAGGTTAGGCTTATCCTTATAAAAAATATGAAAAAGCATGGTAAATTAACTTTTTAGTATTTTGATTATAAGCATGAGTTGTTTAAACTCAATACTAATAAAAATGAACCATATTCTTCTACTTATATTGATTGTACCTTTATTATAGATGTAAATGTATGGCACAAAAGGTTAGAGTATATAAGTTTGAATAAGTTGAGAAAATCAACCAATCTTGACTTATTGTTTTAGTTTTAAGAAAATATTGTTAATAAGTGTGAAACTTGTGTACAAGAAAAAATGACAAGAAAACACTTTTCTAAAGAAATAATTAAGACAACTACCTTATTAGAAATCATTTGTATAGATATATATAAATATTTTAGAGTAAGATTTCATCATAAAATATTTATTTTATAATCTTAATAGATGATTATTCGATATATGAATATTTATATCTCTTATCATATAAATCTGAAGTACTAGATATATTTAAAGAATATAAGTAGGAACTTAAAAATCAAATAGAGCATACAATTAAAGTCTTACAATCTTACAGAGGAGGTGAATATGCCTCTTCATTGAATATTGTAAAGATTTTGGTATTTTAAGACAAAATATCATGCTTATGACACTTCAACAAAATAGTGTAGCTTAAATATATAGCATGACCCTATTGAATAAGATTAAGTCAATACTGATAGATGCTTCTTTACCTAGGTATTTTAGAGTAGTAGTAACTACAACAATATACATATTAAATATAAAATAAAGTATCATGTAAGGATGTATTCTTTATACCATATGAGATATAGTTTAGTAGAAAATCGTACCCGAGTCATCTAAGGAGGTAAAAATCTATTGCTCCTGTAAAAATGCTTGATTGACAAGCTATATAATAGGTCTTTGAGATATATTTTTATTGAATACTCAAAAGGATCCAAGGGATATAAGTTTTATAATAAGGATTGTGATTCATAGAAAGTAGGGACGTTGAATTTTTAGAAGATATTAAGAATGACATACTTTAAAATGATGATGAAAGTGATAATCTAGTGGATCTAGATCT
Source organism: Brasenia schreberi (assembly GCA_036023115.1). Classification (NCBI taxonomy): domain Eukaryota; kingdom Viridiplantae; phylum Streptophyta; class Magnoliopsida; order Nymphaeales; family Cabombaceae; genus Brasenia; species Brasenia schreberi. The sequence continues at coordinate 12,001,127 of JAYKKT010000089.1, read as the reverse complement.
ATCATCATTTGAATCTATAGATAGTAATTCAAATGACATCCTATATAAACTAAAACTTTAAGTCAACATAAAAGACCTAAGATCACACCATCTTACTTAAAGAATTATTACACTTACCTCGTAGAGGAATGTGTAATTAAGTAAATTTAGATGAATTGAGTGATAACTTGACTTATCAATAAGCTATAAGCTCATCTAAAACATTAGACTCAAGAAAAGCAATAGATGAGAAAATTGAATCAATTGAAAAAACCATATATAAAAATTAACAAATATGCCTAAAAGGAAGAAAGTCATAAAATGTAAATGAGTTCTTAAAATAAAATATAAAGTAGGTGAATCAATCAACAAGTTTAAAGCAAGGTTGTTGCAAAAGGATTTTCACAAAAAAGAAGGAATAGATTATATAGATACATATTACTATATTGTGAAATTTGCTTTTATAAGAATTATTCTAATTTTTTATATTTTATGATTTGGATTTATAGTAAAAATTGCATTCTTAAATGATGCAACAATAACAATAACAACAACTAAGCCTTTTTCCATACTGGACTGGGTCAACTACATGGATTCTTTGTTTCCACAGAGCCCTATCATGTGTCATGTTAGCAGCTAACTCACAATAAGCTAGATCATTCTTTATTGTTTCTTTCCAATATTTTTGTGGTCGTCCTCTACCTCTTTTAATACTTTTAAAATATAGTTTTTCATACCTTCTTATAGGTTTTTTTTAAATCTTTTTTCTATATGTTCAAACCACCTTAAACGATATTCTTTCATTTTATCCTCTATTGGTGCCACACATAATTTATTTATAATAACCTCATTTTGTATACGGTCTTTTCTTGTATGACCATTCATTCATATCAACATCTTCATTTCTATCACAGACATCTTTTGTACATGTTGATGATTAATTGCCCAATACTCAGAACCATAAAATATGACAGGTCTAATTGTTGCTCTATAATATTTACCTTTTAACTTTAATGGTATCTTTTTATCACAAAGAATACTTGATGCTCCTCTCCATTTTAACCAACCAACATTAATTCTATGCGTAACATCTCCATCTATTCTTTCATCACTCTGAAAAATTGACCCTAGGTATTTAAAACTTTCTTTTTGGGGGATGCAATGTGTGCGAATTTTTATTTTTATGTCCTCTAAAGTAATTAAATGATCAAACTTACATTCTATATATTTTGTCTTTGTTCTATTAAGTTGAAAGCCTTTACTTTCTAATGTTTTTTTTCATAGTTCTAATTTTCTATTAATTTTTTCCTTAGACTCCTCCACTAACACAATATCATCTGCAAATAACATACACCAAGGTACTTCATCTTGAATATGTTTTGTTAACTCATCAATCACCATTATAAATAAGTATAGACTTAAAGTTGATCCTTAATGTAACCCAATATTAACTTCAAAGAAGTTTGCCATTCCTTCATGAGTCCTCACACATGTTTTTGTGCCATCGTACAATTCTCTTATAAGGTTTATGTATATCAATGGGATACCTCTTTTTTTCAAGGTTCTCCAAAGAACCTCCCTTGGTATCCTATCGTAAGTTTTTTCTAGATCAATAAATATCATGTAAAGGTCTTTCTTTTTTGCTCTAAAATATTTTATAAGACGTCTCAAAAGGTGAATCGCTTCAATAGTAGATCTGTCTAGCATGAATCCAAATTGATTCTTTATTATACTCGATACTTGTCTTAAACTACATTTGATAATTCTTTCCCACAATTTCATAGTATGACTTATTAACTTGATACCCTGATAATTAGCATAATTCTGAATGTCTCTCTTATTCTTATATATGGGTATAAGTGTACTCACTCTCCATTCCTTACTCATGTTTTGGTTTGTCCATATTTCATTAAATAGTCTTGTGAACCAAGTGATTCATGTTTCTCCGAGGATTTTCCAAACTTCTATAGGAATATTGTATGGTCCTACCGATTTACACCCTTCATATGTTTAAGAGCCTCTTTGACTTCATTCTTTTGAATAAGTCGGTAGAAATTGTGGTTTATATACTTTTCTAATTTGGCCTTACAAAGTTACCTTGTTAATGTTATTTGACTTCAAAATATTATATTAAAACTTAGGTTTATGAGTATTGAACTTAACCACTGTATATATGTTTGAAACAATGAGAGTTATTTTGTCATATTATCTTTGTATGTAGATGACATATTGTTGATCGAGAATGACAATGAGATAATTGTCAAAACTAAGTCATAGTTGAACTCCAAGTTCGAGATGAAGGATATGGTTAAACTCCAACTTTTATGTTTAAGTCAGGAAAGAGATATTGATTATATCTTCAAGAAGTTTTGAATGAGTAATTGCAAACTTATGAATACACCTATTGCTAAAGGAGTCAGACTAAGTAAGGTTGATTGTTTTGGTGAAAGATAAAATAAGCTTAATATTCCTTATGCAGAAGCTGTAGGCAGAAGTTGTAGGCAGCTTGATGTATGTTATATTGTGTAAAAGACTAGATATCAACTTTATTGTTGGTCTTATAAGTAGATATCAAAGTAATCCTTGTTGATAATATTAAGTTGTTATAAAAAGGATTTTGAGATATCTTAAAGAAATAAAAAATTAAAGTTATGCTTTCAAGCAAATGAATTAAAAGTAGTAAGTTACTCATACGCTGACTTTACTGGAAGCAAAAATGATGACAAATCAACCTTCGGATAAACATTCTTATTTGGAGGAGGTAGTGTTTTTTAGGCTTACAAAAAACATATAGCATTGCATACACAAGAAGCTAAGTATGTTTATTATAGTATGGTTGCAACAAGTACCCTTTGGATAAACAACTTCAGACATGATTTGAAGCTCAATATATCAATGAGTCAATTATTATTTATTGTGACAACAATATAAAAATTACTTTGTTTAAGATTGAGGCTAATAGCTTTAAAAGCAAGCGTATAATGGTTAAATACCACTATGTTCATGATATGCTTAAAAGGAATGTTTAAGAGGTGACCTCTTGACTAAAAATATTCCTAAAGATCCTTTTACGAAGTGTGTTACACACATGGACTTAAGATATGCCTAGAGTCTTAGTATGAAAACATACTATGTGATTGTTATTAAAGAAAAATGTATTGATTACGAAAAATTGCATAATATGTACTAGTTGCAATTCTCTTACAACTGAAAATGGTATAACTTGAAAATATACGAAATAGCTGGAGAAAACCAATGTATCATAATTCAGCTCAAGTGGCTAAGTAGGAGATATAAGTTACCTGATAGTCACTTTCGGTCTCAATAACATTCATCTTAGAAATCAAAGGGCCTTTTTCTCTGATTTCACGAGATGCATAAGATAAAACATTTCAAACAAAACAGTTTTTCTCTATTAAAGTAAACAAGAATCTCACAAACACTTGTGTATAGGCTGAAACAAAGTCAAAGATGGTAATATAGAAGAAAATGCTAGGGTAATATAAAAAAGATGAAAAACAAAAATTTAGTTGAAGAACTACATTCATCTCAATTTTTCTTCTGAAAAACCTCTGAAGAAACTGTTTACAGTATCAAACTCATTGTCTCTAAGCATCTCCACTTTCGGTGCAAGTTCAAGATCGGCTTTCGATTCTCTTTAGAGTTTCCATTGGATTCTATAATTCCTGCTCTTCCAGTTGCTTGTGCAATGGTTTATCTGCTTGTGTTCTATAGCATTTTGCACACCTCTTGCTTGTAGTGACTATATTTTACAAGTGAAACAGTGTGACAGATTTTGTGTCGACATTCGGTAATACCATAAAATTAAGCAAGTGTTTCATGAAATTTTAGAATTTTTAGTTAGCTGAACGTGAAGTTATGCATCTTTGACCGAGTTATGATTTTCCCTCAATTTTGCTTGCAGTTCCTGAAACTCTTTTTTTCCAATTGTAATCATTGTGTTATTATTTTGACATGGAAGTAGTAATTTTCATTCTTCCGTTGCATAGGTACAGGTATAGTACCAGTATTGGGTATGAATACGGTACGAGGTATGATAATTTTGAAAGTATAAGGTACGGGTATGCCATAAAAATGAAAATATTATACATAAAATAAAATACCATAAAAGTTTACTATAATAATATTATGTAAAACTTATTAAAAGTTGAATCGTACAAATTTTGACATAACACAACTTCAACAACAAACTTAACATCTTAAATATGAAAATTACATTCATAATGTTCTCAATTTCACACCATATAGTTTCAACATCAACTTTTTATAACATTCCTATCAAAGAAACATTAAAACATAACACTTTTGGGTTTTGAAATAAAGTTGATTCATACTGATATTTGAGCTATTCATCACAAAAGTTCTAACAACTCATACTACATGCATATCAGTACACAATTAGATGGATCCCAAATCCGAAAAAATTTCGAAGCATATACCCAAGTACCGGTACCGGATAAGTACTCAGTATGGATATTGTGCCATAAACGAAGTACCCATGCATCATACCCTGGTTATTTGTCATGATTCTTATTCTTGTCTGATCTGTTATAAATGGGTTATCTATCTGGATGAACTGGCCATTACTTTCTTTTATTTGTATAGCAACGTGATGGATATATTTCTTTAAACATCAAGTTTGTCTCTTGTTGCAGAGTTTCATGCTCCAGAATTCGTACAATTCCTGATCAAAAGTCTTTCTTATGAGAAATATGACGAGAATATGTTTGTAAGTTAAACCGTTGAGAAGACTGGATTGATTTCCTTTTGATTTCGATGTGCATTTGTGAGGGAAAACGAAGCAGTTACAGACTTGATCAGTTTATATTTCTTTTTTATGCTATCTTGGTTTATTCTGGTGAATGTGTTGGACTTCTGCCTTTTTTTATTGAAGTACCATTTTGTGCAATAATTGCCTTCCTTGCTGTCAAGAAAAAGGCAAAGAAACATCTTTTGATTTATTAAGGAATGAATGAAAACCACTTGGAGATCAACCAGAGATTAAACCCCAAAAGGAGATAGCAGCTTAAAGAAAACGATCAGTTCAACTATGGCACAAACCAATGCTTGACAACAGTGATACCATTTTTCTTCCTTGTGGTGATTTTTAAATCCAGTTGGTGTTGCAACCTATTTCTATTTTTCTTAGGATATATGAGTTCTTCTATGTGAACGGCATTCATGTAGGCATCGTTTGCTGGTTGCTGAGGATCATACATAGAGTGCCATTTGCTGCACTTTTGGGATCATAAGATAGAGGATTCCTAGATATCTTATTTGTTTGATAGATTCATTGCACTTAAAGGATACATAACTTGTCTTTATGAAGTATAATGCATTGAAGGTCCTTTGAGAGTATGATTCCTTTGATCCAGTTGATGGACATCTTTTCTGAGGTATCTATTAGGTCATTGATTTGCACACCTTAGTTCTTTTCAACTTGCATAGCTAATGATCTGCATCTTGTTGAATGGAGATACGGTTAACAAAATGTTTGTTTCCATGTGAGCTTTTTCTGACATTTGATTGTGGTTTCCTGACTGGGATACGTTCTGTCCACAGCCCAAGTAGAAGCAAGTATTATACTCATTGTCACTGTTGAATACAGAATCTACAATTCAGCTCGAATATGCTATTCTTGGAGAAATTGGAGTTCTTAATACAAAGGTTGGATAAATTTGAATCTTCTTATGAGTTGGTTTAGCTGCTCTGTGCTATTATCTCACATATTACTGCAAACAGATGGTTATTGTATCACTGGAGTCCAATTCTCAATCAAACGGGACAAAACTTGTCTTCAGCGTCCTCCATTGACCCAAGGTTCAAACATTTCTTCTGCTGGCTTGAGTGTACTCAAGGCTTCTTTTGTAGCTTTGGTTTTGCTGCAATCAAATCTGCACCTAACTCCAAGCATATTTGTGTCCCGTCTTCTTTTCAGATGCTGAAATTCCCCGGAGGAATAACCATTGCTCCTCCACAACGTGTTTCTTCTGCAGGAAGTTCAGGTCCCTTTCGATTTCACCTTGAACTATTTCATACACCAAATCCAAGGAAATTTTGCTGCGCTGAAATGTCAGCTTTAGTCTGGAGTGCACCTGACAGACCATGAGGTTTTGCTCATCCCATTGCTTCAATCCTATGACTCTTTGGTTAATGTTTCATTGTGTTCTCTCCTTTCCTCAACTTCATTTTGTTCTCATAGTATTGTGCATACACATTGATCGACTCCTCAATGCAGTCTCTGTACGTGAGTTTGACAAACTTCAATGGTTAGACATTGTCTCTGCTAGCTATTGTTCTGGCATCCATTTTGGCTGAAGTTGGACTTGAGCCGTTGACGGTGAGGCAATTGGCTAAAGTGACAAAGAGTACTTCAGAGAAAAAAACATCGGCTGTAACCTACCATCTTCGGTAAAGTGAAGCAGATACAGTTATCATCTTATCTGCAACATCCACTTAATGGTAATGGTGGTTTACGACCATCTCTAGCCCCTGCACCTCATCATAACCATCATTACCACCATCACCATGACCCGTTACAGATGAAGTTTCTGTGCCCTCACTGCGGCACTGCCACCTACATCAAATGATGTTCCCCATGAATTCCACCATGCATGGCTTCCATCCAAGTGTCCCCATCCTGTGTCTGCTTTGGGTCGTAAAAGAGATGGTCTCTGTGCACCTGGAAATTGGAATTACTCCCTCTGCACGAGAAAAGCAGCAGGGGGATCCTCCTGACCCATTGTGCAACCTGCGTTATGGATCGATCACCTTTACATGCTGTTTATTTTGCTCATGTCCAACCTCCAAGACTGCAACGGATCCAAGCAAGGTTACCACGGGTTCTCCACCTGTAGCGGCTCCAGAAAGTGACCATCTGAGTTTAAAATCGTTCTAGCATGATCCATACATGTACGTATTGTTTGATTTACCATTTCTATTAACTAGGGTGTGAAGGAATTATGAGTCGAAATAGATCCAGTCAGAATTTTGAAAATTCTTATATACGAACTGGATCCCATCTGAAACTCCGAAGTTGAGGATGCTTGGGAGAGAATATCTACATAGGAAGTTCTCGTGTTGCACCCTCTAACCAACCTCACTTAGTGCAGGAAAAAACTCAGCCTTAGGCTTAGGATGCTTAGAAAATATATGATTTGAGCTGGACTTGGGTGAGTTGATAATACAAATTCTATCCTTCACATTACCTGAATGTGGCCATTTTTCTTTCATTGAAGGAACAGTTTGCATTGCGGGTGTCTTAGCCGTTATTAGTCTTTTTGCTGTTCCAGGTGACGATTGACCCTCAAATTCATTGTTTATGCAGGTTCAGCGATGTTAAGAACTCAACGTGTTTGATAGTGGTAAAGTCTATAATTCCCTTCCTGCATCGCTGAAGAACTTCCCACGGCATAAAGTGTATCAGTAGTTTCTTAGTCAGAGAGATTGGCGCAAAAGTTTCCTCGGCTGAAGTGGGATTTCTTTTACATGTATATACATATGGATGTAATTATGGTGTAACCAGCAAATATGTGTGGGTCCAAGCCACAGGAGGCAGGCCCTTTGTACGTATTGCTGAGGAGACCCAATTATTATCTTCCCCATGGAATACAAAGTTTTTCCATGAGAATTTTATATTCATTGGTCATAACCATGTATAAGTTTCCCTAGTTTGCATGTACGGAAATGTGTCACATTCGGCAGTGGGAGGGGAGAGAGAGAGAGGGATGCCTTGGCCCTTGCAAACTTGAGAGAACTGTCTTGAAATGTCCAGAAGAACATATTTACTTCCATAAGGTATGACGGAGCATCGTAGTATACTAAAGGATTTTAAATTTGATTGTCGAAGAATGTATTTACTTCGATAATTGTGCTTCTCTGTTCTTCGTGCTAAATGAACTACTGTTTCCTTTCCTGCTTGAGCTAATTTTTCATTTACAATTCGCAGATGCCTTTAGAGGTGCACTTGAAGCGGTAACTCACCTGGCAAGGCTCTGACTCCCACGACACGACACAGGTGCCGAGTTTGATTTTTGGTAAGGTGCATGCTTGGGCCTCCCATTGTATTCCAAAAAGAAAAGGTTTATTTTGAGCATTAACCTCAATGACAATGGTGCTCATAGGAGACGAACCTTTTATTGGACTTAATGTCTAATGAATGATGATTGAGTTAATTAATTTTATATAATATTAATTACATTTATGTTAAGTGTTTTTAAATATTTATTTTATATATCTTTGATAAAGATAAAGTCTTAAAGGGTAAAGTCACGTATGTGAATATTATTGGGTATTCTGATTGCAAGAATCTCGTATGTCATGTTATACCATTGTAAGAATTTCACATGTTCTAATAACTCATAAACTTTAATATAAAGAGTTTGGAGAAAACATAAATGACTACACATACATGTTAAACTGGACTTGGATTCAATCTTTCATATTTTTCTGATAAAAAGTTTTTGATATAACAGTTAAATGAAACTCTTCACGAAAAGGTACATGACACTTGGAACAAATCTAAGATCCACTCATTTTACTATAAAACCTAATTAAAACTCTTTAATCATAATAATTTTTTATTTTACAAAACCTTTCTATGCACGCACTCTCTCTCCTCTCATTCTCTATACTATTCGCCAGCGATTGAAGGCGTGGTCAAAGGTGACTCAAGTTAAGGTATGTGCTCTCATCGTGTGATTGCTTTATCTTGAGAGAATATTCATGCATACCTAATAGCAACACATTCAGTTTTCTAAGGTAAACCCATGTAGCTAAGTTCATTATTGATATTCATACAATTTGCTTATAGATTTTTATAGATATGCGACTTTTGTTGATATTAGCATATTATTGTTCGTTACATATTATCTATTCGTTACATATTATCTATTTATGCATGTAGCCCTACAATTTCTTTAAATATTATTAAAATTGTATCACATCGTACGATATGATACGATTGTGTATCGAATGCAAGCATAATATGAGACAAGTAAGTGTATTGTAGTAGATGATATATCGATATATATCGTGTTGTATCGCATGATACAACTCTTATCATATGAAACACAAGACACATTTTTTTTGGTATTTTTCACTCAAAGTAGTGAAAATTAATAAGGTTTTTATCAAATCCATAGAATACCCTCTTCTTTTCATTCTTAATCCTTTCTCACCTAATTTTTAACCTTAAAATTTTGAAGTATTCATAATTTTCGAGATTCCTCACCTTCCAAAAGTTTTTTTCTTCTTGTTGTTCGTCCCTTCTCGGTTTGATATTCACTTCAATGTATGTTATGTAACGAGGTTAAACATAGAAGTATTTTTCTCATGAAATTATATCTTGCAGGAATAAAAAAATATTCAAGGTGTCTTAATATGTAAAGTATAAAATTCAACAAGTTTTGAAATCTATAAAAGAGATAAAAAGATTACGGTAGAGAGAGCACAAATAGGTGGTTGAGATATGTCTTAACCATTTGAATATACTTTTCAGGAGATGTACGGTAAAAAATGTAAAGTTTAATTGAAGATAAAAAAAGAAGGCGAGATAAAAGTATAGGTTTTGATAGTAGTGGCAGTGGGTTAGTGACAGTGGAGTTGGTTCTTGTTCTATTGCAAGAGCAATTGTTGGCCCAATGACTACGAGGGATGGTATAGGAGGTAAAGACAATAAAATGCATTTATTTCCCCCTCCCCACATATGATTCCTAGAGCTCAAGAAGGAATTAAATCAATTATGACTTCAAAAGAAGTAGAGACAAATAGATCTAAGCGTGCAAAGTTTTTTTATGAAAATTGCTTCCATTTTAATGTTACAAATTCATTTTTCTTTCAAGGCATGACAAATACTATTATTAGTGTGGGATCATGTTATAAGGTTCCTATGTATCACATTTTGAAGGATAAATTGCTACAAAAATGGGTTGATATTGTTTATGAATGAAGTTCTAAATTTAGAGAGTTGTAAAAACTTATGGGTTATTTTATTATGAGAACAAATGATCATCGTAAAAAAGAGACATTATTTTTGAAATCCTATAACCTGTCCCATATTTATAAAATTGTAGATAATTTGCTTCCTATTTTTGAAGATATCATTGATGATGTAAGTATTGAAAATAATGTTCAATTCATTATTTATAATGCTGCAAATTTTAGAGCAACTAATAAGATGCTTGAGTTGAACCATCAATCCTTAGTGTGAACTCCATGAATTGCAAATTACATAAATGCCTAAAGATTTGAGTTCAATGAATAAAATCAGTGAGACTATTGATGCATGCAAAAATATTATAAGGTTTATATAATCACTTATCTATATTGAATTTGATGAGAATTCACGTTAGCATAAGAGAGTTGATTAGGCTTTCGATGACAAGAATTACTACGAATATTATTACAATTCAAAATCTTGTCATGCATAAAAATACATTGAAAAAGATATTTACATACAGTAAATGAGGCTCTATAAGTTGGTTGAGAAAGAGCGAGAGAATTACTATAGTAGATATTGTTTTCAATGCTAATTTTTGGGAGAAGCGTAAAATATTTTTGAGGATGATTGTATCTTTGATTAAGGTAGTAAGAATGGTAGACATTAGGCATGTTATGCATTTATATATACATATATATGATGCTATGTATAAGGTCAAATTGGGAAATACAAGAAAATCTTGACCGCAAGCAATCACTTTTAAAAGAAGTTTGAAAAATAATGCAAATGGATCATGATTTGCATGTAGTTATATATATATATATATATATATATATATATATATATATATATATATATATATATATATATATATACAATTGATCTTGTGCAACATTTATCTACTTGATGCAACATTCATTTAGAGCTAAGCAAGTATATACATGATATTGAGAATTTTAGAAAGTTAATTACAATACAACCTCGCTCTTAGGCACAACCATATATGATTTGGTTTTTGATAAATTACTATTACTTATTAATTTACTTAATTCTTTCATTTATTATGTTTCATTTTAGATGAATAGTGAGCTTACTTTGGTGTAGATGTACCAAACTTGTCGAAGTTTGCTCAACGTCTGGATAATACAAAGAGCATCAAACTACACAAACAAACAATGCTAAGGAACCCAATAGAATATTTTTTAATCCCATACCGTCTAGAACCTCAAAATCACCATCACGAACAATATAGAAGAACTAAGCCTGAAAATAAAAGGTAAGAGAAAAGAGAGACGTCAGTGCCTCAAGTGCAAATAAATACACGAACAGTTTGCATGGCCAGAGTCAGATTTAATACACAGGGAAAACAATCAAACCTTGTTGGCAATGTTGTTGGAAAGCCAGTCCAAGCCCTCGTAGAGGCCCTCCCCTGAAGTGGCACAAGTGCTCTGGATGTACCTGGAACATATACAATTCTCTCTTTAGTTTCTCTGTTACAAGTAACACACCCTCCGACTGGTGAGACTTGGCCGCACCCAGGCGGTGTAAAACCCAAGCACAGGCTGTATTTGGGACATGCTTACGCAAGCGAGATAGACCAGCGGGAATTGGACCCTTAATTGTATGCATAGGGCTCTATCCCTTAGGTCAAACCCTATTTGCAGATATTCTGACAAAACACAGAGAGAGAGAGAGAGAGACCAGTGGCGCTGGCGGAGAGAGTGAAGGCCAAGCTTATCAGTAATCTCAGCAGCATTCAATGCGTTGGGAAGATCTTGTTGTTGGCAAAAACAAGCAGCACTGCATCTCTCAATTCGTCCTGTTTGGAGACGGTAAAAGCTTCTATCAACAACTTTACAAACCAACTTTATAGTCACACAGAAGGGAACAACTTGTCAGTCCAAATCTAAACCATTCTCAATAACAACTTTTTTCACTTCACTTAGAATTCAAAACCAGAAAAGACGGAGTGTCTTTCGGAGTGACATGCTGGTATGACCCCAAATATATGGTTACGGTAAGGATCCATGTGGTCAACCTCCCTATAGGCACACGTTTTGTTTGCCCATTTTTTAGCAAAGGGCTAGTGCTCTCTCCACTGCATGGATTCCCTCCAGATGGGAAAATTGAAATCACTTTTTCGCTTTGTAGAATACAAATCAGAAAGTTGGTTGCCCAGGCACCAGCGAGTATCGAAAACACATTCTCACATAATTCAACCAAGTATACAAACACGTGCCCTCAACATCAAAAAGGCTCTGTATTGGTTAGTTTGATGTGTTCGTCCATCTTAGTCAGCAGGTAGAAAAGAACCGTTCAAGCTTTCCGTAGTGGAAGGAGGTGTTACACATGAAAGTCAAAAATAATATATTCCAACAAAAATAGCAGTTGAGCAAATCAATATCCAAGAACCGTACCTCATTCAACATTCGGTGAACCGTACCTCGTTCAACATTCGGTGCAGCTCATCCCTTGCCTCGACGACTCGATCTCTATCAGTGCTGTCCACCACAAAAATGAGTACCTGTGTTTTTGGAAGTAGTGTCTCCAGAGAGGACGAATCTAAATGAAAACAGAATTTCAGACGCACATCAAGGCAAAGGAACCAAGTATCTTCCAATATCTTCCAATATCGTGTGCAATGGTTGACAAAGTATGTTTCTTTACTTACGAAGAAAAAAGACAATTTTTTTCTTCTAAAGACATCCATAAATGAGGGATATATTTCACAAACAGAAAAATAAAATGCACAAAACTCCATACCTTGTCTTGACCACCAACATCCCAAACTGTGAAGCTGATGTTCTTGTATTCCACAGTCTCAACATTGAACCCTGTCAGTCCATACAACACAATTTAAGATAAGTAGAAACTATTTCTAGTGTTAAAGAATAACAAAAGAGAATGTTATACATACATACATGCATACGTACATACATACGATATGATATTGGTGTATCGGTATCTGAACCGATATGATTCAGGTACATGTTACAATACATCTCATATCGTACAATACACTGCAAGCTTCAGAAAATCTATGTTAAAAAAATAAAAGGTTGAGTGTTTAAACCCCTCTAAAACAGCTTCTTTTGCTCCTTTTGCATGTCTATCTCTTCCTCTCTTAAAGACCAACTCTTTTAAGTTTTCTCTAAAAATCCTATATTTATTCTACATTCATTAATAATCATTTATCTTAAATTTCAAAATGAGGTCCGAGAACGATAGATGCATGTGATTTAGTTTGTTCTAACATTGAATTTGTTGTCTCTTGGTATGGTGCAAGTTTCAGAATTTTTTCACAATATTTTAATGGTTTTTAATGATTTGTTAGAAAATAATTAAAAAACACTACAATACAATGTATATCGGTGCCCCATGCGATAGAGGTCCGATACAATATTTACAACATTGATATGATATATATATATATATATATATATATATATATATATATATATATATATATATATATATATATATATATAGAGAGAGAGAGAGAGAGAGAGAGAGAGAGAGAGAGAGAGAGAGAGGCGAATATGTTTAACTTTGTTTCTGTACAAAGTAGAAAGACCAGAAATTTTCAGCAAAACACATTTCCAGATTCCAATATCCCACTGGATTTCAACTACATGAAATTCAGAGATCAAAACAAATCTACAGGTAAGCGTGGAATAGTTTCACTCAGAACAATTATCGTAATAATGATAAACCCAACATGTTAGATTGAGAAGATACATGGTTGTATAGGGATCCACATCAGAACTATGTACAAACAACTTTCTTTTCGTTTAACATAAGGCTTCATTCTTATCTTATAAACTCGGAACCTCATGGTTCATGAACAACCAGCTCTTGCTAGATTGTTCGATAAATAAATCAGTAACCATATCTACCGTAGACACTTTGTAGCCTTCGTGTAACATGGGAATGGAAGTTCAGATTCGAGTTACATACCAATAGTGGGAATTGTGGTTACGATCTCTCCAAGTTTCAGCTTGTACAAGATGGTGGTCTTGCCCGCAGCATCCAGACCCACCATTAGAATACGCATCTCCTTCTTCACAAAAAGGAGACTGAAAAGTTTGGTGAATACGAGCCCCATCTTTCCTGTTGAGCCATGCAGAAAAAAGCAATAGGTTTAGCTTCTCAAACATTTGGCAATAACATCATTCACTCTGAACAGCAAAATGCTTAGGAAATCATAACTTAATGTATTCTTCATAATCCAATTAAACAACAGAATACTGAGACATCCCACCTATATCAAAACAATACAAACAGCCAGAGATTAAACAAATCCTTGCCTCACTGGTTTAAAATAATTCTTCCTATTAAAATAAATTGCAAATACGTTAGACTTATCTACTATGCATTCTACAAATTATGATAGGGCTCTGTGGAAACAAAGAATCCATGTAGCTGACCCCATCTAGTATAGGAAAAAGCTTAGTTGTTATTGTTGTAAAATAAATTGCAAATTTAATGCTACCATGTTGCTAATTGTTTCTCCATATTTCAGTTAAAAGATGAAATGAACAAAAAACAAAATATTTGGAGCTCCTGAATCACAGCCGACAAACCGCAAAATAAATAAAAGCAACACAGTAATAATGCTTTGATGCCAAATTGAACTCCGTATACATACTATCCATACCGGTGATCCTTTCTTCAATAGTGATACCAAAAAGGTGGGAAAATCGATAAAATTTGCCAAATTAGATCGATTTGGTTTGGTTATTCTGGTTGGCCTAAATTATTCTACTTACATCTTTCTTCACAAGAACTTGGACTAAGCACTTACAAAATGTTGCATTCATATAACAACTAATTGATTGATAAATGATTCATTACAAAACAAAACCTTCCTAATATTCAAAAGTCAAATATGTACTCACATAGTGCCTTAAAATCAGAAAAAGTTAACAAATATCATTAGTTACTCCTAATATTCAAAAAGCCAAATATGCTTTGTGTCTTGTCTTCCCTGAAAATATTGAAGTGGGATATAATAAAAACTCATATATTATGGCTATTGAAGCATACATAGAGGTGAGTAAACCAAACTCAGATGAAAATAAATTTTGGTTAGAGACATGATACCACAATAGGACTTTCTCTATGATTGAGTATCTTCCCACTACTAAGATGTTCGAGTTATTTAATCTTGAATTGTATAATCACTTTTCCAATAGACCATCAACCTCAAAAACCAAAAAATAACTCAAAAGAAACAAGAGCAATATAAATATGATCCACTCGAACCAAAGAACATCATATGAAGAACACATCAATCATATCCAATTCACATCAAATAGACATAAACCAATCATATTTGCATCTAATCATATTTTTCCACTCGACATCACATCAATTGTCTCTTACACACACATTGAACCAAAGAACAATGCTTCAAAAACTCACCTAGAATGCCGGAACACTATTGTAATCAAGTTGAAACTGTCATTGGATGGTTAGAAAGGCACAAATGGAAATTAGGTTGATAAAGAGGTCGAGAGAAGAAGCAAACATAGAAAGGGGATGGATGGGTTTACGGGTTTAAAGTTTATTCGCTTTTAGATCCCATAGAACTGAACCCGAATCGAAAATCGAAATTTTTTTAGATCCAAAACTGAACTAGATCCAATATTTAAGAAACCCGAACCGAGAAATTTTAGTTTGGGTTGATTCGGTAATTTGATTTAAATCAAAGCTTGTTCACCCCTAGTCTTGAGGACTCAATTGTTTATCCAACATCTTAACTAATTTATCTCAATTTAGATATTGGTTTAGCTTACGAATAATAGTCTCTATCATAGATGTTCTTACATTCTCTCTTGTATGATCGGTAGTGTAAGGTATTTTCACCTCTATGTCTAGTTTCCTCAACAATAGAACAATTATTGGTAGTTGTATTGATTTATCATATGCAAAGAAAAAGTTGATCTCAAAAGTACATAACAAACCATGCGAACATTACAATGTACACTGACATGTGGTTAAGTCTAAACCTACTATATCTACACAATTGTACTCCCTTACAATCAAATCAAGAGCACGTCATGATACTTTTTTTTATAAATTTATTAATATTTTGTGTCACTTAATGTAATGCTTGACAAAAATGTGAGATTTCTCGAATGACGTCTTCAATTTTGTAATATGCAACTCGGCTTAAAATTATATTGAATCTCTTAGTTGAGCTACCAAAGAATCCTTTAAATCTTGTGCTTACACTCTCGATCTTATTAATTAAGGAAATACATTTTATATTTGTAAATTATAGATTATATACGACCATTACTTAATGTAAAAACATCATTGAAACATAAAAGAATATGCTTAGGTTCTCAATACCCATGAAAATGTATCATATAATTACATTGACCAAGAATGTATAAACATAATGTTGCTGACACTATCAGTATCAAGGATCTTATGATGTTATGTGTGATATTGGTTAGTCTTAATCATAGAATAATTGTTATAGAATACTTTGATCACCCATATCTTTCTTTCTAATTTTTATTCTTGTATTGTAAATATGTCTTGTCCTACTAACATTTGACTCATCAAATTGTTTCAAATGCATTAAAATATGCTTAGATTTACATTGACTTTTTGTAAGGTCTTTTCTTATACTATACTCAGATTCACTCAATATCTCTATAAAGTATAACCTTTAAGATACTAACCTAGATGGTAGTTATGTCTTCATTCATTATATTCAACTTCTAATAACCATTGATTATATCTTCACTTGTCAGTAAAAATGGGTACTCTACCTTCTTAGTGTACGACCACTTACTATTTTCAACATTAATATTTTTACTCGTCTTATATTTGTCACACCTTTCTTGTTATTCCTTTACTCTTAAAATAAAGAATAACAATAACTAAATTGTGTTTTCTCTAACTTTTATATATGAAAGTTGGTAAATATGTAGGACCGTACAATATTGTTATAGAAGTGTGAAAAATTCTAGGAGAGATGAAACTCACTTGGCTCACAAGATTATTTAATGAAATATAGAGAACCCAAAAGATGCCCGAGAAATGGAGAGCAAGTACACTAATACCCATATATAAGAATAAGGGAGACATTAAGAATTGTGTGAATTATCAAGGTATCAAATTAATGAGTCATACTTTAAAATTATGAGAAAGAATTATTGAACATAGATTAAGACAAATATTGAGTACAACAGAGAACCAATTCTGATTCACAGTAGATCTACTATTAAAATTATTCACCTATTTAGACGTCTTATGAAACATTTTAGAGTAAAAACGAAGAACCTTCACATGATATTTATCGATATAGAAAAAGCTTATTATAGGGTGCCAAGAGATGTTCTTTCGAGAATCTTATAAAGAAAGATATCACATTGACATACATAAATCTTATAAGAGACATGTATAATGGTGTAAAAACATGTGTGAGGATTCATAAAAGAATGACATACTCCTTTGAAATTAATATTGGGTTACATCAAGGATCAACTTTAAGTCTATTTTATTTATATCGGTCATTGATGAGTTAACCAAACATATTCAAGATGAAGTACCTTGGTATATGTTATTTGCAGATGACATTGTGTTAGTGGAGGAGTCTAAGGAAAAAGTTAATAGAAATTTTGAACTATTGAGAGAAACATTAGAAAGCAAAGGCTTTCGACTTAGTAGAATAAAGACAAAATATATGGAATGTAAGTTTGATCATTTGGTTACTTTAGAGGACATAGAAATTAAATTTGACATACCGTGCATACCTCACAAGGAAAGTTTTAAATATCTAAGGTTAATTTTTCAAAGTGATGAAAAAATTGATGGAGATGCTATGCATAGAATTAATGTCGGTTGGTTAAAATGGAAAGGGACATCAGGTATTATGTGTAATTAGAAGATATCATTAAAGCTAAAAAGTAAATATTATAGATAGCAATTACACCTGCTATGTTTTATGGTTCTAAGTGTTAGGCAATTAATCATCAACATGTGCAAAAGATATCCGTAGTAGAGTGGTGACACAAGGAAAGACCATATATATAATGAGATTATTAGAAACCAAATGGGATTAGCACTAATAGAGAATAAAATGAGGGAAATTCATTTAAGATGGTTTGGACATGTAGAAAGATGACCAAAGACATTCCTGTAAGAATATATGAAAAATTAGATTGTGAAAATATTAAAAAAGGAAGAGGATGACAACAAAAGTATTGTAAAGAAATTATAAAGAATGATCTAGCTTATAAAGAACGACCCAAAGGTAATTTAGTTGTTGTACTCAATAAGCTCATCAATGTTGTAAAACACATCCTCTATTACAAATAAAAGTGAATAATCAAGTTCATCATCCTTGTAATTAACAAATGTGCCTTCTACTTCATTAGCCAACAAGTAAAAAATACATCATCCAATATATCATAATAAATTCTAGTCTCTTTATCCATGGTATAATAAATAATTTTATCGGTCATCAATTTTCCGAAATCTAGTCCAATATAAGCTAAGAGTTGTTTGTAATCCTATAATATATTATAAGAGGGATATGAGGTGTCAAGCATTTATATTTATATATATGGTTCATCTCCCAATAATGGAAGATGTGGCTTAGCCACATCCATTGAATTAAGAGAGATGCAATTTTGTTGTGATTCTACTCGAAAAACCGGTGACTCGAGGTTGTCGGCCCAAAACCGTGAAACATTTGTAAAAACAAAAAATACCCAAACCGAAAACAAACCTACAAAATCTTTGAATCAACCTCTTCCCACCTTTTCTTGTTCTTGATTCTTTTTTCTTTTGCTCCTGTGAGATCCGCAAGAGTATACTCATGTGTTGTCCGACTGTAAAGAAAATAACAGTCGTCAAAAAATGAATGATTGTGCTAGTTATCAGAGAAAAGAGATGGGAATATGAAAAAAGGCAACATACAAAAAGTTTTATTTTTTAATTTAAATTTCTACCATTGATAATGCTAATTAGAAGGTGTAGATGATAGGTATTCTCTATTTTTGTGGATTTCGTAAATCTAGATTCTCTCCCCCCACCCCACATACATGTACACACATGTCTACTCCCAACATACCATTGTGTGATCACCTTTGATGGATGATACTCCAGCGTTTGTGATCACCTTTGATGGATGATTCACTTATGTCTCTATTATACTGGATTCTGACTTACCATGGGTTTGGATCGGTTAAGCCACTCAAAGCTGAACATAGTATGATAGGTTGAACTTGGTTCGACTGATGAAACCTAATTAAATGAAATTTCTAAAATTTCACCTGAACCACGCAGTTAAAGTACTTGTATTAGTGTGTTTAAGATAATTGAGGAGCTATTTATGGTCTCTCTCTCTCTCCCTCAAGTATGCTGAGCGTTCATAAACATGTTCGAACAGAAAATCTTCAGTTAGCGATTTCTCCGCTCGTTATATGAAAAGTGAGCAAAGCAATGAACACGATTTTTCGGTTGTTAAAAATAACGCAAAATTGTCAATAATTTTATCGACACCCCTTGTCAATATTGGATTAACGGACGGAAATGCAAACCATTCTCCTGCTAATAACAAGCCCTACTTGCCCCCAAACTATACCCGAACTAGAATTTAAACAAATTTCTAAAATTCATAAAAAGTACTTTTAATGAAAATTGGTCATTATAAATCCAATCTAAATAACTGAAAAAATAAGATTAAGTGATTGAAATTCGATATGATACATATATACATGAATGCTTATATATATATATATATATATGAGTGATTGGATCTTACTCATTTGTGATGCTAGTTATTCTGTCTCTCTGTTACTTTTGAGTAATTGTATTCTTGTTCACCTGTGACTATGTCTCTATTACTTTTGAGTGGCATGAGTCTCATCTTTCATATTTTTTAAAAAATTTAAATTATATTGATTTACTATATATATATATACTATATATGTATATATATGTATAGTTTTTCCATTAAATGTGTGTGTATATATATATATATATATATATATATATATATATATATATATATATATATATATATATATATATATATATATATATGTGAATATGAACCATATATATTATATATATATGAATAGTTTTTCAATTACATATATATGTACATGCATATAATATATACATGTATATATTTACTACATATATATGTTTATTTTTCATTACACATATGTATGTACACTCACGTGTATATATATATATATATATATAATTTTTACATGTATATACATACATATGTATGTTTTATACACTAAGGTTGGATTTTAATTTCAAACAAATTCGGTTAGATTCTTATAAACCCGATTTAATATCCAATGAGCCGGCCCGATTCACGTTGCTCCCAGAGCTAGACCGACCGGGCCTCGACGGCCTGCTTCAAAGATGGGCCAGACCCATTTTAACGTCTCTAAAAACTGCCGCCCCCAGCGAGGAGTCTTCGTGTCTCGATCGATCTGACAATTGCTTGGTGCCAAAGCCACGAAACCTAGAACTAAAGGACCCGAAGACCCCTGAAAATATCGAATATGGCACCATATCTTCGCTCTTATGGATGATCTACGCGGCGACCGAGCGGGATCCACGGTGCAAAATCTGCTGACACCTGGCTCTATTTGTCTACGTAAGCAACTTAATAATAGAAGAGAATAAAGACAACCAGAGATATAATTATCCCGTGTGTGTGAGAGAGAGAGAGGTCAATAAAGAGGGGCGCGAGAATAGGAGGAAGAGATGAACAAGGCATTCCTTTCCGTTTCGATATTGGCGTTTGTGTTTGTGTTGTTAGCGGAAACGGGAGTGCCGATGGCGTTGGGAGCACCAAAGGACGTCGATCTCGGCTGCGATAACCAGAATAGCCTGCAGCACACCGAGCTCGGCCGCTTTGCCGTCGCTGAACACAACAAGAAAGCGGTAACCTTGGTGTTAAACAAGTTCTAGCTTTAGTCTTTCTGATTGCAGATTTCATGGTTATTTGCTTTTGTGATCGCTAGTGGGTTGTCCCTTTTCCAAGTTGTCTGGTATTTGGAGTTGAATTCTGATTAATTATTGAAATTTTCAGTTAGATCTGTTTAGGGATTTTGGATGGGATCTTTCTTTCTAAGGTTGGTTTCTCACGGATCGGTGTTTCTTAGACTTCTTCGGACAGCTTTAGTCTTCTCCTTTTGTGAACCACCGTTGGTTGGTTTGGGTAGTTTGCTCATCTTATGACTTTGTTTGATCTTTTTTGGGTTTCTGTCTTGGTTTTTATGGCTTTAGTTTAGTTTATTTTTATGATGCTGGGTCGCCTTCACTCTCCGCATCTGCGTTTTGACGTTGTGATCTCAAGTTGGGCGTTCAGTTTTACTGGTGAATGAAGTTCGAATTTCTTGAGCTTTTATGTTATTTTGTTCGTATTTTCTGCTAGATCCGGCACCTGGCACTTGTAAATTAGTTGGTCGTTTTCTGATTGGGATTGGAAATTGATCTTATATTATTTCATCTGGGATTACCCCACACGTTTTACTTTATACAGTTGAAATTTGCTCGATGTTTGTTTTATAACTCTCTCTCTCTCTCTCTCTCTATATATATATATATATATATATATATATATATATATATAGGGTCTTTACGTGATGGAGTCATTTTAAATTGATTTTATTGTTCTGTCTTGTCTGGAAGTGGTATCTTGTGATTAGTGTTTTCTTTCTTCTTCTCCTTTGTTTAAAGCATGTGCCTATCATATTCTTTGCCTTTTTGTTTGCGATTTTTTTACTTGTCATCTGCTTTCGCCATCTTCTTTTGCATCTGTAAATTTAGTTCGACTCTATTTGATGCCGGGGGTCTGAAACAAAGTTTTCCTTATTTTATGGGTATAGAATTCTCTTCTTGAATTCGACAAGGTGGTTAAGGCTAAGGAGCAGGTGGTTGCGGGCACCCTCTATCATCTGACTATTGAGGCCACTGAAGGCGGACAGAAGCATCTCTACGAGGCAAGGGTTTGGGAGAAGCCATGGTTGAACTTCAAGGAGTTGCAGGAGTTCAAGCGGATCGATTCCCCTCAAGGTCAGTTTGGGAGCTGATTCTAGAATTGTTTATTTTTTGCGTGTATGCAGTTTTGTTCTTTATTCTTTTCCACATAGCGATGAGTTGATTGGAATCTTCCACTTTTGGAAGCTAATTCTAGAATTGGCTTTTTTGCCTATGCGGGTTTTTTCTTTATTCTTTTCCAGATAGCGATGAGCTGATTGAAATCTTCCACTTAGTTAACATGAATTTACTGTTATCAAGATGTGCGAGTCCATGTTATGTTCCCAAGTCATAGTTAGTGATGTACACAGAGCCAAGAAGATTGATTTAGTATATGTACATAATAAGTCAAATCCAGCTCCATTCATTCTTTCCTTTTACCTAAGATTGAATCTTCCAAGCTGGGGGAGCACATCGTTCGTAACTCTGTGAATGTGTGTGTGTATCAGAGGTATTGTTGATCTGATTCATCTTCTTGCTACTGCTAATGATTCTAGTCTGGATACTGATATATCTTTCCCAAATTTCCTCATGAACTGTCTGCTTCAGTTTGTTTGAGTTGTACTCCTTTGGTTCCCATAAAGATGGATTGATGCCTACTTTGATTCTTTTGTCAAATCAGTCCGTTTTCATATGCAATTCCGCAGGATTGCTTCTCTCATATATAAATATTAATTGATCTTGTAAGACTAATACACACACATACGGAGAGAGAAGGGGAGCCTCTGAGGACGTGTGTATACCACACAAGGAATCATGGTGTCATGTTATCTTATGTTTAAGATGTTGTTAATGGGAAGGAATCTATGCTAAGTTTCGGGAACATCCCATTCTAAGCCATGCTTTCTTATGTTTGAGAAATCACTTTTGGGCATTTATTTAAAGAGAAATCACATACGGAGAATGGCATGTTAGTTCAGAAAACATGAGACCCATGTTTTCTTATATTTGAGAATTTGGTGATGGAAGACATGGTAATAGGCTGGTCTGTGTAAAACCAGACGACCATGGGTCAGGATGGCGACCAGTGCCTCCGAATGATCCCATTGTTCAAGAAGCAGCAAATCATGCTGTGAAGACCATCCAGCAGAGGTCTAACTCACTGGCTCCTTACGAGCTGCTGGAGATCCTCCATGCAAAGTCCAAGGTCGGAAAACTCTCGTTTGTTTCATTCCCTTGGAATTGTTTCGACTTGTTTCGCATCTCTCTCGAAGCGTAGGAAAGTGAGTCCGATATGTTCCTCTGTTTGTTGTGCAGATCATTGAAGAAGTAGCAAGCTTTGATATGCTTCTCAAGCTGAAGAGGGGGAACAAGGAGGAAAAATTCAAGGTTGCGCTACATAAGAATATTGAAGGCAATTTTCTTTTGAATCATATGCAACAGGAGCATTCGTAGACTCTTATTTCCTATATTCCTATCAAATACATGTACATGATGGTGTTACCGTGACATAAATATCTACATAATAAAATAAAGAAAGAATATCCTAGTAGCAATTGGCATATTTGATTTTGTGTCCTTGCGACGAACGTTTGCTTTGTCTTAGCAGCATTTGAGTTTTTAAAGGGCCTCCTGGATGCCCCAAGGGGGTCACAGCATAGTGGAAGAAGGGCCTCCGGTCCTTAGAAAGGCAGTTGGAGTCCGTGTCTTACCCTTGAGTATGAAACCACAAATAATCGCTCCTCAATTTCGGATCGCATCAAGAGCTGATTTGGGTTCCCGTCAATTTCTGATCCCTAGAACATCTTTACTACAATTGGAGATCCAGATCCGCTCCATTCATAAGGATATATACAAGTTGGAAATGTACGCAGAGAAGGTGTATCCATGCTACAAGGAATCAGGAACGTGTGCATATGGATAGACAATTCGAAGGAGGATTCAGTCCAATCCAGAAGAGCTACCGTGCATCACAATGATGTTAGCAAGGTGCATCCATAGAGCTAGTCATGTTGCAATCGGTCTGATTGACCGATCCTCTTGACCCACCTTTGGTTCACACAACTTGGTCCTGGTTCTAGCAGTCTTGTCTCGAGAGACTTGACCCTCTGCATTTAATTGACCTGTGACCCTCCTGGCTCAATCTGCAGCCATTTGGTTCAACCTGGTTTGGCCTAACTCAAGAAAGCCTGAGCCAGTCCTAGACGTCTTGCATGGACCTGCTTGGTACCATTTGAACAGTTTCTCTACATAATCCATCTTCCATATACACACACACACACACACACACACACACACACATATATATATATATATATATATATAACCGTATCCTGCTCACCTCTAAGCTCTTCGGTTTTCAGTAGTACGAGTGTAATGAATAGACAGCTTTAGTGGCTCAGGCTTTAGTGGTGGGCAGGATTCAATCATCATGTATATATACTTAACAAACGGCACCTGGAATTACTACTTGTTTGTTTCCTGCGCACCGATCCCATTGCTATGAACTGTCTTGCACATGAATCTGGTTTCTATAAGCTCCCAACAGGACCTCGAAAACTCGCCCTCAAACCCCATCCTTATAGCCCCAACCTACCGGGAGTACCGAAGGCCAAACCTTAAGTCCATCTCACTTTCATATCTCTTGAGATTTAATCAACCTTCTCCAACTGATTGCAACCTATTTAAACCATAGCCATAGTCTCTCGAACCCAAGATCTCAACCTACCTAAACACCAAACCACCTACCTACCCTTTCCCATTAGTCGAGTCTAATCTACTTAATCCTCCAACTGCACTCAATAGGCCTTTAATCGACCATCTACCTGATCTATTCCATACTGAACCCACGAACAAAACTAGTTGCGCCTATTTGCAGCTAGACCCTAACCTCCAAGTAGCCATCCTGAACCCGGCCTCCTTTACCAAAAGACATCACGGCCTTAACAAGCCCGATCTTAATTTCACTTGGCCAAATACCTACCACAACGGCAGCAAGCACCTCGGACTAGCTATCTAACTCTTTCTTTCGAGTGTGCTTCTGAGAGTAAAACGTGTGACAGAGAAGCATCTCTGCCTACCCAACTCCATCTTTTAAGTGTGCAGAAGCAATCAGTAGCATGCGAAGCTTGACACTTGCTCGATAAAACCTTTATAAAGCTTAGACAAACGAGAAACGAGTACCCTAAGTACCTTATTTCTGCCTCTCTCCTTCCAAGTAGATCACATTGTATCGGTTCCTCGTAACTAAATTTCGCACAAAATCCATGGAAGGCATTTAAAGGAGATTCATTCTTTCATTGAATCTCTTCTACATCCCAAGTAGATGCACACTTCACACATAAGCAGAGGAACTTGTATCTGATGTTTGCATTAGATTTTTTTTAATTAAATGTTTGCGTTAGAATTTTGATTTGTAATCTCAAAATCCAGGAATCAAAGGCGAATCCAAAAGGAACCACATGTGGGAGAACCGTGTTTGGCGATCATCTATCAATGGGTGCAAAAATTTCAAATAAACGACAGAAAATAGAAAAATAATCTATCTGAATTATGTATCAGTAAACCTTCTTAGGAGTTGAATACAGGCGTGGTCCAGCATAGTATTCAGCCCCTTTTGTAGTTCCAGCATGCTACAAACTACTATGGTACAATTCAACTCACTCTTCCCCATGGCACCAAATATGTTTGTGAGGTGTGAAGAACAGACGCATTGGCAAGGACAACTTACAGCCATGAGATCAAGAAGCTTGAAGTATTATCCTTCTTCATTGTCATAATCTTCATCTTCATCCATGTGCCCGTTAAGCTGCACAAGCTGCAATGGATCAATTCCAATTTCATTCATCTCTGATACAGACCATCCCGGATACTCCTCATGCTTCAGTTCTGGTTCTACTGCAGAAACAGCAGCAGAGGCAGAGGCAGAAGCAGCAGGAATGTTGCCATTCTCATCTAAGTCGAGGTTGAGGTCAAAGTTCTGCACTGCTGGGTTACTTGCAGAACAAGGTGTATTGTCTTTTAATTTATTGGCTCGGGATCCGTTTTCTAACTGCCGAGAGAAGGGGTTTCGTTTGTCTCCATTTTCAGGAGAGAGAACTACTTCGTCTTCACATTTTCCAAAATGAGCATTCTCTCTTTCACTCGTTCGTGTGGCACGACCTCGTCCTCTTCCCCTTCCCCTTCCACGTCCTCTTCCACTTGTGTGGGGCAGTTCCTGATGTGACAACCGTATACATATATGTCAAGGTTTATCAAATGAATAAAATATTGCAAGGTACAACGAATAACAGAGCCCAGAAGCGAGGTTGGAGGTTGTACTTTGAGTCAACCAAAGTAATGACGAGCACTATATGTTGCTATGAAGAAAACCATCCTTGTCAGATTTTCTACAATTGGATTTCAGATGGATCAATACGTCAAGTCTGATACCTAGAGCAATTATATACATTGCACAGTACAGCCTTCTATAAGATGACACTGATCAGATTTTGGATTAGGATTAAGATGATGTCGAAGCGCCCTAGCCTTGCACTTTGAACACACTACATCCGTGTTCCCAATAATACGCTGGAAAAGGATCCATGTGTGGGCAGTTGTGTGCTCAGTCTACCTTGCTTTTGCACACCATTCTCATCAAAATTCTTGTGACAGAATTACAGGAAGCTTCACTCAGGTTCCTGGAAATTTGTTTTGGAATTAAAGGTTTCCTTCCAGCGCTTTATAGGAATCTCTCTTCTATGCTTCTGTCAAAGCTTACTTCATACGCCTCAAGAAATTCTTTATACTTCTCTTATGCATTATGCATTGTCTCATGTTTCTCATATAGTTAACATCGACGCATCCACTTTTAAAAAGAAAAAGAAAAAAAATCTGATATTCTGTAAGTCTTTAACTCCTAGCTTCTAGAATTATAACTTCAGATAGAAAAGAGAACATGCTTTAATTACCTAATTGCTTACCTTATGCTAAACCCAAGTTCCTTCATCTACCTATGGTTTATATTATATTATATGTCGACATAAAATGATATAGTAACTGAATTATGACGGTGAAATTAATCTTAAGTGTGGAGGTTTTGAGTATAGTTTGTGGACATAAATCCCAAATAGGTATAAGAAAGTATAAGAACATTTTGAGAGAAATTACATAAAGTGATTCACATAATTCCATAAAATGGGATGATCTATTTTGAAAGAGATCAAAATGGACATGCGGGAAAAAGATCCATGAAAACTACGACTTTAAGGATTTAAATAAAAAGGTTAAGGAAATATTAAATTTTGCTAATATGTTATTTCTTTATAGCTAATATAATTTTCAGAAACGAGATGAAAATTAAATTACTTATAAGAATGGTTTATCACAAATACAAATTGCTTATTTTATTTTTAGAAGAAAAGATAGATTGTGATGTAAGACTTGCAAAGTGAATTTAGAAGAAACCTTAACTACTCAAAATCGACTTTTACTAATAGATTTAAAGTGAAAAAAAGATGTTTGAAATTATGTAGGTATAACTAATGACACGTGGAATAATATGACAATGTGTATTACGAATGTTGTAAAGGATGTATACATGAATCTAAGAGAGGTGTACTAGAACAAAAAGAGGTTTGGTGGTAGAATAACATAGTGAAAGAAAAAATTAAAGGAGAACATGTTATAAGTTGGATTATGGTAACAAGACTGATCAAATTTAAGAAGCTTACAAGAAGACAAGAAAAGAAGCAACAAAGGCCGTTAAACTTATAAAGGTTGGCAAATTTGTATGACCAACTAAAAAATACCTAAGAAATGAAAGAAGAGTATGAAAAATCGTAGGAGAGACGGATATCACTTGGTTTACAAGGTTATTTAATGAAAGATAAAGAAACCAAAAGATGCTTCAAGAATAGAGGAAGAATACAATTATACCCATATACAAGAATAAAGGGATTAAAAATTGTGTACATTTCGAGGTATCAAGTTGATGACCGTACAATGAAATTATAGGAAAGAATTATTCAAAGAAAGTTGAGACAAGTATTAAGATTCATGTTAGGGAGGCCTATTATTGAGGTTATTCACCTATTAAGACTTCGCATCGAACATTTTATAGAAGAACTTTAATATGGTACTTATTAATTCAGAAAAAACTTATGATAGAGTGGCAAGAGATATTCTTTAAAGAATATTGGAAAAGAGAGGTGTCTCATTGACCAATATTATAAGAGATATGTAAGATATGCACAAACATACACAAGTAAGGAATGACGAATTCCTTTGAAATTAATATGGGATTAAATCAAGGGTTGACTTTAAGCCTATACTTATTTACCTTGGTTATTGATGAGTTAAAAAAGCATATTTAAGATTAAGTATCTTGGTGTATGCTATTTGCAAATAACATTGTATAGTGGATGAGTCTAAGAAAAAAGTTAACAAGAAACAAGAACCGTGGAGAGAAATATTAGAAAATAAAGGCTTTGAGATTAGTAGAACAAAGACAAAATATATGGAATACAAATTTGATCATTTGATTCTATGTAATTAATAGCGCACTATAGCGTTTTAGCATACCAAAAAATGCTATAGCTTGCACGGTTTGGCAGGCGACCCGCCTAGCCGCTATTAGCGGCGCGAACACTGCTATAGCAGTCTATTAGATTGACCCAACCCAAACTTAATATAAGTCTCTCCCATGTGCGTCTCTCTCTCTCCTATGCATGCCCCTCTCTCTCGCCTCTCGCCTCTGCTCGTGCTCTCTCTTTCGACAGCCACCACCAGCTCTGCCACCCTCTGCCTCCCTTCAATGTTGGTATTCTATATCTTTCTCCCTTTCTCTCTCTTTTGGTAGGCGATCGAATTCTCTCTCTCCCCCTTTCTCTCTTCTATCTCTCTCTCTCCGATGAACGACTATTCTCCCGACCATCTTCTCTCTCTCCTCCTTTCTCTCTTTGGTGGGCGACTATGCTCGTGATCATCGACTTCTCCAAGTTCTTTGCTTTCTCTCTCTTTACCGCTACCTTCTTTACTTTTTCTCTTTCCATTTCTATGTTCTCCGAGATCTCTCTTGATGTTCATCAAGTTATTTCATAGTGGCCTCTTGATTTTTTTTCTACTTTTTTATAATTTATTTGTTCTAATTTTTATTATAGTATGAAATCATCAATTAGTGCATCTACTGAAGTAGCAGTGGCAATGATAGCAGTGGCACCGACACTAGTAGTATAATCACACTTCAATCTTGATGAATGTTAAGTTTTGAACTTGTTATTTGCTAAGTTGTTAGTTGTTATATTTGACGCATGCTAAAGTTGTTGCTTCAAACGTATTATAAATATTTTGGTCAATTGATATATTGGTCCACTAGTCCACCCTAACATTATTCTATTTTTTTTAAGGTGTTTCATTGCTCAAATTAGATTGGAGTCATGAACCACAATCATCATACTTGAGCATATAAGTATAATATATATTAGTTCTTTTAATTCTTGTGCTTAGTGCGTAGAATAATTTGGTTATATTTATGTTTTTGTTTTTTAATGTAAGTTTAACGATTCAATATGCATATGCCATATGAAATTTATTGTATGTCTTCTTAGTATTTGTTTATTTAGTTTGATTAATCTTTATGAAAGAAGTGGTTATGTGTTTCCTAATATTTCTTAGAAACTAGAGAATCCATCATATATAATATTTTTTAATCATAAATAAAAGTATACCGCTAAATCCGTTATATCCTTGCTACCTCTATATCAAGGTCAACGCTAACAACCCGCTAACCGCTATTAATAACATAGATTTGATTACTAAAGATGACATGAAAATTAAGATTGATACATATTTAATCTCTTTTATAGCACCTAGAGTCCATTTTTTAGAGCAATATAAAAATTGATGGAGATATCACATATAGAATTAGTGCAAGATGGTTAAATTGGAGAGGTGATTCATGTATCCTATATGTGACTAGAAGATACCATTAAAGTTGAAAGATAAATATGATAAAACAACAATTAGATCTGCTATAGTGCATCATGTGAAATGTTAGGCAGTGAATCATTAACATTTGCACTAAGACGTCTATGATAGAAATGAAGATGGTGAGATGAGATGGATGTGCGGTCACACAAGAAAAGACCATATTCATAAGGAGATTATCAAAGCCAAATTGGGAAAAAAATTGATACTTGATAAAAGAAAGAAAATCGTTTAAGATAGTTTGAACACATAAAAAGGTGACCCAAGAAAGCTCTAGTAAGGTGTGAAAAACTGAGTAGTCAAATGGTCAGAAGTGGAAGAAGTCTACAAAAGTGT
Source organism: Brasenia schreberi (assembly GCA_036023115.1). Taxonomy (NCBI): domain Eukaryota; kingdom Viridiplantae; phylum Streptophyta; class Magnoliopsida; order Nymphaeales; family Cabombaceae; genus Brasenia; species Brasenia schreberi. The sequence goes on along the minus strand of JAYKKT010000089.1, from coordinate 11,970,916 downwards.
TAGAAGGGAACAATAAAAGAATATGGCTTTTGTTGAGTTCATTGTTAGCATGACACAAGATTAAGCTCTATGGAAACAAAGAACCCATGCCGCCAACCCCATTTAACATGGGAAAAGGCTTAGTTGTTGACGTTGTAATTGAAAAGTTTTGTTCTAGCAAGAGCCTTCCTTTAAAATGCATTACATTTTCCTCTCTACGCTTCCTATAATTTGAGAACGACAACTATTGGATTCTGCTTCACAAAATTACCTCAGGCTCCAGCTTCCAATCTAGCAACCTTCCTCTATGCCTACCCGCATACGAGCAATTCTTAAAGGAGAGCAAGCAAGGCAGAAAAAGCTGTCATTCATGCAATGAAGCTTTTCTTCACATGCAAGAGCTCACTTTACGAGCAATTCTTAAAGGAGAGCAAGCAAGGCGGAAAAAGCTATCATTCATGCAATGAAGCTTTTCTTCACATGCAAGAGCTCACTTAAAGTAACAAATTCCCCTAAAATTGTGGATGCACTAGATGGGATTCTAGTGCAGGATATCTTGGAAGGAAAGGTCATAACTCTCCTAACTCAGCCATCCACTGTGTGAGGCACCTACAATTCTCTACTCTAGTTTTGCGTATATGATATGGAAAGGTCATAACTCTCCTAATTCAACCCTTAAACTGTGTGAGGCACCTACAGTTCTCTACTCTAGTTTTGCGTATATGATATGGAAAGGTCATAATTCTCCTAATTCAACCCTTAAGCGTGAGGCACCTTTTGCTCTCTACTCTAGTTTTGCATATATGATATGTGCACCACAGTGAAGCTCATGAGTTTCTGATAGACATGGACAATTCCACGTACACTAAAACAACAGTTCCAAACCACTGGTTTCGGTTACCATGGAACTTGGAACTTATGATTCTGGGCCGGTATCAATTCTGATTTGAAGGCTGGTTCCAGAACCAGCACCAAAACATATTATATTCATATCATATATTAGAAAGTTGACATACACTACTCGTGTTGTTTAAATTTCAATTTTTTTAATATCATTAATATCAGCCAATGGAAGGGATCACCTTTGTATGGCCGGTCCAAGCCCGGATAAAGGAGGAGGGTTGCGTTAGGTTTCCGACAGCTTGCGTAAAACTTTGTCGAACTTATTTACCATGAATTGTATAAATTATGATAGGACTTTGTGGAAACAAAAAGTCCATTTAACCGACCCCATCTAGTACGAAAAAAGTCTTAGTTTATTGTTGTATCATTAATATCAATATATTAAATATAGAGAGAGAGAATTGATTGAAATGACCGGCTATCATGACCAGTTATTTCAAAACAGCCTAACAAGTTGACAATGTCAACCGACTGGGTAGTGGGTGTCATTTTGAAATTATTTTTTATTTTAAACATGGATGCAGGCGGACATGAGGACGACTGAAACTTCCGGTTACAAACTTGTGGGTACTGTGTGGTTCCAAAACTGCGGTTCCAAACTGCCAATTCGAACCAGACCAAAATCTCCGGGCTCTTTCCCAGTTTCGGTTATAGTTCTGGTCCTGTTCACAAAATCACAAAACTGTAACAGAATCAAGAGTCCCCAGTTCCATTTCCGGTTCTGGTTTTGGCTTCCACCATAGTGGGGTTCTGGTTTGAATCGCCAGTCCCGGTTATAACTGGTCATGTCTAGGCTCCACATTCTAACAAATAGGTCTGCTAAATGGTATAACAATGGTAGCAGTACTTACAGTCTTGGTTCTTTTCAGTTCCTCATCACTGTCATTGCCTTCCTCTTCCACAGTTTTCCTGTGAACAACATCACAAAAGTAATTTGTGATTATCCTAATGGAAATAAATGGTTAATTAATCGTCTATTCTTATCTGATATATTATCTGTTGGCACAGAATAAGAACATCTTACCTTCTCCTTGGGACATTTCTTTCATCGCCTCCAGGATCAGTGCCACCTAAGTCTGGAACTTTATTAACAGTTTCTCTCAAGAAGTCAAAGACACTGTAGCTTTGCACACATTGTTTACTGAAAATTAAAAGGAAAGCAATACTAGTCATCCAACCCATTCTGATAATCACTGAACACATTGTTTACTCAAATTTGGTTTAGGTTTCATAAGACTGAGCTAGACTAAAAGTTAATCAAGAAGGCCCCAGCACAAATGAGACTTACAGATGTAAAGAACTCATCGTCTTTGCTCCTCTTTGTAGAGTTATTTTGTATGTTCGGTCACAAAGATCTTGAAGAAACAATTCTAGAGCTTTGGCTACAAACAGAAAAGGCTAAACTCAATCGACGTTGGGAACATGCTATGGTTTAAACAATTATATCAGTATAACTTGAAAAGCAATGTATATAGGAAGCTAGGAAATGCAACAGCATTGTCATATTTGAACAGCAAAAACTGGAGGCAATGAAAGGAACAAGATATGAACATGTAGATGCCGTCAACAGCTTCTATCAAGCGTGAATACTAATAGGAAGTTATAGACCAAGCTTCATTGAGAAATTTATGGGTCAGAATCAAGAAAAACCCTCAACTTTCAAGCTACACCAGAAGGTCGGCTAGAAAGAGCTGATACAGTTTATCTTGTAAAGTTGTAGCTTCATTTTCTGAAAGTCTACTACTTTACCCAGATGGCCAACCTACAGTGTTCTGTCTTGAGTGTAGACATATACCACGGCCAACGTGCTTCTCTGAGATGGTTTCACCTTGGATAAATCTGTGAATACAGAGGCCTAGGTGAAGCCACATTCAATATCTAACCCACTAGCATCACTTAATTGCTGGTTAACAGAGACTTGTCTATTTTCTTCAATTTGCAGACAGAAGGGTGTTGCATAGCTACTCACACACTAGAAGCGGCACTGCCAGAGCGATCTTTCCAATATCTTCATCAGCTTGCATTATTTTCTTGATCCGGGCCTGTCAAAGTGTTATCGCATCAAATGTGTTGAATAATTCAAGTACCTTTCCCAAATGTAAAAGAAATAAAAGCAATCACTTCATAATTTTCAAGTATCATTGGCTAACCAAGTATTATAGCTTGCTCTGATTGTGACCATGCAAGAGTACCAAAAAGTACTATTACTTTACTTTAAGTTCCCATTATTCGCATCACATCATATATGCCATTGAAATAGGATTCTTGGAGGAATAAGAAAAGCCAAAAGTAGCAATTTTTAGCCCAATTTGAGGTCTTCACAAACAGGGACTTTCTCCAGTAAATGAACATCTTACTATTTAAATGATGAATTTTATCACGATGTTGAAAAACAGCAGTAAATTGAAATATAAGATTATTTTCACTTATGCATCGCTCATTGACTTTAGTGACAAATAACATACTTAAGTACGCCATTGCTTGTAGCTAGCTTTTTGAATTCCTATCAGCCAACTGCATATAGACCAAAGCATTGAAGGCCATCCTTTGTGTCAAAATAATATGAACTTCTTGAGGCATACCATCATAACACGACTATCAAACTTACAACAACAACAACTAAGCCTTTTCCCATACTAGACGTAGTCAGCTACATAGATTCTTTGTTTCCACGGAGCCCTATCATGTGCCATGTTAGCAGTTAACTCACAATAAGCTAGATCATTCTTTATTATTTCTTTTCAACACTTTTGTGGACGTCCTCTACCTCTTTTAATATTTTCAAAATCTAGTTTTTCATACCTTCTTAAAGGTTCTTCTTTTCATCTTCTTTCTATATGTTCAAACCATCTTAAACAATATTCTCTCATTTTATCCTCTATTGGCCTCACTCCTAATTTGTTTCTAATAACCTCATTATGTATACGGTATTTTCTTGTAATGACCACTCATCCATCTCAACATCTTCATTTCCGTCACAGAAATCTTTTGTACATGTTGATGATTAACTGCCCAACACTCAAAACCATAAAATATAGTAGGTTTAATTGTTGCTCCATAATATTTACCTTTTAACTTTAATGGTATCTTCTTATCACAAAGAATACCTAATGCTCCTCTCCATTTTAACCAATCAGCATTAATTTTATGCGTAACATCTCCATCGATTCTTCCATCACTCTAAAAATTGACCTAGGTATTTAAAACTTTCCTTTTAGGGGATGCAATGTGCGTCAATTTTAATTTTTTTGTCCTCTGAAGTAACCAAATGATCAAACTTACATTTCATATATTTTGTCTTTGTCTAAGTTGGAAGTCTTTACTTTCTAATGTTTCTCCCCATGGTTCCAATTTTCTATAAACTTTTTTCTTAGACTCCTCAACTAACATAATGCCATCTGCAAATAACATACACCAAGGTACTTCATCTTGAATATGTTTTGTTAACTCATGAATCACCATTGTAAATAAGTATGAACTTAAAGTTGATCTTTGATGTAACCCAATATTAACTTCAAAGAAGTATGTCATATTACAAATAACACAACTATCAAACTTGTTCAGATTAAATTCCACGCCCAGTTTACTTCATTAAAACAAAATTCAACCATGATTACAGGAAGCCTTTTCAGAAACAAAAAAGCAACCCATATGGGAATTTTAAAAGCCATTAGTCATGGGAATCTAGGAAGACCGTTACTCTTTCTTGTTCTCAAAGAGGCATTTTCTCTTCCTCTGTTGGCGAAACAAAGGGGCCAGCTAGATAACTTATCCAAACACATACTAAATCCTACATGGACTTAGGCAGGTAGTATAGTAAGGTCCCCAACCGAATGATAGAATGAAAATTCTGTGATCCTCAAATTCTTCTCTTCATATATCAAACAGCAAACCAAACAACCATCACAAGGACACGTACACACCAACCCATATACCGAATGTTGCGCTTGTCATAACAGAAGATGAAGGGCATTGATAATACACCAACCCATAACCCAAATTCTCATGCTGCATTGATTGCGGTCTGTGAATATCGTCACGAACAGAATGGCAATGTTCTGAGAACGATTTTCCGACCGAAACGTTCTTAAAAAAGCCAGGAGAAGCCGCCAGAATCAGCAATTTAAATTTGAAAAGGTTGACTGGATCAACTAAATTGAAAACCAAGCCGAGGGATTCAATTCTGACAACAGTGAGAAATAGATTCCCCGTGCATGAAACTTTTCCAACAACGCAAGCTTCCCCATAAATAAAATATATAGGAAACCAAGCCACGAAAACTTCCTCTGAAATCTATATAGAATCAGAATACCTAATTCATACCACATTCTATCTAAATGATTTGGTTTCCGAAATTTCCAACACGCAAAACGTAATACTGATCATTATAAAGAAGATAATCATCCTCAGCAACATAAATTCTAACCAATTGAAACCTCTATTCAACCATCGTTCGACGAAACCCTACGGGAAAAATACCGAAGAAATTCTCAAAAAGATCACGTGATTGAACAGCCAGCGAAGATTCACGAGAACAAATTAGAATACCCTCAGAAAATTACAAATTCGGGCAAATTAAACATCCAAAAACAAAAGAAGAAACCAAAAGTTCCAATATCCACCGAAAAGATTAGGGAAATTTGCCAGTACCGCCGGAAAACGTGTGTCGAGTTTCTTCCTCATCGTGTCTTCAGATTCCGATGACCGGCGACTCGCACCCACGGCCGATAGCGAGGTTGATTTTCCCAAAAATTACAAGAAAACCCCCGAAAATGTTTCTCATATCCTGGAGAAATCGAACAAGGAAAAGAAACCCTAACTTAGTTTCCTCCCTTTTCGCGGGTTAGTTTTCTTGTTCCGCGGGCGGGTAGGATGATAGAGACCCGAACCCAGAGCCGAGGTCTCCATTTTGGCCTCTTTCTCCTCAAAAGCCGTTGGCCGCTTCGGGCCCCTCGACTCAATTTGTACCCGAACCGTCTTTCTTCCTTTGGTTCGTCTAGGGAATAGAAGAAAAATATATTTACTAAATCTAAATTACTAGGGTCAGCCTCTCAACGCTCCTATTTACTCACCATCACCACTTTCAACTTTCTCCATTATGCGCCGATTAATTAGAGGCTTACCGTCGTTCCTCTCTCCATTCTCTTCCTTGTCTTTCACATAATCGAAAATCGACCATTGAAATCGCTTTCTTTTTCTTTTATTTTATCATTAGCATCTTTTAGTCGTCATTCCTCTCTCCTTTTTTTATCTCTTATTTTCTTTAATCACCATCTTGCTTCCTTATCTTCTTCTCCTCTTTACTCTTTTTTTTTTTACTTTGAAAAAGAAAAAAATGAGGTGCCTACTATGCATTTCTTTTGGTATGCCTTGTGTGTCTCTTATATAAGGGTAATGGAGAGGAAAAAAAAGTATAGTTTACATAACAAAAGTAATATGAGGATTTTCAATAATAAAATGTGTGTATTTCTAAAAAACCTCCCGAATGATGTCTTCTTATGTACTAGATGGAGCAGATCTGGTCGGTTTCGGGTCAATGGGACCCGCAGATCTGAATGACCTTTTGGTTCTACTAGAACTTAGAACTAAACCTAACAGCCCCCTCCTGTTGCAGTCTTGGTTGTGGGTTCTGGGTCGTTTCACTCATTCTGGGTCGGGTTTCATTTGGAAAGCACATGAAATAAAGGTTATTTTTCATGTGCTTGGAAGAATAGCCAAGTTCAACCATAGGCTGTTCTCCTAGCAGTTGGCTTGATTCATTCGTTTGGAAAATGAGCTGATTTTTCTTTTTGGCATCTTCAGCTCATTTACCAGTCTTATGTGCCTGCGGAATGAGTGGTTGATCCACATCGTAGTGAGCCGGGACTCGAAATTTAAATTTTTTTGAATTAAGTATTGAAATTTTTTAAAAAATAATTTTTTTTAAAGCCCGTCTCGCTCAAACCTAAAGTTCGCTCCCACCCAAAATAAGAAAGTTTCTGAATCTACCACTGCACGAAAGGTTTAGTTACTCGCGAGAACTATGAGAGGAGATGAACCTGAATGTACACATGATCAGAGAAATCACATTTTCAGGTTGGCTTTTGCTTTCCCTTGAAACAGAGTTGAGTCATTTATAAATTTGATGTCCTTGGGTTGGAAATCGGCATTACTGAATCTGGCTAATTAGATCTACCGTACTTAAATCCCAAACTGAATCCACCTCCTTTAATAGTCGGGTTAGACTTTACTTATAAAAACTTAATCGGGTCTGGATTATCCAATCAGGCAGGATGTGGAACCGGAAGCTGAATCCTAATATGTTTGACTCTTGAACCCTGTTCTGGTTGTGATATCCAAGTATGTTATCTAGAAATAATGTATGAATTTGTTCCTTGGCATTGACATGTCCGGAACCGATGGTTTACTTGAAACCTAGAACCAGAACCGAACCGTCTTGAGGTTTCGTTCTGAAATATACATGACAGTAAGTCAAATAGGCTTAATAGGACAAAAATGGTGCCCACCGATTTCCAATTTTTTTTTCTTTTGGGTTGGTTACATGAGCAAGACGAAGGTGCATCCTCTTGTCAGGCTTCTGCCTTCCGCAGTGGCCAACAGTCCGTAGTGAGTTGAGGAAAACATTGGTTCTGGAACTGGATTGAACTGGTTGAACCAGAGACCACGTGATCCTATCCGATTCACGTGTTAAACTAACTCAACATCAAACTTTTTAGTCATATATTCATGTAAAAAAGTAGATAGAAACGCAAGGAGTAATTAGAGTTTAGAATTAGAATAAAAAGTTTTTTTCAATATGGCTAAACTGTTTTTTTTAATTATACTGTTTTTTTCAAGAATAAAAATTATATTTTAAAAAATGTTTTCCAAAAAAATGTTTAGAATTAGAATTCTGTAAGTTGGTATGTAAAACAATATGGCTAAACAAAGTGTTGGGATACTTCGCACTTTGACACCTATCCATCTATTGCTTTTTGGTGGCATTGGTGTAACAAAAATATACTTCATACTTTTTTAAAGCTCCTTACAAATTTCAAAATTTCATGCCACCTAAAAGTGTGCCAAGTGTTGGTATAGGTAAGATATACTTTTCTTGGCTAAGCATATTTAAAAAGTAGTATAAGATTTAGATGAATCTAACAAAAATGTACCAACACAAAAAGAAGTTTGGTAGTCGAGTGAAACAATACAAACTTAAATTAAGGCCAAAGAGATGTCTTACAAATTATATTATACCAATAAAACCGACAAAACTTGAGAAACTTATAAGAGAGCAAAGAAACAAGTAAAAAATATGTAAAAAACTTGACTCAAAAGAAGGTGGATAAAATATTTTTATGATAGTTAAGAGTAGATATAAGAAAACTAAAGATCTTAGTTTTGTTAAATTAATTAAAGATGAAGATGAAAAGATTCTACTAGCAAGTGATAATATAAAAAATAGATCAAAAAATTATTTTCATAAGCTTTTTAATGAAAATATAAAACACCAATATTAGCTTAGGAGAACTAATCACAAAAGAGTATATCAAGTATAATTTCTATTATCGTATTCAAAGGAATGAAGTCATAAACTCTTAAATTTATGAAAATTGATAAATCTATAGGATCAAATAATATTTTCAAAGAAATGTAAAAACTCTAAGAGAGATAAGTATCACTAGACTTATAAGATTATTTAATAAAATATTGAGAAATGCAGAATTTTTTTGGGAAAACTTTTAAGTTTGTCCCAAGTAGTTTAAAGAAATTATATTAGACCGTTTTTATATTATGCATCGGTCTAACATACTTTCTGCTATGTGTAGTTGCTTTATGATTATTTCCTTTTTTAGACCGTCTAATTGTTAAAATTGTCAAACATATAAAAATGAGTTCCAAAATTTGTGTGTCTGAATTGACAAAAACTAAAAAATTAAACGGTCTTAACTTCCAAACTTGGAAGAGGCGAATCCCTCTAGCTCTCACACTCGAGGGTGTTGAGTATGTGCTCAAGGAAACTGTGCATCCGCCACCTCCAAATGCAACTGAGCAACAAATAGAGATGTACAAAATATTTCTAAAAGATAACACCATAGCCAAGAAGTGATGTTAACTTACATGGAGGATGACTTAATTAGGGTCTTTGAAGAAAATGAGATCACAAAAGAGTTATTTGATTCAATAATAGCCAAATATGATACAACTGTCAAGTTGCATGTGTAGTTATTACTACAAAAGTATAACTCCTTCAAAATGAGAGAAGGAGATAATGTAGTAGAACGTGTGAACCACATGTTAGTAATGTCTAGGGACTTCGCCGTAGCAAAGTCAGTCATCCCAGAACCGATACAGATATCAACAATATTAAATAGTCTACCCCCTTCATTGAACATGGTCACCACTGCTCTCATATTAGGGCTTGAGATTAACCTTTCTGAATTGCTCTTGAAACTATCAATAGAGCAAGAACACATGAACAAGAACAAGAAAGAAAAATTGCTATTAGCCCAATATGAGATAGCGTCTAGGTCCAAAACCAACTAAAAGAAAAATAAACCAAACAAGAAGTTTGGAAAGAATAATAAGAAAGGCAGTCAAAATTTTAAAAAAAATCGTAGGAAACCGCTTTTTGGGTAAAGTACTTTAACTGTGGAAAGTTTGGACACTTTAAGAGGGATTGTCGTAACAAGAAAGGTGGAGGAAACAATCCATAGCGCCGACAGTCGGAGAAGCAGGATATAATCTGCGTAATTTCAAAATGTTTGTACATGGACCGCCTTGTGACAGGTTGGTGGATAGACTTAGAAGCTACACGACATATTTCGAAGACCAAGAAAGGGGCAATGGACCTAAAGGAATACAAACTCGACAAACATAGAGTCTACATGGGAAATAATACTTTCTCGAATGTTTTGGGTGTTGGGTCCTTCAGAATATTTGTATAAGGCAAACCGATTGTATTAACTGATGTACTAATTGTGCCATCTATAAGGCACAATTTGGTCTCAGTCCCTGCCTTTATAAAGAAAGGTTTTGAGGTCAAGTTTATTCTTAGCAAGGTGATTGTGAGAAAACATGGGAGAATACTATTCTTTGGAGAATTTGATGTAGAGCATGGTCTCTTTAAATTATGTGATAATGAAATTGGTACTTCTTTTGCTTATATTGACTGTGTCTTTTCTGTTGATATAAATATGTTGCATAAACGCCTTAGGCATATAAGTCTGGAAAAGTTGAGGAAATTATTCAACTTTGACTTACTGCTTAGATTTGAGGAAAATACTTTCAACAAGTACGAAGCTTGTATACAAGAAAAAATGACAAGGAAAGTTTTTCCCAAGGAATCAACAAGGGAAACAACCCTGTTAGAGGTAATTCACAAGAATTTATGTTGACCATTTAGAGTAAGGTCACATCGTGTAAATGGTTATTTTATAACCTTTATCGATGATTACTCTAGATATATGTATTTATATCTTTTGACACATAAATCTGAGGCACTTGATGCTTTTAAAGAATATAAGAAAGAAGTAAAAAATCAATTAGGACATTCGATCAAAGTCTTAAGATTACACAGAGGTGGTGAGTATACCTCGGCAGAATTTTTGTAATTCTATAAAGACTTTGGTATTGTAAGGCAAAATACAATGACCAGGATACCTCAACAAAATGGTGTAACTGAGAGATACAACAGAACCTTGCTGAATATGATAAGGTCTATGTTAATCGATACCTCTCTTTTAAGGGTATTTTGGGGAGAAGCAGTAAGTACAGTGGCTTACATACTCAATAGAGTACCGTATAAAGCTGTACACACTACACCATATGAGATGTGGTTTGAAAGAAAACCCAACCTAGATCATCTTAGGAAGTGAGAATTTATTGCACATGTAAAGATCCTTGATCAGTGTAGAGATAAGTTAGATAGTAAGTCCTTGAGATGTATATTCATTGGATATCCGAAAGGTTCAAAAGGATATCAGTTTTATCATAAGGACCACGTACTCATTGAATTCCTAGAAGATACTAAGAATGATATCTTGAAAAATAATGATGAATGTGTTGATGATCTGGTAGACTTAGACCAATCATCTTTTGAGCCCATTGAAGATCTTCTTGAAACTACAGATACCTTAAGTGGACATAAAAGGCCAAGAGTCACTCCGTCCTACTTAAAGGATTATCACACTTATCTTGTAGAAGAAGTGTGTAATTCGGTAGATTTAGATGAGTTGACTGACAACTTGACTTATAAGCAAGCTATGAATTCATCAGAAGCATCAGACTGGGGGAAAGCAATGGATGAGGAAATTGAATCCATTGAGAAAAACCAAGTCTAGGAATTTGTTGATTTACCAAAAGAAAGAAAAGTCATAGGCTGTAAATGGGTTCTGAAAAAGAAATATAAGGTCGATGATACAATCAACAAGTTTAAAGCGAGGTTAGTTGCAAAGGATTTTTCGTAAAAAGAGGGGATAGATTATGTTAAAATATTAACTCAGTCGGGTAACGATTGGACTGGTCATCCAGACCGTTACCAGGAGAGGAGTTACGGATAGGGCCTTGAGCTGTAACCGGTTGACCGTTACTAGAAAATTCAGTAACAGTCCGGATTCTCTGCCCAAAAAGAGAGAAACCCAATGAGAAAGCTAGGATATAAGAGTAGTATATATATTCGAGTGAAAACACATAGGTGTGTAGAGAAAAATATACAATACTCAAAATACTAGGAATATAGAACGTATCCTTGGAAAAGGTCGCTGTAAGGAAACCTCAAATGATTCAAAATCCTTTCTGTTGCAGGTCTATCGGAGACACAAGCAAACCGGCAATCGAGAACACGATTCTGACTGAAGAAAAAGCATGCAGAAACCCTTTAGACAATAGTCACAATCTGCCATGGAAAAGGAGGATGGGCTATTATCAGGCGGTGACAAGAGGTTGCCAACGGGCGATGGCTGGCTGCAGTTGGTGGTGACGATGAGAACCAGGCGATGTAGATTCTGTTGGCCATGATTTCGGGCGATGGCAGAGAGGCTGGAGGTTTTCAACGAATGGTTGATGGGTTGAGAAAAAAAAGAACGACTGATGGAGACTTGGCTTTGAAGAAGGTCGAATGGTAGAGTCAAAGTGTTGAGATTGGGTGGTGACTCATCTCATATGGCGATGGCTATCCCGATGGTAGTTATCATCTTGGTTCAGGTGAGGAATGGGTAGAGCTGGTGGTTGACAAGGGTGGTGGTTCGGAGCAAATTAAAATGAGGGTTTAACGCTGGCCTGAAGATTCATCGGCTAGTTGAGATGGGGTGGTTATGGCCATGGCTGATGGGAGAAGGTGAAGGTTCTTGGGGGTTTTAATCTTGTATCTAGTTAGGCTGGCGGCCATGGGGTTCCATTGGTGGTTGGGCGGTATAATATCTTGTTGGCTGACAATGATGGAGATAAAAGAGGGAGATGGGGAGGTGATGATGCAAAGAGAGAGAAAACGTGCGGTCCTCTTGTTAAACTATATATCAAATCGGGTCTTGAATCCGGTCCTAAATTCAGATCCGTTTTGTGTTACATGAGATTCTTGTTGGACCCAAATCCAGATCTGACCACTTGATATGATTTGACCTTGCTTGGTATTTAGATTTGAGTCCATCTAGGTGTTATCTTTGCAACTTGATTATTTTTAACATTTGTTGGATCAATTGCTTACTGTCTAGTTTAGAAAAAATTTATTTGTTGTTTGTTAGACAATAAGTTGCATCTCTTTATATGATTAAAATCTTTGTATTGTGGTTATATGTTACTTTTGTTTGCAATTTGTTGAAGACCTTTGTGACTAAGGTACTTCATGTTGTTGGCTATTGGTAGGAGACCGGCTAATATTTGGAGATGCACTTATTGATATTTGATAATTTGTGATCTTGAAAACTTTGAAGTTGTATTTTCATGTGAATAAGATCTTCGTGTTATGGCTATATGTCACGTTTATTGGCCTTTTGTTGAAGACCTTTGTAATTAAGGCATTTCATGTTGTTATTGGTTAGAGATGAGTCAATATTGAAAATGGACTTATTGTTATCATAATACTTGATACAAGTATTTGAAAATAATGTATAAAAAGAGTTTTGCCTTCAGTATTGTCTATTCATTTGTAATATGTAGCATTTTGATAAAAATTTTATTAAAAGAATTCTTGGTTTTTGAAACAAATATTTTATGTTAAAAAGATTCTTGAAAAATATTAAGTTTATTATAAATCTTTTCATATATATATTTAAAACCTATTTTGATCATCTTGGTGGATTGTCTTATCCTTAAAATCATATAATCACGTTTGAGATTGTAAATTAGTTAAAGACCTTGGGATTTGTTTGATGTAGATTAACTTTTGCTTCACTAACGACCTTTTTCGCTTTAGTTTTTGCTTTCTTATAAGCGTCTCAAGTTTCATTAGTCTTCTTAGCATAATGTAATTTGTAACATACCTTTTTCGCCTTGATTTTATCTTGCACCATTTCACTCTACCACAAAGCTTCTTTTTGCGTCAGTATACCTCCCTTAGATTCGCCTAACACATCTTTTGTCACTTCTCTAATATGTATAGTCATATTGTTCAACATATCAGAAGGTGTACCTACATAATTCTAAGCATCTCCTTGAAGATTTTTTTGTTTAAATATTTATTCTTTCTCACATTTGAGGTTCCACCATCTAGTATGAATAACTCTATGTACTACTATATTCTTCTTTGTCTACTTTTTTACTTTAAAATATATTACTAAAAGTTGACGTTGAGTAGTTGAGCTTTATCTTAGAATTATCTTACAATCTTTACAACACTATCTATCCTTTTCTTACAAACAAAATAATTAATTTGTGTTTGTGACAAACCACCCTTATAAGTAATTAAATGTTCATCTCATTTTTTGAAAATTATATTGACTATAAAGAGATAAAAAGCATGGCAAAATTTAAAATCTCTCTACCCTCCTTATTTATATCCCCAAAACCATAATAATTTCATGAATATCTTGATATTCTAATGTATCTTTACTAACATGTCCATTTAAGTATCTTCCTAAACAAATCATCTCCTTTAATAGAATTCTTTGAATTACTTTATCTAACTCCTCCCGAAAAGCCTCCTTAATAGAATTTATTGAATTACTTTATTTAACTCCTCCCCAAAACCCTCTGTTATACTATCTTCTAATCCTATTTGAGGTGCATAAGCGCAAACTATATTCAAAGCTTCTACTTCTAACACTAATTTCACTATCATAACTTGGTCACTATGTCATTGTATGTCTACTACGCTATTCTTTAAATCTTTATTTATAATAATACAAACTCTATTTTGAGTCTTTTCCTTTCTTGAGTATGATAATTTAAAACTTGTATTCTCAAATCTCCTTTTTTTTTCTCTTCCCCACTTTGTCTCTTGTAAATATAAAATATGAATCTTTCTTCGAATCATAGTATTTACCACCTCCTTTAACTTGTTAGTCAATGTTCTGATATTGTAAGTATCACTCGGTAGCTGCTTAGGAGGTAGTTTCTTCGGAGTTTGATGAGCATGACATCTCCAAACTCCTATAATGCAATGTTTAACTCAAAAGGTATCGCATCATCGGGCACCTTCTACTTGATTTCCCACAAGGTAATGAGGAAACCCTTCTTCAACTAGAGGGATGAATACATCCACACTTGTCCATCCCTTGATGATTTAATTGGCACAACATAGGGGTTGAGCTATCCATGATCACCACCACATTGGAGTAGGGTTAGATCTAAACTCGGCTTTCTTGCAAAAACTCTAGTCTTAGTATGACTGTAGGAATCCACAGTGCTAAATGTGAAGTTTGTGACACTCATCCTACTTCTCAATCGAATCAGCATATGTCTTTCCTTCAACGAGTTTGGCTTCTAAATTTTTCCTTCAACGAGTTTGGCTTCTAAATTCACAATCTTTGTGCAACAGTCACTTGGCATTACCTTCAACCCCATAAGTCTTGCCTCTTCAAGAAGCATGAAGTTGTGAGTAGCTTTCTAGCATGTTAGTTCTAAAAGCCTTTCCGTTCAAAGTCTTATTTCAGTACATAAGACACTTGTATGAAGCATGAAGGTTTGAAATGCATTCAGTAAAAAGAGAGATCTCATCATTGGTTCCTCACCCGATCAAATGCAATGAATTTCATTGTACTTTATTAAAAATTCATCCATATTTAAATTCATAAATGCTAGGTGCCATAATGTGAGAGCAATCTTCCACATAGATGGCCTCATTTATTGTTTTTTTATTGGTTTCAACCACAAGTACGAAATAAGATATAAGCTCCCATTTATATGATACGTACCATAAGATAATGTATAACATAAATGAGAGCCTGTATCATTTAGGATCTAGTTGATTGTTTCACCAGAAAAAATTTTGTGTGACTTTTAAATGTTTTTCAAATATCATGCAAACAGCAGTACGTGTTTAGCACTGAGGTATCTACATAAAGATCAGGTGAAGTGCGACCTTCACCAAAAAAATTGTGTATGTCCACAGCAGAGAAATACAAAAATATTCAGTAGATATATGTATATAGATACCTATATAAACATATGCACGTACAAATATTTTGTATATATGCCATACATATATGCTTTCTTCGATCGCTTGAATAGGAGCTCACAAAACATCGAAAATAGCATAGTTTCCAACCGGTCTAGTGGTTCCAATCAAAAACGAATTGGGGCAGGGACCGGCTGAAACGGGAGCCACAACTGAATCCGGAACCAGGTATCACCTGGTCCGATTCTGGTTGCACCTTCCATGGAACTGAACCCTTATCGCAACTGGAAGAGCAGGTCCCAAACAACCAATTTTGTGTATTTTTTAATATTTTTAAAATTTTTAAAACTTCACCTATGTAAGGAATCACTCTTGCATGACCGGTCTCAAGCTCGAATAAAGGAAGAGGGTTGCATTAGGCTTCCGACATCTAGCGTAAAAGTTTGTTAGACTTATCTAGCATGGATTCTACAAATTATGAGCATTGCAATGTGGTGTTTCCTCTTAGTGATGCACTGGAGAGCCCAAAGAACCCGAATGCAATGAAAAGTAAGTAAGAGCCTCTACATCTTCGCCTGGATGGAGTGAATCAATTGCAAAGAGGGTTCTCACATCATGAACGAGTATAGGAAAAAAGTTAGTCTCACTACATTATTGTCCGAATGTAGTAAAAAAGTTATAGAAAGGGTCTTCACATTTTCAGCATAGATGGATATGAGGGGTAAGGAAGCTAGTCCATAATAAGAAAGTCGAGTGAGTTACAATTTAAATTCGTGTGGGTTTACTTCGTGAAAGTCGAGTGAGTCGCACTTAAATTCGTGTGAGTTTACTTTTGTGAAAGTAGAGTTGCACTTTAATTCATGTGAGTTTACTTTCGTGAAAGTAGAGTTGCACTTAAATTCGTGTGAGTTTATTTTCGTGAAAGTAGAGTTGCACTTGAACACGAGTACACCCAGAGCACTCGAGCCTTTCTACTCTTTACACTCACGTGCACTCGAGCCTTTTCGCTCTTAAGCTAAATATATATATTTCAATTCGTGTGAGTTTACTTTTGTGAAAGTCGAGTGAGTTGCAATTTAAATTCGCAGGGGTTTACTTCGTGAAAGCAGAGTGAGTTGCATTTAAATTCGTGTAGGTTTACTTCGTGTAAGTAGAGTGGGTGCAATTTCAATTTGGGTGAGTTTGCATCATCATTCTCGAAAACCCAAAAAGATTTTTAGCATCCTTGCATTCGCTCGCTTCCAAAAGCCCTCGAACGATCACTCAAACCCTCGCTCCAAATATGCTAAAATTAGGCCACACATTCCACACACACATCAGCCTAAACATATAAAACTCGTAAGAACTTAGAGTCATCCAACCTTTGTAATAAAATTGGCAAGAGTGCACGAACCAAATTCTTCCAAAACACTTGTCGTTCAAGTTAGTTTGAAGTAAAAACTTGTTTGAAAAATCGAAGTTCCTAAGCAGTTAAAGTGACCCTTGAGCATCGGTTCAAGAAGGTTTAAAGCGAAAAGAGTCCGCTTGCCTACAATCGCCAAAAAGTCAGAAAAACGTTTAAAAAACCTTCGCTAGTTTTGAGTAAGCTTGTTGGCACGCTCGCGCAAAGCGTAAGCACGAAAAAGTTCACTTTGAGTCTTATAAATTGGGAGTGGAAATTTTCATGTTTACAGGGATCACATTTAGGTGACAAATGGGGTCATTGGGAGGGTTCACTTCAGTTTTTTGTCAATGTTAAGTTAACCTAGACCTGACCCAATTATTTTTCTTAGTCCATTTACAAGACCCAAACATAACATTATTGACAACCAATAGTTAAAAGAACATATTATAACTATTTAAATAGCCAAAAAATTTATAAGAACGTATTGAAATAAAAAGGTAAAAAATGTTAGTCAAAAAAGTGTATTTCAAATGTTTGTAATAGTTGAAAATATTTGCAATAGTCAAAATATTTTAAAAAGGGCTCTCTTCTCCTCAAACAGTCCAAAAATATCATTTATTTCGACTCTTAAAGAAAAGTTATAATAAGATATCTAAATAGTTAAAAGTAGATATTATTTCAACTGTTGATCCTTCTTCTCAATTGTTTGAAACAGTTAGAACCAACCAACCTTATTTTCTCATTCAAAATAGTTTAAGTAGTCCATTATGTCCCCCATCACCATCAAGAACCTATTTACGAGGATCATGATCAATTAACAAAAAATCTATTAATGATTTACATTTTGTATAAAATAGAACATTCTAGGTTCAACAAAAACAATATGTTATACATAAAATCTAAAAAGCCTTTACAAGTTGCCCAAATCAATCATTACTAAAATACCCTATAAATTTCTTTAATTACCCATTATTGACTTGATTGCTTCTACCAAATCCTAAAAACTTCTTGAGCTGCCCACGGTTGATTTCATTACTTCTATCACATGATTCACTTCTTTTAACTATACATAAACAAAAATTAGCATTATTAAATAAAGTTTTTATTATAATAAATATGAAAAAAAACTAGGTTATTACCTCAATGTTTGAATATGATGATCACCACCATCTTGATCCACTAGGCTCTCCCATCCTTAAGGGTTAAAATGGAAAGACATTTAAAACAAGAGAGATTTACAAAACCAAAGAAAAATAATGCATTTGTTCTAAATTTCCTAAAGAAAATATAATAGTGATAGCTTCCCATACTGACTTTGACTCCTCATTGGCATCTTGAATAAGTTACAGAGAGGTTGTTATACTTGCACTATTGCATAATATAGGAATTTAGAAGAAAAGTGATTTGTACCACTTTTAGATTATTTTCTATATTGTATTTAATTGAAATTCTTTGTTTAACATACATCATGCAACTATTTTGCTATACTTGCACTATCTCATAATAGAGGGATTTAGACTGAAATTATGAACTTGATTTAAAGTTAAGCAACTTCATAGCTTTCAAAAGTTTGGATAACCGAGTTTATCACAATATATACCAATTAGATGTATGATCGTAACTAAATAAGGATAAAAAGAACTACAAAGATTCTTCAATGTATTAATTTATTGAGTGAACTGCATACCACATATGACACTATCCAAGAATCTCTAAAACTATGCAAACATAAAGAACTTAGTAGAGGTATTTTCAACATTCATGTAATAACCTTATACTAGATAATTAGGCTGCATAGGTGGCATGATTATAACAAAAAAGGATTTGGCTAAGAGGTGCAATCTATCCATAAATAACAGGATATTAGCATGCAAGATAATAGAAGTAATTGTTTCATAAAGTCTATAGGAACTTATAATATACTTATTCAATTCATTTTAGCCAGTGTGTCTATTTGTATATTTGAGTTCCTCCAAAACCAAATTATCCTCTAACAAATAGTTTTCACGGATATCATAAGTGTGAGTTGCCTTTTAAACTAATTGCTACCTTTCACAACTTTACATAACCAAGTTAATGATTAAATGGATCAGCAAAATTAAATCATCATGATTACATAATGTTGAGAAACTCTAACAATTTATCAATGCATTAATTTATAGGGTGATCCACATAATGCAGTTGACACTATCCAATAACATCAAAACTAAGTACATAGGATACAAAAGAACTTAACACAACTACCTATTCAACCTTCTATTATTGGACCTTGAAGTTGGATTGTCTAGTTTGCACAAAAGACATGGCTATTTGTACATGTGCAATATGACACACAAATGACAGGATACCATAAGCATATTAGTTGATATAGATAGACTTTGCAAACTAGTGAAATTTCAAAGAACAGAAACTAACTTAAAGCATGATTAGTGGAAATAAAGTAACCCATGTGGTTTCTGAAACCTTCGCTAGTTGTTAAAGTTTCAAGTGAAACATGATTTACTTGCCCCAACATTATTTTCATAGTAAGTAAACAACTAGTTATGAATATCCTTAAGGCAAGACAATTAGATCTATAAAATAAGCATATTAACACATAAAGATAAAGGACAAATATGTCAATGCATATTTGGTTTACCAACTATTGCAAGTAGAGAATACTATAAAACATGGGAGAAACTAAAACCATAACTAAAATTATGGCATTGAACCTAGGTTGATGTCGTAAATGGGTCAAAACTTTAGTTAGCATATAGCCAATGTGGCCCATTTGATCCTTCATTTGCCTTAATTAAAATTTTTTTTTTCATATGATCTACCTGGTTCTTTAGTTGCCCAATGTCATCTTTCACTTGTCCAATGTCACCCTTCATTTGCCCCAATCTAGCCTTCCAAATTTTGCATTTGATTAGCAAATTCTTTTGTGGAAGAGTAAGTGTTGGGTGGGATTGAGTTCTAGTATTATCAAGTGACATTATTTGAGAAGGTACTCCAAAACCAAATCCTCACTCATAACCTTCATGATACTTTTCATGGATATGGGTGGATGCTTTCTTAAGACACATAGAAGTTGATGATTCACGACCATTATCTTGATTACAAATATGATTATATTCATCACGTATAAGTTTCTATAAGGTTTTGATAGTATATCATTCATTTATATTTAGGTAAGGAGAATAGAAACATTAACACTTTCAAAAAATAGATAATAAGTACTTACACATAATCTTCATGTTTTTCATGAAAATATTGATTTGTGTTTTTGTCTTTAGAATAGTTATGATAGAAACCAATCTCATCATGTGCCGCATCACCCTCTATCCTCTATTTCTTATATCAAACCTTATCAAATAACATGACAAAATATCATCAATAAGCATATCAAAGTCTATTAATATATCAAACCTTATCAAATAACATGACAAAATACAAGTTAAAAGCAAAGGCCTTTTATATGTACAATCCTATTTCAATACTTGGAAATGGACAAGACACCATTTTTTGGTGAAACTTTTTTTCTTGCTTGCCCTATCAATTTTTGCTACTTTTATTTGTCTTTTATCACTACACAATATCCTTAATGCATGCCAAGAACTATCTAGAAAGCTCTTGATTGGGTTCCAGGACCTTTTTTCTTTTCTATATATAAGGTACAATAGTTCCTTTTTAAAGTGTATATGTAGTTTTTAAGTTTCTTTTGTAAATTTTTCTAATAATACTGTTTTACCATGTTTATTGAGATCGGAATACCATCATTTTATCTTCAAATGTCATTTTACTATACAAACAAATAATTATATAAAGTAAAAAATTTACATATGTAAAGCCCAACAATGTTTAAACTTATATGATATCAAACATTTTGTCCTCCCCAACTTCCTCCTACATCTTATCAAAAGAAAAATATTATTGCATTTTCATATAATATCCTAAGACATGCAACATCTTTTCTTCTTCAACATCAACAATATCATAGTTATCAAATTTAACAACCCATGTTTGACCAAGCAAAGGCAAACATGCAACCAAATGGGCACATCCCTCCCTGACCTTCAACCCTTTTGTAATGTTCCTTCACATATAATCTCTTAATGTGCATCTTGTATATGATCCTTTTTGTTTATGCCATGCCTTCTATGTCATACATAATTAAAATAGATATGTCTTGAGTTTTTTATCAATATAGTAAATAATATAAAGACCATATGTGTCTATATTATAAAAAGTTAAAACCACTAACAAATAGTTTCATAAAACTTTTTTATTTCTCTTGTTTTAATCTCTTAACACTTTCTTTGATATACATGTTCCACCTCAAAAACAAGAAAGTATAATCTTATTATAAGAAAATATGATGCCTCCTCTCCCAAGTGGTATGTTTACATCATGCACACCCTCAATTGATAACTCATATGTGTCTCTTGACTTCCATTTGCAAATTACCTCCCATCCATATCTATAATGATCTTTTGCATACCACACTTATATTGCTTATTTTAGAAACATGTATAACTTTTTCTTGTATATTTGTCGAGAACTACAAGTGTATATCTTACTGTCTTTTGTTGATGTTATATTTAATTCATCTACCTCAAATCCATCGTAAATGTCATATTAAACACATTTAAACAAATATATAGGTGGGAGTGATGGATAGTTGACTTTAATTATGTCTTTTATGAATCCGTAATATATCTTCCCCTTAACACCTGATGTAGCAACACCACTATTTTGTATAGTATGCATTCCTTGAAAGACAATATTCATACTTGTAGTGATTATTATAGAATGAGTCATACCCCCAAATTGAAGATAAAGGCCCTACTCCTAGATTGTACACATCTTAAGAAACATTTGTCAGATTGCATAATATTTGCATACAAAAGAATCATTACACAAATACATATATTTAGATGAATTAAAAAGGGTATATGAATAGATGTCTTTAATTAATATACTTAAATAAATGTGAAATCACTCAACAAATTATTCATGTTGCATATGATTGATGTTTTCATTATTAATGTAACCTTCATCTAACAAGATCTTTTTGTGCATGTTGCAAACAATATGAAGTTAAGATATGATGATAAGGTAGTTTTGTTTTTCATTGATAAACTTTTTTTATTTCTTATTCCAAGTAAGGTTCAATGGATGATATGTTGAAAAGAATGAATCTTTGTAGTTTTATCAACTCATCGTTACTTAAGCAAGAGATTGTCATTTCTCCAATCGGACCATCCTCATATCGCATTGGGTTATTTAACTTCATGTCAACATCTTCATTTAAATATCAAGCACAAAAATATGTCAACTCTTTCATGAGATACCCTCAACAATGGAACCTTATGGATAATACTTATTATATGTATAGTTCTTCAATATGTACAAATACATCTCTATAGGATACATGCATCGATATTGCATTAGACCCAACAAGTCTTGCCTTTTTAGAGAGATGAATAATCAAATGCACCATAATATGAAAAAGGAAAAAGAAAGATCGTCTCTACTTTCCAGAGTATCCTTGGTATAGCATCTTCTAACATTTCTAATGTTCTCATACTGAATGTCTTAGAACATAACTCTCGAAAAAAGATGTACAAATCATTCAAAGCAATCACCACTTCTTTGCACAAAGTTTTGCACATAGTTTGTGGAAGAAGTTGTTGCATTAATATATGACAATCATGACTCTTCATGCCAACTATTTTGTGCATGTGAACATGTACCTTTTGAGATAGATCTAAGGCAATTCCATAAGGTAACTTGGTACTTTGTAATACAATTAATAATATTTCTTTATCATCTTTTGGAAATTGATATATAGCTTGTGGCAGAATGATAACATCAGGTTTATCTATGCATTCTTTTCAATATACATAACGTTAAGATTATATCGTATCATTAAAGTTTTCCAATATGGAAGTTCACAAAATATGCTATGTGTTTCCCATCCAACCAAAATATTATAAGAATATCTATATGAGCCTTTTCTATATACAATATTTTAATGATCCTCTAGCTATTATAATGTGTCTGTCTCTTAGAGGTACTGGTGCCTCACGTAGATACACTTCTTGCTAAATGACAAATAAATACAAGCAATCTTAGACATGTTGTGAAACCTCCAACCTGACAACATACTGTCTAAAACAATTCTTTCTTACTTGCATCATACGTGCTAATACCATATTTTTAGAGAATTTACAACTCCTCCACAAGTGATTGAAGGCAAACATCAATGTTGTTAACAGGTGACTTGGGGCCATCTATCTAAGGACATCATGAAAATATTGTTTCATAATAAACTAAGGTGGCAAGTTGTACACCATTATAATCACTGGCCAATAAGTGTTATTGCTTTTTAAAGTTTTAAATGGATTAAATTCATTGCTAGCAAGTCCAAGGCATACGCTATATGCATATGAGATAAAGGAAGGATGCATATTATCAAAATGCTTCTATGTGAATCTGTAGGATGACTCATCTTCCTTATACCATGTCTTGGAGCTATAATGTACCAAATCATTGAATTTGATGTTTGCTATGACAAATAATCTTTAGATTCTTGGTGTAAAAGGAAAGTGCACACTACCTTGAAAGGGATTTTCTTTTTTTTTTTGTTTTTTTACCTGGTATAGATTTTCATTTTGGTAGTAGACATTTGTTTGCATCTTGAAGATCACTTCTATATAGAACACATTCATATGACATGCATCTATTTTAATGTACTCTATTATCAAATCCATCAACAACTTCTTAGTATCATACCAAGACTTAGGGATTAAGTTGCCTTTAGGACTCATAGGTATAAACATCTTCAAATCAACATCCATTGTCTTGTTTGACTTATTATACGTGCACTTGCTTTAAAATAATTACACTATAAAAAAAGCAACGAGTAATCTTCACATCCTAGCCATAGTGTTTTTTTCTCATTTTCTATCATTTCATTATCTTTCTTACTTCACTGGAATATGCAACTATATTACTTGTGGAAGAACCATAAGCATCATAGACCATATTTATCATATCAACTATGCCATTCACGTAGCTAATGCTATACGAGGCTTACCATGAAAGTACCATATAGAGATGTCAATATGGGCTGGGCTGGGCTGGCCCACATTTTATATGGGTCCATAAAGTGCTGCCCTACCCCCCCCCCCCCACACACACATTCGACTACATGTAGATATATACTATATATGTATACTTTTTTTAATACATGTATATATATGCAGTATATATGACTCATATACACAACCACATATATATTTATGTACTACATATATATATATATATATATATATAGTTTTTCAATTACATGTATATATATATATATATATATATTTTATTACATATATATGTAGTACATTAGCCGACCCCATCTAGTATGAGAAAAGGCTTAGTTGTTGTTGTTGTTTGTATATATGTATTACATATGTATATGTATATACATACACACATATATACATATTATTACATTTGTATATGATTTGTTGAAGCCTGAAATATTGTGATTGGATTTGGATTTCAAGCAGATTTTAATAAGCTCTTATAGTCCCAATCTAATATCCGATGGGCCTGTGGCCCAACAGGCCAGCCCGGCCCTGCCCACATCAGACCCCAGGGCCATTCGGCCTTGCTTCAAATATGGATAAGAATTCTACGTTCCAGCGCTACATTTGTTTCAAGGACACCCCCGGACCAGGCTCATTTTGACATCTCTAGTACCATACAATGTACTCTCGAGTAAACTCATTAGCAATAAGGTACCTCTTCGCTTCTTATGGATTAAAAAAGTTTCTATTTTCATATCTCATACGCAGATATGAGAATTTTCTGTTGTTGCCCTCAGCAATATTGCTCGCTGCAAATTGAACAAAGACATGCATTCACTTCTTGTGTATCCATTATGTGGTAGCTAGATCTTGTGGCCTATACATCAAATTTTTATCTAGCAAGTAATCAAACTCTTCTATTTTACCTATAAAAATAAGAGCATATTTCCAACTTATAGTTATACATTAAAAGATTACACACATGTTTCACACACATATACATGGAGATCTAGTAATGAAACATTACATGAATAACATGTCATTTTGAGCATCTCCCAGAAGCTATGAAAGAAGGATTACATGCCAATGTCATTGTACTGAAAGAGGCTTTTATCCCATGACGTTAAAGAGCCTCCAAGTTATACTAGTAACTCCTACAATAAAGCATCCTGCTAAAATGGTTTGCAGGGAAATATGAGACTCCACCATAGCGGTAGGATGCAGTATGGTACCACTAATAGTAGAGTCATGCTGAAGATATATGAGACAAGGACCCTGACCCTAAATTATGCTTTTATAATTAGTTAAGTCATGATACATAACCATGCAACACGGACATTTTCTATTTGAGGAATAAAAGACAGTCTTTATCTTAATGCACATTTTTAGAAGATACTCTTCTTGTATATTTTGTAGTCACTATTTATGAATAGGAATTCATACTACATTATCTCTCCAACTTTCCCATATTCTGGCCCTAAACCGACTCAACAACAAACCAATGGAACAAAGTCAATTGGATCTTCAAGGATATAAAGATTAATCAAGAGCATCTTAGAATGTTTCATGTAGTACAAAATCTTAAAGCAGCCAATTGTTCAACCACATAAGCAAACATATATGCAGCTGCATCAGAAAGAAAAACAAATCGATGGAAGTTTAACAAACAACACAAGTCAATCTACTAAGATTATACATTTTCTTTGAAAAGTACAACTTACATAACATGATCATCAATGCAATCTTGTATTTATTTATCAGATTAGTTGCAAATAGTAGATCTACATACATGTAAGTACATATATAAGATGATGCTGACCAAAGCAATAATTACAAATGACATGAATATGGCATCTACTATCACAAATACACAGGAATCAAAAGAATGACCTAAATGACATAGAACACGCAATTTATGCCCTAATATTGAGTAGAAACACCATCCTCACACAGAGAGACATCTGGAGATAGAGAGAGAACCTTCGATGATGCTGGAAAATCGCTGCTCACATAGATAAATAAGTTTTACTCAAAGAGAGCAAATCGATGAGATCAACTCCTCTTTTCCTCCCCAAATCACGTCTTCCATAACAGAGTTTCAGCAATGGAGATTGAAGACCAACAGTAGTAGAGAAGAGAGAGGAGGCGAATGCGAAGAGAAGAAAGTAGAGCTTGTAGCCAACACATGAGAAGAGATTCAGACATTGAAGAATTCAAAGGAGAAGAGATTCAGAGCTTGTAGACCGACTGATATAAGCCCATGCAAAAGTACTGCTTATACTGCTCTTATTCATTTTGGCTATTAAGATGTAAGCCCATGCAAAAATACTTTTTCGCGTGGGCTATTTTCGGTTCTTCCTTCAAATATATCAACTGTTAAATTAACAGTTGTATAAAAAGTGAACTATCGAAAATATCAAATGATAACAATTTTCAACTATTGATTGGCAGATATGTCAACATTTTATAATGGTCGAAATTGTTTGTAATTTTTTTGCTACTGTTGAATCATAATTTCAACTGTTTCTAACAGTTGTAACATTATTTCAACTGTTTCACCAGTTGCAAAATTAATTTAACAGTCTAATAACCATGAATTTCCACCAGCGTGATGGCATCCGGCTTTTGGTCATTATGTGTCTTTGAATCTCTGATTGTGTACTTTCTTGGATCGGGTCTGGGTCCAGTTGGACCTGGATTTATCTTTTTATCGGGTTAATTTGGTAGGACCCAAGGTGTGCCTAATCCCCGACCTGAACATGGCTTTTCTGGATCAGGTCAGTCGAATTGTCGGGTTGGGTAAAAAATTGCCACACCTACGCACATTGTCTTTACACTTTCAAGGCATAGACGCGTATCACTCAGACTACTGTATTTGTGAATATTTTACGGTCCGTTCATCACGTAAAATACTGATATGCATGTCTTACCACATCGTATGTTACAGTATGATACTTTATCTTCTTTTTTAATGAATGCGTATCAATTTCAAAACTTAAAGTAGGGAATGAAAAAATAAAAAAAGGGCAGCAAAAGTTCCACATGATACTAGCTAGGCCTGGCCGCTTCCAGTGAAATCTGGAAGTGGAACTGAACCAGTCCCTTCCATTGCGGTTCTGTCGGTTTTGGATCAGGATTTGGGTCCAGTTCTACAATTATTATGGTTTTGCTTTTGGGTCTGGTTTGCTTCCTGTTTCATTTGAAGGTTGAATCATAACTAAATAGATGACGTTCATGGTTCTGTTCAAGTTCCCATTTAGGTTCCCCTGGTTCCGGTTTCAACCGCTGCTGGAGATGGTTCGGTTCCCAGTTCAAACCACCAGGCAGGGCCCAAAACCAGCAACCTCCACATGATATGCTATGGTCGTAAAATATGTTGCATATTACACTGTAACAACACCTAAGCCTTGCACCAAGAGCGTTTGCTCAACGGCAGGGCGCTCTAGTGCTGTTACTGCTGGTGGGGAGTTGGATTCCCTTAGAGTGCATACGTGTGTGTTAGGCTTCGGCCTTCTCTTGCAACAAAAAAAAAAATAACGATAACTGTCTTTTCTCATACTAGATGGGGTCACATGAATTCTTTATTTCCATAAAAATAGGTCATTAGGCCTCCTCTTGTAACAAAAAAAAACGATGACAACTGATCATTTTTCTCGTACTAGATGGGTCACATACATGATTTTTTTGTTTTCATATTGATCAATATTTTTATAATTTATATTAATCCATAATATCGGTTCTTACCTATCAAGGTGAAATATGAACCATTTTCATGAACCATTCTTGATCCAAACCAGATGAAACATACATATTTATGCATGTCTTTAGATATGGAAGCCACTATCAAGCAGATCTCTGACTCACCCTATTCGAAGTAGAAATATCCCAGAACCAGTTATGATGGTTGCCAGACTCTTTAGCCTCGGCTTTACCAGCATGGCTACTCTCTTTTCTTCTATCCGTGTCAGACATAGCTGTAATGACTGAATTTGAATGTGGCGACCAGTTCTTGACTCCCTTTCTGCTAAGCTGAGTCACTCTCCTTATATCGGAAAGGCATATTTTTGAGCATAGTGAACGATTCCTTCTGGTGAAACAGGTGCTGCAATAAGAAAGTGATCGAGTGGAGAACTGCAACAAGGAAGTGATCGAAAGGAGAACTCTGTTCATCATCTTAGACTTGACTCAGGCATCACTGAAAAAGTATTTGCATTTGGCAGCATAATCTCTGCTTCAGTCGCCGTAGTTTCATGATAATCTCTGCAAGAGCTCGTGGGATGAATTCGCCATGGATCTTAATTTCTTTGAGAAACGAGTATAGACTGTAAATGATCACATCTATAACGGATTTTTTCCTGGGTATTGAAGTCATCATCTTTAACTTGTGAATGGCACTCGTAGCCAGGTGATTTATGGTGACATAGTCATGCATGTCAGTGTGTGACGAGGCCAAAACGATGCCCTCTTACAGAGTTCCCATTTGTCCTTCCATATCACCCATTATTTATCACATATCGTGGTTTCTTACTCCTTGTATATGTGCATTATCATTTTTTCGGATCTTCATCAGCGAACATCATGACCAAATCACAACCAGCGGATGCCATTTTTTATGCATCACCCCATAACTAAAGTCGCTTTCTCCATTATCTCACTCACTGGTGGTGGCAAATCGGGTCGGTTCCCCGGGTTGTTGGGTTGGGTCTAAAATTGCCACAGCTAGCATGCACATCTGATGATGTCATATTGTCGATTGTCGATTACGTGGAAGTATAAAGAAAACTATGCCGTCACATATAGTTATTAATGAAAAGTTATATTCTACGTATTTTTAACATATTTAATTATATTCATCCATTGTTTTTTGGTGATATTAATATAATTTTAAAAGTTTTTAAAAGAAATGATTAACAATATAATGTTATTATACTCATGTCCCAAAAAATGATGATAGAGTATGAGTAGACAATGGATCCGATCATTGAGGTATTAATTCTTGTCATACTATAGAAGAAAATGTGTCCCTCCAAGGTGAGCTCTTGGAAAAGATCAGCCTTAACCTAATAGTGCAATGTAATGTCATTTGTAGATGTCCTAAAATTTTCTGCCATTAGCAATAATATCGTGGCATTAGTCTTGAACAACCATCATCCACGTCAAATTGGAATTATATGCCATCGCTAATGTTCAAGAGAAACCTATTTCCATAAAGTGTGTTCTTTGGGAAATTTATTGTTTCTAAAGTTTTTTCAAATTTTGGAAAACATTACTAACCAATAATGAGAAATATTATATTGTTTCAGTTCAAACCATCATTAAATAGTTAATATATATAACATTTCATAACATAGGTCCAAGAAGTACCTTACCATTGAGGTCAGTGGGGGGTTCGACTCTCAAAAAAATATTTTTTTAAATTAACAGTTTCAAGACGTTTTTGAATTTGGAACTGAAACTGCTCTTGAAACGGTTCCATTTTGATTCTAAGTTCAAGGCAACACGAAACCAAACATGTTTAAACACAGGATCGAACCCAATATGCATGTAGCTCATCATATACAACTTATATTTTAAAGGTGTTCATCTTTAGCCCATAACATCAATACCCACCATCTCAAGTGTTTCAAAAAGAAATGACATAATATTATTTTGCTTTATTGCACCCTTGTCAATGCAAGGCCCACTGACCAGCTAATACTACAGCACCGCTACAAGGACAAAATAAAGTTCATAAATATAACGCAAATAGGTGCTCTTCGCAACCACAAAGCAAGTAGGATCATGTCATCTGACCAAAGCACTCGTTTCCTGGTGGATCCAGAAATTTGTTTTGGGTTGGTTGGGCTTTAAAATTTTGAATATTTAATTCAAAATTTCTGAATTTTGGGTGAGACGGTTGTCCCAACCCGCTACAATATGGATCCACCACTACACTCATTTGCCCTAATATGCAACACACACACACAATATCAATTTGATAAGATCATGCAGCTTCACCATAAAGCAGCAGACCCTAGAGGAGTATATGATCTAACTAGCCTGGTCGATCATGTTTTTATGGTTCAGTCTCAACGTTTTAAACTCTCACTGGTTAGGCCGTTGGAAAAGTCTTAACAACCCCCGAAAAAGTCCACCAGAAAAAATGGGTCAAAAAACCTAAAAAACCTCAGAAATACTCAATAAACCACCGAAAATAGTTAACTAGATTGAAACTGTCAGAAATAATCCATTTTGGAGGCTTCGTCCGACTATCACAAATGTACTAAAAAACCATCAATTTTTTAAAAATCCCTTTTATTAATGATCAAACCACGGAAAATACCTTATAAAAAACCATGAGAACTAATTTACTTATATTGAATCTCATCACAAACACCTGATATACGAGATATGATATTATCAAAATATAATTTTGTCAAAATAAAAAATAAGTCTTATACAACAAGTTCGCTGCATGGATTCTTATTTGTCAAACAACATTTAACTCCAAAAAAGCAAGATCTTGTTTTATCATTTTCTCCCCATAATTTTGATGCCTTCTTATGTCTCTCATAAATTGTTAATGACTATCTTTAAACACATACACACACACACACACACACATATATATATATATATATATATATATATATATATATATATATATATATATATATATATATATATAAAGAGAAAGAGAGATGTTTGCATGAAGGATGATTCAAATGTTCAAATCACCGTAAACATTTTTATTTTATCATTTATTAATGTTGCGTCAACTTTTCTTTTCTTTATAATGACTTTTGAAAGTAGCATATCCTTTTAATCATGAACTCACTCGATATTCACAAACACCAATCAGTCCACATTATTATTTCTCACTTTTGAGACTCACAAGGCATTAGACGTGGATAGTTCGGGACTAACCCTCCAGTTTCAACTGGAACTGAATTGGTCTCGAAATTAACTATAACCAGAACTGATAAACTGGACCTAGAACCATAATGGAACCTGAGAGGTCTCCAGTTAAGTTGCAGTTCCTCGTTCTATGGTATGAGAACGTGACCAAAACTGAAACCGATGGTTTGGTCATGAACCCATTTTGTAAGTCCTTTTTCGAAAACTTCTAGCATTTCTTTAGAAGAAGGGGTGAAAGGTTCAAACAGGAACCGTGGTTATGAACCATAACCAGAATCGAGTGAAACCCGGTTCAGTTTCAGTTGGTTCCACACAAACTGGAACCACTCATTTGTACATGGGACTCTTAGTTAATCATCAACATGTACAAAAGATGTCTGTCACAGAAATGAAGATGTTGAGATGGTCAAGTGGTCATATAAGAAAAGACCGTATATATAATGAGGTTATTAGAAACAAATTAGGAGTGACACCAATAGAGGATAAAATGAGAGAATATCGTTTAAGATGGTTTGGACATATAGAAAGAAGTTCAAAAGAAGAACCTATAAGAAAGTATGAAAAACTAGATTTTGAAAGTATTATAAGAGATAGATGACGACCACAAAAGTGTTGGAAAGAAACAATAAAGAATGATCTACCTTATTGTGAGTTAACTGCTAACATGGCACATGATAGGGCTATGTAGAAACAAAAAATCCATGTATCCGACCCCGTCTTGTATGGGAAAAGGCTTAATTGTTGTTATTGTTGAATAGCTTGTGTTCTTCAAGTCCTTAACATGCTGCTTTAGTGTTAGTTTACCATAATGCAGCATCAAATGCTGATCATATTTTGAAAACGACGAGAATTATAATTTATGAAAAGGGTTTTATAATTAGATGTGGCGCACAGACACCTCAAGTCAAGTGAAGGCCCAATTTGACGGCAATTGCAGTGTTGGTGGTTTGATGATTTGGACTTGCTATTATTTGAAAATTTTGGTGGACACTCGGCCCTCACTAGAATTGTGGTACCCTTATTTTGGAGGAATAACTATTGGTTCTTTTCCTCCCAAAACTCCACATACACATTTCTCTCACTTTCTCTCTTTTTGTACGCATGCATACACAAAATAATTTTTTCCCAAGTCTATACATATCATTGGTCTTTTTTGTATGTGTAAACTGTCTTCAATGATTTTCTCTTATTTTATCATCTCTTAGTGTCACTTGTTTGTTTTTAATACCTCATTATGTATATGGTATTTTCTTGTATGACAATTCATCCGTCTCAGCATCTTCATTCATGTTATAAACATCTTTTGTACATATTGCTGATTTACTACCCATACTCTCATAACCATAAAACATAACGGGTCTAATTGTTAGTCTATAATATTTATTTTTCACTAGAGATGAAAAAATCCTCTAATCATATTTCAAAATAGGAGTAAGACATGAATAACTGTTCTCAAAGAAGATCCACCACAAGCATGCATTAAATTGAAAATATAAAACTGGTTGTGAATTCTAATGTTGAACTAATATAATTTACGGATTGTTTATTTGTTGCAAATCTTAGAACTTTAACTCCAATAACTTCCTTTTCTAGAAACTATGATCCTGGAAATGTCACTTTTCAGGCTCTTAACTTTTCCACAACGCAAACAGGCCCTAAAGCAATTTATATGATATTGACTCGCAATCACTAAAAATTGAAAAGGCGATGAGATGCGCATGCAGACAAGTTACTCAGTTGGCGATTCCCAGAGTTCATCTTTCTCCTGCTTTCCAAACTAGCTTTAGTTTGTTAATTGATACTTGGAGAGGAAGAATCCAGTATCATTGTTATAAGAAATAAAGAAAAGACCCACATGTGCACGATATGAGGCCAAATAACTGAAAATATTAAACAATGAGAATATTGGAAAAATCAACTGAAGTTCTACTTGTTGCAAATTTGCGATTGGTGAATAAATTATATTTTATATCCTGGCTCTCACAATGTTCTATTGTAAGTACCGTTCTAACTTCTTCCATACAATATAATATATATATATATATATATATATGAGTTATTGAATCTTGTTCACACTTAAATCCGACCATTATTTTTTAGAACACAAATATAATAACATTGTCTTATATACTATTTTAAAACTTTTTGAACTTTTCAAATTATATTTTAGTGTGGGATTGAGTGGGCATGTAAATGGTGTCTGGGCAGATCTAATTTTTCTATATATGTGTGTATATATACTAACACACAGACATTACATAATAGATACATGAACACGCTCACACACACATGGACATATGTGCTTTTGTCTGTTTAAGAGAGAGAGAGAGAGAGAGAGAGAGAGAGAGAGAGAGAGAGAGAGAGAATATGATGATTGTGTTACATCCGAGGCATGAATAAGGTGCTAAAGATTAGAGAGGAGGAAGCGTGTAAACATGCACGAGTTATTATTGTTCATGTTCTTGTGTTTTTCTACAAAGTTAAAACAACATTGTTCGATGTATCTCCTTTAGTGACAAAAACGTGCCATTTTGGTTATCTTTAGTTTTAGTTAGAGCACCGATTGATTGAGATGATTAGGTGATCGGGTCGATCATGATCACGCTACATGATGCATCATTTTATGTCACCATGCATCGTGTCATTAAGATGACATGCATTTTTTTTGTCCATATATATATAACGTTGCGTGCATTTTGTAATTGATGTATTGATGATAGTGTAAATTTTCTCTATTACATTCGTGGAGTAGGAGGCGAAAAATATTTCTAATGATTTCTACAATTGCAATTACAAACTAATGAGAACCAAGCTCTCCATCAACAGCAACAGCATTAGGATGCCCTGCCGTGGACTATCATCAATATATCAATTACAAAATGCACAACGTTATATATATATATATATATTAAAAAACTGTATCTTGTAAAAAATGAGTGGCATGAAAATAATTTATGTTTTTTCAATTATTTTAAAAAAGTATGAAATATATTATTATTACATGCATACCACCCAAAACAATGGGAGCGGTGAGAAAGGTGGAGGACCTAATCTCTCTCTTTCTCTCTCTCTCTCTCTCTCTCTCTCTCTCTCTCTATATATATATATATATATATATGTGTGTGTGTGTGTGTGTGTGTGTGTGTGTGTGTGACATTTCCCAAAAACTAAGAAATATTACAACAGACCGGCCTATTCGGTTAAGTACGACGGAAGATTTGAAAGACATTCATAAGCTAATATTCAGTATACCAAATTATATAGAAGGTAATGCAGCTACCCTTGTTCGATTTCCTCCGGTCAAGTGTGAAATGTGCGTCGGGGACCCTATCATATGAGAACCCTCTAAGAAATAGGGTCCAATATGACATTTACATAAATTCTCAAACATCCATTCGAAAAATGCAACTGTTTATATAGTGCCCTCAAAGAAAGTTTCTCTTAATATTTCAAAGAAAAACTGTAAGCCTTAAGAATCTCAGTTTCTTATATAGAGGAACTTACGTGCATTATAACTGGTCACTTCAACTATATGACCATCCAATACTCTCTCTCACTCGCACATACAAACACGTACACACATGATAATTGAATTTTTACAGGGTGGCCACCATGGCTACCTTTAATTTTCATTGCTCCCAAGAACAATCGAACGTTGAAGACAACCAAACACCGCTTTTAAGGACAATGAAGCAAATGTCGCTACCATTTATCTTCATATAATTGCTTTAATTATAAAGTATATTTCGTCTTTCTCAAAAATGAACAGCTTTTATAAAGTATATTCAAAAGGGTATTCCATCAGTGGGTGGATCAACGTTGGGGATAAAGGAAGAAATGTTTGAACGGTTAGATCCAAGAGACTAGGCAAACTTTAGATCTGTATGCCACTACTCGGTGTTCCTTGCCTGATATTGAATAAGATA
The DNA here is from genome assembly GCA_036023115.1 of Brasenia schreberi. Classification (NCBI taxonomy): domain Eukaryota; kingdom Viridiplantae; phylum Streptophyta; class Magnoliopsida; order Nymphaeales; family Cabombaceae; genus Brasenia; species Brasenia schreberi. Next base: position 11,936,224 of record JAYKKT010000089.1, on the reverse strand, counting down.
ACATTATTCAATTCTACTCGTGCACTCTACCAAAAGAATATGACCGATCCAGTTACGTATACTTACCAATTAGGCACCAAGGAGCTAAAACCTGATGTAATTGGCTCTGCCAGTACTAGTGATCCCATGGAATATTATAAAAAGTGATACGCAAGTTGGATTAGTCGAATTTGATATCCGACCCGGTTGGACTCAATCAAATGTTGTATTTTCTAATGTATATCTCCCATACTTTGTGAAAGTTGGTTCGGGTTTTTACTCTAATTAAACAATTAATGCATGTTTTGCTAAACTGGGAAGTGCTTGAGATAGTTTCATGTGACAAGAAGATGTATATACTGAAACCGAGAAATTGAAAGATGAACATTATAGAATAAGTTAAGTGCACAATGATCTAGTATGCCCAGCATTTTGGCAATCATTTAACAGCGTGCATGTGCAGAAGATGTTATGGTGGATTTAAAGAAGTGAAGGTAGAGATGTAGGCACACAAGGAAAGATTGGACCTGTAGTGATGTTATATAAGAGAAGAAGGTAGGAAACTGGATTATATATAGATGGGAGAAAGATATTTGTAGTTTGGACATTTTGTGGTTGAATGTGTCTCTCATGCGATATTATGAAAATTCATGAGAACTTTACAATGACTAATGATATTTGTAGTTTGGACATTTTGTGGTTGAATGTGTCTCTCATGCGATATTATGAAAATTCATGAGAACTTTACAATGACTAATGATATTTGTAGTTTGGACATTTTGTGGTTGAATGTGTCTCTCATGCGATATTATGAAAATTCATGAGAACTTTACAATGACTAAAAAACAATGTACTTAGATAATCCAATTAAAGTAGAACAAAGCTTGATTTTGGTTTTGGTTTTCTCTCTCTCTCTCTCTCTCTCCATACATAAATACATGCACACACACACACACACACACACACACACACACACATATATATATATATATATATATATATATATATATATATATATATATATATATATATATATATATATATATGGGTACATAGGTATGCACACGTACATACACACATACAAGGATCTGACCTCAATAAGACTGACATTAAGTAAAATTCAGTCAATATTGACTGAATAAAATCGATTTACATCCCATATGCAGGAAACCAAGTATTAATGGTGCAGTCTCACACTTGATTGTGAATTATTAAGGGAAAAGGTATTTATGCATGATTGCGCGTAAAGATCCTTTCCATTAAATGTGAAAAAGTGAATCTTCAACACGAAAAATTGCCTCCTTGACTACTTAAAGGCAAAATTCATCCACTGTGGATGAATGATTCAAGGAATCTTATATACGCTAAAGTGAGAAGGCAGCTGTCCTTTTTATTCTATTTTAGATTCTTCCTTTCTGGTAAGCCTAACACTCTGAGGGCTTCATGAAGTTACACTCTGCTACGAGAAACAATGAAAAGCATTGAAAAGATAGAAGAGACGTCACAAAAACTAACAATGTGAGAGATATATAGAGAATGCTTTTGAGAGAGAACTTGGTATTTATTTGAGAAATTCTTTTTTCTTTCCTAATTGTGATCATATGTTAAAGCATTACCTTGTTTTCTTGGAGTTTAATGCTACTGTGACAAAAGATCGTGCTCAATGAAGAAGACGAGTCCATGTGTCCAAACTTAGTTTGCCAGAACGCTTGGTTTTGATCTTGGGTCCTTTTTCATCATACTGTGACATAATAGTTGACAAAAGCAGTGAAAGCTTTGAGAAGAATTACCTTAATTGTCAATTTTTGAACATTCTTCATGTAGGGCTAGGCTAGTAAACGAGGAGAGTGAACCAGACAAGGCCTATTTTGTATCGTATTTGGTCTTATTTGCATGGAGCTGATAGCTAATTTGAGCTGAGCCAAACATGAAGTGGGCACAAGCTAGATGAGTTGATCAATTTTCTTGTAGGATTATGGTCATGCAGACATATACCCCATATGAGTTCCAGTTCCCACATCGATTTTGAGTCGAGTTCTTGTCCATGTCGGGCTCAGTTTTCACATTGGAACCATGTTATAACCTAGAATACACTACGTGCAGTTGGATCCTAAATGGATCCACATCAAGGTTTGGACCCAGATCTAACATTGTTTTTTCTTATTATGGAGGTTGCCATAATTATGAGAATACAAATTAAGTATGTGGATACATGTGCATTCTAATTATTGAAATAATCGTGAAATGGTGAATTGTCTTGCTGATTTTATATATGTTGTATGCTTTATTTTCAAACATACATGCTTCTAACATGTTCAATATAAATAGTTGATTGTTTACATATTGGGCATGTGTTTGTATGCTCAACCCATTATATTTACCATCTTAATTTTGACTTATATCAGGACTTGTCGATCGATTATACCAACTTAATCTATATTTATGGATATTAAATTAAAAGATAGTATTAGACACTAGATTTTATTAAAGTTAAGGCTATTTGGATTTCTGTTTTGGCATTATATACTGCTCACTCCAAGTTCTCACCAAACAAGGAGCCAGGGCATGAGGTACGACATGGTTGGTTAAGTATGAGCTCCATTTCAACAGTGGTTTACCAACACGTGTTGTGCAAAGGACGGGCCGGCCTCTTTTCTCCCCAAAAATGAGAAAAGCAATCCCTGCTTTTTATAGTGTGGTTGTTCTCCCCATATATGAGAAAACCAATCCCTTCTTTTCATAGTTTGGTTGCTCATGAGGTTTGGTGTGGGCACGGGATGACATGGTTTTCTTTTCCGAGTTTTAAAGCTAGGAATTGTTTTCATATGGTGAGGAGATTGTCATTTTACGTTTGGTGCTCCACTTCCCTATCTTTATGCGGGTATGATCGTTCTGCCTAGTATTAAACCAAGAACAAAAAATATCTTCAATAAAAATGAAGATGTTGAGATAAATGTGCGCAAAAGAAAAGAATGCATTGATATCGACTTTATATATTCAAAAGAAGGAAAGACTTCGTATTAATATCCTTTAGTTTATCACGTATTTTATATTCTATCACTTTAAAAACTTAAGTTTCAAAAACTCATTATTTTAAGATCTTATTATTAGCATTGTAAGCATGCTTTTGACATAGCTTTACGGAGAATGTTTACATGACATACCTGCTGACTTGACAATGACGCTTTATTGAACCAGAAGCAGCACTGTTTTCATATTTTTATTATTTTAAATTTAAACTTTCTATTATTCTTTACTCATTTCACGTAGTTTAAGACTTGGATTGAAACCGGAACTAGAACCAACTGGCTCTAGGTTCCGAAAAAAAACTGGAACCAACCACGTCTACTCAAAACTTTTGGAAGGAAAAAGTATAGCAGATCTTGAACATAGAGGACCCGGATTCTTTTCTCAGGTAAAGTTTAAATCCAAGTCTGAACATAGAGGATCTTGAAGTAGATGATATCCACAACACACAAATTAAAGGACATAAATTCAATCCTTGAGGATTGACATGGTCGGTTCCTGACTAACCCGGTGGTTTCAACCGAGCTAGGAACTCTGAACCTATGAAATCAGAACCAGAACTTTGTCCAGGAACTATCCAGTTCGGTTTTGGTTTCACCTTTTTTAAAAATTGTAACAGGCGGTTCCAAACTGCCGATTCTGTTTTTTATTTTTAAACTTTTTTAATACAATTATTGATTCTAAGCGGTTCTAAACTCAAGGCGAAACTGTTTCGAAACTGATGGTTTTGAAACTGGAACCGGAACCGACCATGAGTAGGCTCGATTATGGTTCCAAGTTATAAACTAACCGAAACTGGACATAACTACTTGAGGCATCCATGTGGCTTCAGCCTCCCAATTGTATCCCAGAAATTTGCTTCTTAAACGGCTTGAACATTTGATATGAAATTCTGAGTCGAGAGGATTCTGGTTAAGCGAAAATTGTAGCAACGATTTTTGTACTTAATCTTTGCAACCAGAAAGGGAAATATCTAGTACTGGTTGGCGTGTTCGTGGGGCTCAAATATGAGAGGCACTCACTGGAACTAATGCTCCAATATAAACACACTCTTGAATTTGGGCTCCTCAATGCATGACTGCTCACACATGGAACTAGCTAAACACATTTTGAGTGGGCTCACACACACACACACGCATGCACACACTTGTTGGATATGATGTACCAACACACACTCATGAGTTAGATATGACTCACCAACTCTCACCCACACACACGGTTTGCCACACAATGGATATGACTCCATAAGGTGATAATGACAGACTCACTCACCACCGGTTACGGATAAAAGAGAGATTTGAAGCAATGCTCGAAAACAACAAAATGAGAATTGCTTAGGCCTAGTCCTTTTTATACTCGGAACAACCCCCTAAGCTAGGTTTAAGGCTCATTAACTTGCTATAAAGACACTCCTAGGAAATGACCAAGACCTTGTAAAATGTAGTAGACTTAGCCATCTATGAACTTGCTATAAAGACTCCCTTAGGAAAGGAGTAATCACCTTGTAAAATGTTAATGCACTCAACCATCTATGACTTTAATTAAAGTTTCAGTAATTGCTAAGATCACTAAATGTAATTAACTAAGAGCATTAAATTAGAATTGTCCGTCTCACAAATTAGCCAAATGAAGCTATTGATTCTAAAAAATGCTGAGAATCTCTTAATTGGCTTAAATGTGGGCTTCACTTTTGAGTTCCAATTTGTTTTCATCAAGGCCCGATTCCCAATATTAGCTTGTGTGCATATGAGAGAGCCCCAGCCCAGCCTTTGAACTCATTTGGCCTAGTATCTTTCAGTAATAATCAACTTGTCTCTGCGTGCTCTTGGATTCCAATCAACATTTCTCTTGAAAAATTTATTATGGTGCTTTTGAAAATATCATGGTTTGATACATGAGATCAAGGAGTCATAAGATCTTGGTCATTAATGTAGGTCTTAAAACCTAGCCATGACAACAGTTAGACTAAATAGACATCTAACGGTGGGGAAAATCTCTGACCTAGATTTTTCTTTCATTATTTTCAGAAAAAATAGAAATGTAAAGAATGTAAATGAAATATAAAGTCTTTTCCATAGTAATGAAAATTTGGTCTGTAAGATTTTGTGTAAGCAGCAGCAGCAGCAAAATTAAGGCATCTTGGTGGCTACATTTTTTTGCCTAAAGGTTCTATCCTACATGGTTACAGAAATTATAATATCACGCTTGCTAACCGCATACCCCTAATTACCAAGAACGCACCCTTTTTCCCTTTTACCTCTATTTACATGCACCTCTCTTCTCTTGTTTCCTCTATTCCTTCCTTCAGTCTCTCTCATGGTCTTGTCTCTCTCCTACACACACTCTTTATAACTGAAACCCGCTCTCTGTGGTTCTCTCTGTCGTGCTATCAAATGTCGCGCTTGCCAAAGCTTGCCTCCCATCTTATCTACCATCTCGCCATGTAAGGTCCTCACTTCTCCTATTGTTGGTCCTTCAAGAAGAGAAACGCGAGCCACACATCTTTTTTTTAAGAGGAGATAGATGAGACGTGTGTTTCCTCTCTGTTCCGTGGTAGTGTGGGAAGTAAAAAAGATGTGTCCTTAATAACCCCCTTATAATATTTCATAACTCATCTCAGGAAAGGAATTTAACATTTTCATGGTTGTTATCTTTCTCTGCGATTTCTTATGTTCTTATAGTTATAAATTAATGTAGAATACATTCTTGAGTTTTTTTTCAGGAAAATATGCATTTTTCAAACCTATTTCCTTGTGTTCATCCAAAAGCCAGGAATAATATTGTGAGAGGTTCTGCAGAGTTAATTACTAAAGTACCCTTGTATGGTGGAATCGGAATCCCAGGAAATGACAGGAATCCTGCCAACACGAAGTGAGCTTGCAGAACACGACCTTGGCAAGTGCAAGATTCATTAGGAATATGGCAGCTGGGAATCCAACCAGCGTTTGTCAACCAATTTCCCACCATCTCTCCCTCATTCCTCAACTGTGGGGAGTGAGATGCAGAGCCATGCTGGAATGGTATCGCTACCGACTGGGGCCGGTCTTACACCACCCGAGAGAATTTCGGTGGTATCGTATCATCGTGTCGGCGACTCGGATCAAGAGCTCCGAATCTCGCAGGATACAGTGGTCTCATCTCAAAGCTCAAACTCAAAGTGCATCTTGCTTCTTCATATAAAGGCTATTTTGGTCGTTTGAGACAATTAACAACCACAAGGTGTTTAATTCTTTAATACATACCAAAGGCTAAGGCTGGCAACACAAAACAGGTCACTGGACACGAAAACCCAAGAACACAACCTGAAAAAATCGATTATATTTGCACAAGTCCAGCCACCAAACCATAAATTCAAGACACGTTATGCATTACTTATATGGAATTTTAAGATTTTAAATATAATACATGAATATATCAAATAAAATTATGCATTTTCTAGATGGACTGTAACTTTTTGTTCCGACTGTTACTCCGAAGTGAAGAAATCAATCTTAGGCTCTTCATTAAGATGGCCAGACTGTCCTTATTTCTATTTCAAATAACCAAACTTTTACGTCTAAGCTTTCCTTTTGCTTGTCCTCCGTGCATTGCAAAGCTCAAGCCTTAGTTGCAAGTGTGGCCCCATTTCAGGCACCGGACTGGGTCCCATGCCTACTTCACCAAAGCAAATAAAATGGCCATCAATTCACACCCCACTATTGGGGGCCCACACTCACCATTAAGAGTACGAGCACCTTGTATTAGTGCCAATTCAGATATGCTCTTACACTCCCAAAGGGTCCCACACAATTTGGATAAATTCATCAATTGAGTTGGAGGGTGTCACTAGAAGCATATAAATAGGTGAGGTTGGCTTGCCTTATTTCTCAGAGGAAGCAGTTAGTTGTGAATACCTCCTGGTGCTCTCCTTGGTGTGGGTGTTGCTTTTAGTCTTTTGCCAGCGTTCCGAGCAACCCTTTGCCGAAAACAATGGAAGGCCGAGGTGGTTGCTCGAACCTGCTGCAAGTGAGCAAGCCATACATTGCCATGATCTCACTCCAATTCGGTTATGCCGGCATGAATATCATCACTAAGGTGTCATTGAACAGGGGAATGAGCCATTATGTGCTAGTTGTGTATCGCCATGCTTTCGCGACTGCTGCCATGGCGCCGTTCGCCCTTCTCTTAGAAAGGTATATGACCGGAGCTGTTAATTGAACATCAACTAAAATTATGTACGATCGAACGACTGGAAATTCGCGATTAGCTCATCGGATGGCTTGTTTTGCATGTTCATGCAGGAAGGTTAGACCAAAGATGACATTCTCAACTTTCTTACTGATATTCGTGCTAGGCGCTCTAGGGTGAGCTAAGAACTTTGCCTTACTTTCCTTCTAACACACACATATTGTTGATGCCGAAAATCAGCTACTTCTGACGACAATACATATACATACGCATATATACACGCACATACATACGTGCACCATGAGTGCAAGATAATTCGGATTTTGTCATATATGAGAATCATATGATAGTGAAAGATTATAGTCACATGATCTAACCAAATTCTTTTTTATTCCTTTAATAGGCCTGTCATTGATCAAAACTTCTACTATGCTGGACTGAAGTTTACTTCCCCTACTTTTTCATGTGCCATGAGCAATATTTTACCAGCTCTTACTTTCGTCATGGCTGTCCTCTGCAGGTAAAATTTCATTTACCAACATCTTTTGTGTTTGTGTGTGTGCGGGCGTGTTCATACATGAGCGTGTGCATGTGTGTGCAGCAGTCAAGCGAAAAGAATAAGAAATTGATGTCTGTGTAATTATTTGTGATGGTAGAATGGAGAAAGTACACCTGAAAAAGCTTAGGAGCCAAGCAAAAGTAATAGGGACCCTTGTGACAGTAGCAGGTGCCATGCTTATGACCTTATACAAAGGGCCCATTGTGGAGTTACCATGGGATAAACATGCCCATATACCAAGCACCACCAACACAGCTAGCTCAGCAGACAAGGACTGGTTCAAGGGCTCAATTTTTCTCATCATCGCTTGTCTTGCTTGGGCAGCTTTCTTCATAGTACAGGTAAAAACAGCAATTGATATGCATCTCTCTCTCTCTCTCTCTCTCTCTCTCTCTCTCTCTCTCTCTCTCTCTCTCTCTCTCTCTCTCTGTTTGTGTGCGTATGTACATATATAGATAGATAGATAGATATGGGTGTGTCTGAGTAAATCCAAAGAAGAAAACAGAAATCTTTATCATGCAGTCATGTTTGTGATGTTCATGATAAATAAAGTTAAGGAAAATCTATTCATCACAAGTTCAAAATTCAAAAAGAAAGAAAACATAGAATTTATTCAAGTAATTTTGTTTACTTGTGATTGTATTTATTTATTTATGGATGTGAATTGCAGACAATAGCAATGAGGAGGTACACAGCCCAGCTATCTCTCACAACCTTAATCTGCTTTGTGGGGACACTGCAGTCCATTGCCGTGACCCTCGTGGTGGAGAAAAAGCCATCAGTCTGGCAAATTGGTTGGGATATGAACCTCTTGGCTGCAGCCTATGCTGGGATCGTAACTTCCGGTGTTGCTTACTATGTGCAAGGCCTGGTCATGGAGAAAAAGGGTCCAGTTTTCGCAACTGCCTTTAGTCCTCTCATGATGATCATTGTTGCCATCATTGGATCCTTCATCTTAAAAGAAGTCATCTATCTTGGAGGGTAAACACTATATCCCATTCACACACACACACACACACACACACACACATATATATATATATATATATATATATATATATATATATATATATATATATATATATATATATATATATATATATATGCATGCGTGTGTGCATGCATGTCATGTCAGTGTACATCTTTATTTTGTTAGGATGTATCACACTTCAAATTGATTATTCCATATTCCATGTATTCCTTTTTACTCAACTAAAAGGAATCGCCTTTTAATTCTCTCCAAAGTTTGTTTGAGTTAAATTGAATTTAAAATTACAATATTTTTAACAGACATATATATACACATGGTTTCAGGGTGCTTGGAGCAATATTGATTGTTTTTGGTCTGTATTCCGTGTTGTGGGGCAAATACAAGGACTCAAAGGCAGCCAAAGCAGCAGCAGCGATATCAGCAGCAGCACTGCCAATTCCAACAAAGGATGGTGAAGAAGTTGGTCACATTGAAGACATAGACATGAATGATGCTGATATAGAGAAGGCAAACAACGTAGCGAAAATCTCTTCATACGAAAACTCCATTGTCCTCTCAATTCCAGAGGAACCCACAAAGCCAAATCAAGCACCAGCTGCCTGACTAAAGTCACACACACAGAGAGAGAGAGAGAGGGTGGTGTATTACTCTAACTTCCACTATAGAGAGGCGCTCCCTTTTCTCTTTTTTGTTTCTCTTTTCTGAAAATTCTTGCCTTAGAGGATTTTATTTTGGTGTACTATCACATTATGGCTGACATAAAATATGAAAAGAACTCTTGAATCCTTTTGGTTCTCCACTTGGGAAATTTTCTTGGTTGGGTGCTCCCTTCTCCTTTAATTATTCTAGTGGCAACCGCCATTGATCACCAAAGTTCTAAATTGCGCCTAGTTGGTTGACTATTGGTGCCTGTTGACACCACGTTCCTGGTTCGAATCCCCGCAACTCCACCTTGCATCGGATTCCAGTATCTGCTTTAACCGTAACTACTAAAACCAAAACCAAATCCAACCCTTATTCTCACGTTGATATTGTGTATTATTATACCCTCCTCAGAAAAAAATCTTGAAAGGAAATATACAAATATACGAAACCATTTTGTTCTTGCTTTTATATATTATATGATAAATGATATGAATATCTCTTCAATACTTCGGCCTAACTAGACAAGCAGTTTGAACCGAAACCGAACCAAGTCTGAAACCGGTCAAAACTGAAACCAGCTTGATCGGACCCAGAACTGAAACCAAACAGTGGACCTTCCCCAAATTACAGTTCCTCCCCCCATGAAACTGGAACGAAACCAATGATTCAATCTCCCGGTTGTAAACCCATCTTTATAAGTTTCTTTTGAACTCTTTTGTTTACCTTTTTTGGTTTTTTCCGGTCTTTGATTTAAAAGCGAACTGTTACTGAAACTGTGCGAAACCTGGTTCAGAGTTCATGGTTCTGGATGAACCGGAACCGACAGTTCCAAAGAAAATAAGCATTGAAAAGATGTAGATGAGTCAACTGGGAGAACAGCCATGTATCCTATCAACAGTGTCCTGCATGGCATCATGGATAGTACGGGGTTTTCGGGTTGTGTTTGTGTTAGTTTTGTACTGCAGGCGATCAGTATTATGTAATAGTCATCCTGTGTCTAGTTTTTCATGTTGTGTCAAAGATAGGTCAAACAAAAAACAATGCTCTTTCTCGTGTTCTTTGGATAGGAAACAACATGAACCTTTTATGTTGTTTTTGTGTTGGGATTTCGTGTAATCTCTCATATTGCCAATCTTTTTTCCACGGAGCCCACCAAGACTCAGTAAGGTTTGGTCCTTGTGGGTGATATAGTTGGTGGGTGAGCGTGCATATTGCGTTTTGGCTCTCGAAACCATGTTTGTGAACTTCTAAACACAATTTCTAGCGGAACCAACAACCTGACCCGGAAAACCCAAGTCCTGTTAGGTCTTAGGTACTCCATGTCAGGTTTGGGTTGAGTCACTTGGACCTGATCCAAACCCACTCCATATGCGAGGCTGAATATACACTGTGGGATGACCTAGTTTAGACTTGAACCCAAAATGACAATTCAACTGATTTCCCACCCCTATATAAGGAATGTAAATCCTGCACTTTTGCACAAGTGAACAGGTACCTATATGTTTACTGAGTATCTCTAGCTCGTTTAATCGAACCGAATAATGGTTACAAGTAACTCGTGAATCAAACATAGTTGTTACAAGCCCATTTTGGTCTTAGCTTTCGGAACAATGGTTACAAGCCCATGTAGGTCTTATCGTATAACCAAAGACACTGCCGGAACCCGGATCTCATTGGGAGCTTGTTTTCATTGAGGCCCAGTGGTACCAAAGTGTGCAACCTTGACACGAAATCCTCTTGTTGCACCTTCAGGCAACCTGACCTTACCTGGTCTTGGTTAAGGAAGTTGAGAGATACCAATGACACCTATCAATTTTTTATATATGTTTTCTGGTAAAGTGGGGAGGCCAAAGCCAGATTCATGCCCCAGCTATCGAACTCATGCCATTCAACTTGTGAGTCGACCCCCTAGCCAGGTGAGCTATCGATCCTTGTGCAAAAATATCAAATTTTGCATAATCCAGTGTATGCTCATGTTGGAATGGCGAACTTCAATACCGATTCTGAATCCAAATAACTTATCAGATACTGCACGCACACACACACACACACAAAAAGAAGTCCTATTCAAATAAGCTGATGTATAACATTCGTCTTTATACTGAACCTGAATTCGGTTATCAATTGGATCCTGTTTTGGGTACTGAACCCAACTCAACAAGTTTGGATTATCAGATGGCTGGATCCAAACCCATACAAGTGACATCCCCATCATTGACCAAGAGAAAAAGGTAGGCACTCACGTGAATTGAATTATATATATTTAGCTTAAGAGCGAAAAGGCTCAAGTTCACATGAGTGTAAAGAGCGGAAAGGCTCGAGTGCACGTGGGTGTACTCGTGTACAATTTAGGAGCGAAAAGGCTAGAGTGCTCGTTGGTGTACTCGTGTATGATTTAAGAGCGGAAAGGCTCGAGTGCACGTGGGTGTAAAGAGCGAAAAAGCTCAAGTGTACGTGTGTGTGATCGTGTTCATGCATAAATATTACAACCCAGGGAGAGACTCCGCTCTATTAATACAACCTCATTCCGAATTGAATTGAATGTGTCACTTGAGAGTCGAACTCTCCCACCTACAACAAGGACGTCAAAGCACCATGCCAGTTGAGCTAGGTGTATTACCAATCTGATTTAAAGTAAAAATATCTTGGAGCTCGCACCTCCCCACCTGCCAAGGCAAGACCATGCACCTCCTTTATCGAGCCTATTGAGTTGGGTGCATTAACAATTCTTGAGCTTAGTCCATAGTGTTTGCTCATTGGTAGGGTGCTTTAATATCGTTGCTACTGTATAGAGTTTGACTCCTAGAGAGTGCACGTGTGTGTCTATTAGGTTTTGGCCTCCTCTTGTAACCAAAACAAAAAGGTGGTGGATCCTACATAAAATCACATGAAGGATTCAGGAGTATGTGGTTAAACTAAATCCTACTTGACCCATTTACGCAAAGATGTTATGTATATGTACACTTAAGTGATGGGAATCTTATAATCTATATCACGAGAAAATAGGATTATTCTCATGTTGCTGCTTGTAGATTATATGATTTATTAAATAAAGTTGTAAGGAAAAATTTCAAATTATGTAATATGTGAGATCATTATGAGATAAATATATCTAATTCGACCCGAGTATGGTCGTGCTTGATGAGGTAGCTCAAGCTTCACACAACTGAGTCGAGACCAAGTTCTTGTCCCACCCCTACTCGCATCAATTAGCTTGATAGTAGGTTGGCTAACTTGGATCCATCCATAGCCTTTTTTCTAAATTTGTGAAGTCATATATATATATATATATATACACCAAGAGTCAAACTCACTACTTGCATCTTGTCAATCAAGCTAACACTCTTAGTACCTATTGGCTTCTTTACTTATAATAATTAAGGTGCTAATGCATGTTTCTTTCATAAACATGAATTAGATTCAAACCAACTCTTACTAAATATAGTCAAATCCATGAATGTACTTTTAGAAAATATAAAATGCCTCTTCAAATAAAGCGCTCAAACCTCCTCTTGCTACTCCTCCTCTTCTTTTGTGAAAGAAGGCGACGGAGCCTTAGTGAGATTCGTTTGCATGTCGTCTAGCTATTGAAGGAGCTAGAGCTGAGGATCTGGCGAGATCAACAACAACAAGAGTATACGAGAGAGAGAGAGAGAGAGAGAGAGAGAGAGAGAGAGAGAGAGAGAGAGAGAGAGAGAGAGAGAGGGCTCACAATATATATGAGAGAGGAACCACAAGTGAGTTTAGAGCTAATGCGAGAATTTTTGAAATTGGGTAGAGGTATTTTTTTATGCTTATAAAAAAACAAATAAAGAAGTGAAAAGACCGTGAATGATGAAAAGATTTTATAAAAAGTCTTCACTCAAAAGAAGGTGAAAGAGATCATTTTAAAATAGCTCAGACTAGAGATAAGAAAACTAAGTATCTAACATCAAAGATGAGGATGAAAAGATTTGAGTGGCAAGTGATGATATCAGAAATAGATAAAAAAATATTGTTATAAGTTTTTTAATGAAAAAATAGGTGTTTGTATCAATTTAGGAGAACTAACCAAATCATAAAAGTATATACACCATAATTTTTGTTGACAGTGAAAGAAACAAAATCAAAAAAGCTCTTAAACTTCTAAAGGTTGATATATCTATAGGACCAAATAATATTACTATAGAAGTATAGAAAATTCTAAGAGAGACAATATAACTTAGCTTACAAGATTATGATCATAAAAAAGAGGAATGGAGGAAGTGTATAGTTATACCCATATAAAAGAATAAGAGGTACGTTAAGAATTATTTAAATTATCGAGGTATTAAGTTGATGAGTCATGCTATGAAATTATAGGAAATAATTATTGAATGTAGGTTTCATACATGTATTGAGTATAATAAAGAATCAATTTGGATTTATACTATGAAGATATATTATCGAGGCTATTTACCTATTAAAATGTCTCATGAACTATTTTAGAGCGAGAAATAAGAACCTCCATATGATGTTTATTGATTTAAAAGAAAGTTACAATACGGTGCTAAGAAATATTTTTTGAAAACCTTCAAAAAATACAAAAATATATGTGAGGACTCATGAAAGAATGATAAATTTGTTTGAAGTTAATATTGAATTATATCAAGTATCAACTTAAGTTCATATTTATTTCTATTGGTTATTGACAACTTAACAAAATATATTCAAGATGAAATATCTTTGTGTGTTATTTGGAGATGACATTGGGTTAGTTGATGAGTCTAAGAAAAAAGTTAATAAGAAATTGAAATAATAAAGAGAAACATTAAAAAGTAAAGGCTTTCGACTTAGTAAAACAAAGATAGAATATATGAGACACAAATTTTATCATTTGATTACTTTAAATAACATAATGATAAGATCAACACACATTGCATCCCTTATAAATAAAGTTTTAAATGCCTAAAGTCAGTTTTTAGGAGCCATCAAAAAATGATTGAAGATGCTATGCATAGAATTAATATAGCATAATTAAAATTGAGAGGTACATCAGGTATTCTATATGATAAGAAAATACTGTATCAAGTAACAATTAGTCTCGCTATATTTTATGGTTGTAAATGTTAGGTAGTTAATCATTAACATGTATAAAAGATGTCCATTATAGAAGTAAAGATAATCAAATATATGTATGCTCACACAAAGAAAGACCATATATATAAAATAAGGTTATTATAAATAAATTGGAGATGACACCGATTGATGATAAAATGCGAAAAAACCAGTAAGATAGTTTGGAATTCGACCAAAAGAAGTTTATATCAAAAAGTATGAGAAATTAGATAGTGAAAATATTAAGAAGAAAAAGAGGAAGACCACAGTAGTGTTTAAAAAAAACAATAAAAAATGAACTAACTTATGTTGAGTTAACTCTTATCATGATACATGATCGAGCTATATAGAAATAAAGAATCTAAATAACCGACCCCATCTAGTATGAAAAAAGATAGGTTGTTGTTGAGCGGGAGTATTTTTGGAAATTACAAATAGGGTTGTTTCCTTAGTAATTCGAGTGTGAAATTAACAATTATGTTCTTAAAATGCTATTTATGGATCTGGGTTTGGCTGGTCTACTGTTTATGACCTAAGTTTGGATCGACAACCAAGACAAGATTTGACCAACGATCATATCCAGATTCAAAATTCAATATAAGCAAAGGAGAACCCTAAGGATTTCAACGGGTTGGATCTCGGCTTTGATGGATCTAACTCAATTGGATCTTGCATAATCGGCTTTGGATTTGTCACTTGATTTGCATGAGAAGTCCAAAAACCAAATTCAACCTTCTCGACAAATCTGTTGAGATCCAGTGCATTTGGATTTGAATGTGAAAGTTGTGAACTCGTTGACAAAGCATGGAAATCCCACATGAATGCTCCAAAGAAGGCTGTGTCAAGGTTCAGCCGTGACATGGAAAAAGTTTGATCGTGTTCGAGTTGACTTGTTTTAAACATGAACACGAAATGATACGATAGACACAATTAAAACACTAAATCACTGTCCATACGACATCCAACATGAAAACCCAAAATGAATGCAACAGGAATTCCATGTCCATAACCATCCAAAGTAACACAAAGAGGATGATGTCGTTTTCAGGTTGACTAGTATTTGACACGCAACAGAACGACATGACACGAACAGAAACAAAAACCGATCACAGATTGAACACAATAAGTCCGTGTCCGTCTTCTCCCAGAGTAACGCCAAAGAATGAGCTCGTATTCGGGTTGGCCTGTAGTTCATACGCGACCCGGAACACGAAATTGGCAAATAGTCCGCACTCAAAATCGACCGGAGACGGGATGGCGCCAGAAAACACCGAGCACCACGCTCCTGCCCGGGATTTCGGGGTTATTTATAAGTGACGGGATGACCCTCAACGGTTTTGGCCCAAGTGCAAAGTTGGGACTCGGCAAACGTTCCCAATCATCCGGAGAACGCTCACCGGAAACCATGGCGTCCTCAAGCTCGCCGGGGAACGTTCCCTCCGGCGAGAAGTCTGTCAAGAATCTGGTGTCTGTCTACGCGAGGAACGCTATCACGAGAATCTATGGGTTCCTTCCGTCTTCCGATTCGAGACTGTTCACAGTTATCCAACGTCTACACCTCCCATTGAGATCCCGCCGGAAGAGAAGGCCTGGTCTTCCTCTTCCATTGCCGTCCAGAACGCTCGAAACTCTCTCGTAATGATCCGTTCGTTTATTTCGCCTTCAGGGTTCAAAATAGAACCGAGCGTTTCTTGATTCATTTTCTGTGCTTTTGACCATTAGGGTTTTCACTTGGCTTGTCAGTTATTTTTCATTTTCACTGATATTGAAATTATAGATAGCTTTACTTTTATTCAAGTGATGAGTTTTCCTTGTTAATTCTTATGCTCCCATCGCGATGATTTCTAATACTAACTGCTGCACATCGGGAGGTTTTCCAATTTTGTTAATGTGAAAATATGATTGCATTAGGAGCAAACTGGTCAGAAACTTGTGGTTGTCTTCGAGAGTCTGAGTTTTGAGTGGGCATTTATGAATATATGGATGTGCGTGCAATATTAGCAGTCTTCCCGTTGGTGAGACACGAGTAGACCGATATAAAACTTTGGTTTATAGTGTATATCATTTGTGGCAATGCGAAACTGCAATTTCTTCCGTAGAAAGTTAGAATGTTCAGCTAGAGCTTGAAAATGTTGCCTGAAGACAAGTACAGATTAGTATCTCTCATAATGCAGACATGAATTACATTTGATACGGTGTGACCTAACCACACGTCTATCTTTATGACAAGGAGGTCTGTTGTAAGCTATAAGTTAATAAAACTGTAAAAGAAGAAATGATCCTTATGAATAGATGTTTGTACATGTTATGCTAGCTAATACGGATTTATATTCCTTTCTGACCAAGAAGAACACTGCCTATTAGGCTGTTGGCAGCCTTATAACAATGAAACCTGCATCAGTGCCCACATTATATGAGATGCATTCTGTTTGTTGTAGCTCCTCATTCCCTAAAACCATACAAATTTGAGGACCAAAGAGACAAACTTTAGTGGTGTTCATGCTAATATTTGGATTGAAGTCTGAAAGTCAATAGAAACCCAGAATGAGTGAGGAAGTTATACAAGTTGGGTGTTATCAGGTTACTCTATGATAATGTTCTTTACTTGTAGTCTAGTTGGTTACTTGGCTTACTTTTCGTGAATTTATGAAGTCGTAGGTGTATGATTGCAACATTAAGACTCTCGGAATGAAGTTAATGTAGCTACTTGGACTCATTTCTTGGTTGGTGCTGCATATTGTTGTACGTGGCTTTTGAAACATCTCATCTTCAAATCCTGTAGTAGAGAACTTTGAGCATGAATGGGAGGCAAAATGTGGTAAATTGGTTAGGCATTTGTTAATTATTAAGCATGTATTAATTTGGCCAGGCATCTTATGAGTATGAAGCATATACTAACCAATGCATGCAGAGCTTGACATTGGGATAAACACTTGAAAGAAAATGTATAGTTTATCTAAAAGAAACCAAACAGGATGCTCTCTCTCATTTATAATGGCAGGCCATCCATAAGTATCGGTTCATCAGCAACATTAATTAGCACACTGGGATTATAGATATCTTTGAAGTCTACATAAGATCTCAATTTGTATAGGGAGCTGCCTGTTTACTTATTTCTCTACTTTACTCTTGGGTTGCAGTTACATGCAAAGTTACTCCCTTCCATCTTCCTATTGGTACACTTCTTGAACTTTTAGTTTCAACATCTTATTTACTTCCATGAATACATTAAAAAAAACAACTTTAGTTTTCTTATGTAACCAAACGTTCACCCGCTAAGTGGGATCCAGAAATAGAAGGTCGAGATTTAACTAGTATGGCTTATTTATGATTTATGACCAGCTAATAGGTGCTTAATGTCTAATTTATCTCTCATCATTTCTTTCTTCCATATTGTGCATCAGTGTTGTTTGTACCATACTGTACGTATTATGTATTGTTTTTCTCCAGTATCATATTTTAATTTTTTAATTAAAAAATTTATAAAAATAAAAATAGATAAAAAACAAAAAAATTCTAAATGATTGTTATGAATCAAAATAAATAAGGATAAGTATGCAAATTATATCAAAACATTAGTACATGGATTAATTTAATAAGGTATGCACAATAATTTCTTGGCTTGGGAATGTGTTTTTTAATAACTCAGACTTGAGACTGCATGATCAATAAATCTATACTTGGGACTCTAATAGGTAATAACTCCAACACTTGGAATTCTAACATTTAATAAATCTATGCTTGGAACTGTAACATGTAATAATTCTTGTGCTTAGAACCCTAACAGCTAATAACTCCTGCTCTTAAAATTCTAACAGTTAATAAATATGCGTTTGGAACTCTAACAGTTAATAACTCTCGTACTTGGAACTCTAATAGTTAATAACTCCTACCATTGAAACTCTATAAATATTAATTATAGATTTAGAAAGTCTCAACTCTTAATCCAGATTTATTATGATTTGTAACTCTTATGCTTGGGACTCTTAGCTCTTGGAACTCGTTGATTCTTGGTATCCTAGGTTTCTTTTATAAAAAATGGCATATCGCACGTATTTGATGATACTCCCGTAATACTCTTATGCATGCATCACTTTGTTCAATTAAGGGAAAAAAATCATCCAAATGAGTTCAGGTTCTACATGAAGAAAATTATCAAAGTTGACTAGGCAATAACAAGTCAACCCAGCAATTAGGGAATCTCTAAGCAGCTAGATTTGATGAGTTTCTACAACTTGGTGTTTATGTCGACCAGGTGGATGATTTCCTATTTAATCCTTTTATAGTCATGCATGTAGATAGAAGATGAAATGGGAAAGACATGCTTAAGGTGGTTTGGGCCACTAGAGAGGTGACCAAATGGAGCCCCATTGAGAAGTGAAAAATTAAATCCCAAACACTTCAAGAAAGGCCGAGGAACCAATGTTGTAAATATCATATTGGACTCTGTACCGCATGGGATACCGATACACAAAAATCATACAGTATCATACCATACAGTACAGTGTTTTGTTTTCTATTTAATGAAAAAAATATTTAAAAGATAATACTTTTGGTTTGCTTTTTCCAAGAAAAGCTTGTGTCTGTTGAGTTTATAGCATGCTTACAGATTATGTGTGCTGTTTTTCAATAGAAATGTTTCTAGTACAAATAGACATATTATAGCAAGCCTAAGCCTAGAAGCAATCCGTTGTCATATGACAGGCCTAAGCCCGACAAGAATCCTATATACTTTAGTATAATTGGTACATACAACACCAGGTCACTAGGCCTAGAAACATAGCTACAAACTGGTTGCACCATTGCAGATATTGGTATTGTTATTGTTATTGGCATTGTTTCTGTTTGCTGTTGGAATTGTTTAAAGAAAAGTAAAGAATTCGTATGATACACATATGATACTCACTTAATACATTTTGTATCACACCAATACAGTCTGATATGCACTGATACACAATGATAAATGGGTCAAAACGATACATGTACCTGGATCCAGGTACCAGTATACAATAATATCGTATCATCATATCATATGATAAATACAAGATTTATAACATTGGGAGGAACTTAGTCAAAAGTGTTGAAGGAAATGATAAAGATTGATCTTTATTTTAAATGTAAATACAGCACAAAGTTGAGCAGACTGGCACTAAGATCCATCAAGGTGACCCCACGTAGTGTGGGAAGGCTTGTTTGGTTTTGGTTTTGGGTGTGCATGCCAATCTCACTTCTCAGGCCCTAAGATATGCCATTTCTCAGTTAGAAAGAACTTACTACAACTAAGCCTTTTTCCATACCAGATGGGGTCAGCTACATGGATTCTTTGTTTTTTCTTTTGTAGAATCCATGTTAAGTCCGACAAAGTTTTATGCTGGCTGTCGGAAGCCTAACACAACCCTCCTCCTTTTTCCGGGCTTGGGACCAGCCATGAAAGGGTGATTCCTTCAGTTAGAAAGAACTTATAACAATAAATTATTGTATACCTAATCCTTGTCACACACAAACGTGTTTTGAGTATTAATGTTGGTAGTACTACTATAGGCGCTTGATAACAAACAACAACAACAACAACTAAGCCTTTTCCCAAACAGCACTATAGGCGCTTGATAAGCAATAAGAAAATATTTTCAGGAGTAAAGAAATAATGCTTTTGACTATGCAATAGTCTTGAGTGTGAACAATATAATGGCCTGCAGGCCTTGGATATGTGGAATAGGTATCAATCAGAGGTCAAATGCATGCATTTCACTAGAACTTATTCCGTGCTGTTTGCCTTCAGAATTCTGACAAAAACAAGAACTCTGCAAGTTCTAGGAGAAATACAGGAGCACCTTCTTTTTTACTTGCATCGCATACAAAAAAGCTTGTGCTTTTGGCAGTCACGTGCTGAGGTGCTTTCTTTAACACCTGCTTGATTTTTCCTGTGGCCTCATTTCTTATCTATTGCCTCATTTCATTGTTTGTCTTATGTTTAGGGCACAGATGCTCGAAAGGTATACTTTATGCTTTTTGAAAGGGGCCCATGGGCCTTTGCCGATGAAACAGTTGAGCTCATACGTGGATGCATGATAGAGGGATCAACTATCAAGCGTCTAGCTTTTGCTGCATCAGCTAGAATTTCAGAGAAAATTTCTGTTTTATCTCATCTTCAACATTGCGTTGCTACATTGTTATCACAGGTTTGTGTTTACATTCTTTAAATGATTTTCCTTGCCTGTCCAACTTATATATTGTATTTGTAAATGATCAATATGTGGAGGATACCAAACTGTGTTTTTAAATATTAGAGGATCATAATCTTATTTATTTTAATGTGGTATTCATGCGATAATGGGTAATTATTTCTATTGGTGTGTGTGCAGTTTTATTTGCAAGTTGATTCTGTTGGTGAAGCTCTGACTAAGGATCCCGACAAGTCATTGCCTCTCTTGCTATGTGCCATCAACAATCTGTTTGTAGATTTAGATCATCATAACAAATTTCTGCATGAAACCAAGCAGGTTTGAATCTTTTTCAATGTGGATTCATTGAATATCATATATCTTTTTCTATGGATGCTTAACTTTGTTTTATGTGGGACTTTCAGAGTTCATCTACGGAGAAGGTTGATGGTGGTTTACTCAATCTTCAATTTGTTAAACTGGCCGATATTTTGGTAGAAAAGTCTCAGTGGACAGAAGTTGAAACTAGAGAGGCGATGAATACAATACACTCAAATCTTCTTAAACTTGATGGTTACTTGTCCTTGTCTGTAAGTTTTCAGTTCCTACTGTTTATAATATGTTGAGAGCCCTTTTTGTTTTATGAAAATTTGTAAATTAATGTTCTTGGAAATGGCTATTTAGCTAGATTCATGTTCATCGGTATAATTAGCATATACTGTTTTCACTGATAACCCCCTTTTCCAACTGAGTTTTCGACTTATTAGTTCAATTAATAATTTTTATTGTCATGCAAACATGTAAATGTTCTGATTCTTCTGAAGGCTTCTTTTAAGTGCTTTTCTCCAAGCACTTTTAAAGATTAAAATTGGTACTTTTTAAACTATTATAGTGGTAGTTTTATATAACTTACTGCAGTTTCCATGGGCGTCTCTGTGTATGTGCGTGTGCTTCTGCCACTTGATTATCCTGTATAGACATGTTGATTGTTATTTTAAATCAAAGGTCATCATTGCTTCGTGCGGGTTTGCAGTTCACATATCTATATCCTGTAAAAGACATGTTGATGAAATTGTATTCTTCATCCGTTGTTGATTGCCTTCCTCTTTACGTTTCATTGAACCTTTATTCTTTTGCTTTGTTTGTGCTTTTGTTATGTGAAGGTTTCCATGCACCAGAAGCCTAGGAGAATGGCTGTATATTGGTTAAGGTATACATGTGGAGCTGTTGGGTTGTCCTTATGTTCTGCATGGATTTTGAAACATAGTAGTTTGATGGGTAGCTCCGACATTGATAATTGGATTCATGAAGCAAAGGAGTCAACTATTGTATTTTGGAAAGATCACATGGAATTACCAGTATGTGACCTCATATTTTCTTTGTTTTTGCCTTCTTCTTTTAGTTCGTCAGGTGTTAAAATATGGTCTGAATATTCCCTAATCCTCAGAAATTTGTCGCAAAATTATGATTTGTGGACCTATGTTTGTCCACTTGAACTTTTTTGTAGGTGATATTTTATATTATATATGCGTGTGTGTGTGTGCGAATGTGCGTGTGTGCATGTTTCTGTTTGATTCCATTGAAAAGTTGAGATGTTCATTACATTTGTGGATCAATATTTATCCGTATCCAAGGGTTCAAATATTGATCTATATTGCAAAGTACATATTTTGCCTCGTTAGTATAGGTGGTATCAAATATCAATTACTAGATCAACTTGTGTACTTAAATATTACAAACTTGTCATGATTGGTTGAGCTTTCAACCAAGGTTCTTAGTGTATGTTCAAAGCTTAGTAATACATTTATTTTTTGATTAATGCTCATGCTCTTGATTTTAAACCTGTTGGTGTGCATTGTTGTGTGAATTTCCACGCTTACACTTTTAAACACAAGGTGGTGTGGATTTCTTGAAAAAACATGTTTTATAAACTTGCCATGATTGTTATGTGCTTTATCTCGGGCCATCTCGTTGTCTCACATACCAGAAGTTTTCAGTTTGTTTCTAGTGCACTATTTATTGTTCCTTGATCACCAAGTATATTGTTTCTTTAGATTTCTTTTCCAGTTGTTTCCGTATTTAACATTATGTTGAAATAGCTGAGTTCAAGCTTTCTTCTACTGCACTAGTTCTTACTATGCTGAGCTCCAGCTGTTGTCAATCAGAGATGAACTGTTTGAAACATTCAGAAGGCGCCATAAAGGTGTAATGGAACTTGAAGAAGTGCAACTAACTGCAAATTCTCTTCATAGGTAAGGTCTTCTCTTATTTCTTGTATACCTTTAGTCTTTTTAATATTGAGCTTATTCATTCCTGTCTTGATAGTAGATACATATAACGATCTCGGTAACATTTACCATCCATCAATGGGTTCATGCCTCAATTTTTGGAGTAATATTTGCAATTATATTTCAAAAGCAGGAAGGGGATGAAATTATGAATATTCAAGAAACTATCTATTAACTGTTGTTTCATTAAGAAAATTTACTTTGGCCACATTCATGTATGCTAATGGAATCTCCTAATTGCTTGTAAGCTTCCACGTTGCTAGTATACGTTCATTTGAAGGACCGTTAACAAACTCTACGATATATGTCTTGTACATCTAGTTTGTACTACATGAATAAACATAATTGAGACAGAATATTTAATGCCTTCTTGGTTGCTTCTGCGGCTATCTTGCAGAATGTTGTTGACTTTCAGTGAACAAACGAAAGGTCAAAAGTTTCCTGAGGATGCTTCTGATCAAGAGATGATGGAAATTGTGATGGCTAGGTAATTTCCTTTTTCTTGTACAACAATCTGATCTGCTACTTTTTCACTTGTATAATCTTTTAAAACAGTCATAGTTAACATGTCATTTGATCGGTTGACAAATTTCATTGTAGTTCAGGTATGAGAAGGAGCTGATGCATCCGATTCAAAATCTTTTGGGTGGAGAGCTTGCTAGGGCCTTGCTGATTCAGGTGATCTTTCTTATTCCTATCTGATGAGGGGAAATACGTCTTGTTTGCTTATTATATTCATTGCTTGATTCTTCACGTTTTCTCTTGCAGATACAAAAGCTAAAACTTGATATTGATACGTAAGGCCAAATAATATAATTTGTCTTCATTTTCTTCTTAACATGTAATTCATGAAAATTGAAGAATTCTTTTACCAATACTTCTCTTCCGAGCAGGGCAATGCTGGAGTTGAATCAGATTCTTAGAGCCAATGAAATCAATTTCTCCATTCTTGCAGCTTTGCCAGCCTTCTTTCTTTTGCTTATTTTAGTCATGGTTGTACGACCTTGGTTCACTGAGGTGAGTGATCTATGTATGAAGTGTTGATTCAAATATAATTAGTAATCTAATTGTTATCTATCTATCTATCTATCTATATATATATATATATATATATATATATATATATATATATATATATATATATATATTTATACAGAGAGAGAGGGGTTATTCGCACCCAAGGCAAACATGTTGACACTTCAGCATTTTCTTGGTATTCAAAAGAATGAAGTTAAAGAGGCTCTTAAACATATGAAGAGTGGTAAATCGGTAGGACCAGACAATATTCCTAATACTAGGAGAAATAGGAATCACTTGGCTCACAAGACTATTTAATGAAATATGGAGAAACCAAAAGATGCCCGAGGAATGGAGAGCGAGTACACTTATACCCATATATAAGAACAAGAGAGACATTCAGAATTGTGCGAATTATCGAGGTATCAAGTTAATGAGCCATACTATGAAATTGTGGGAAATAATTATCGAACGTAGGTTAAGACAAGTATCGAATACAACGGAGAACCAATTTGGATTCATGCTAGGTAGATCTACTGTTGAAGCGATTCATCTTTTGAGACGTCTTATGGAACATTTTAGAGCAAAAAAGAAAGACCTTAACATGATATTTATTGATCTAGAAAAAGCTTATGATAGGGTACCGAGAGAGGTTCTTTGGAGAACTTTGGTAAAAAGAGGTATCCCATTGACATACATTAACCTTATTAGAGACATGTATGATGGTGCAAAAACATGAGGACTCATGAAGGAATGACAGACTTCTATGAAGTAAATATTGGGTTACATCAAGGATCAACTTTAAGTCCATACTTATTTATAATGGTGATTGATGTGTTAACAAAACATATTAAAGATGAAGTACCTTGGTGTATGTTATTTGCAGATGACATTGTGTTGGTGGAGGAGTCTAAGGAAAAAGTTAATAGAAAATTGGAACCATGGAGAGAAACATTAGAAAGTAAATGCCTCCAACTTAGTAGAACAAAGACAAAATATATAGAATGTAAGTTTGATCATTTGGTTACTTCAGAGGACATATAAATTAAAATTGGCACACATTGCATCCCCAAAAGGAAAGTTTTAAATACCTAGGGTCAATTTTTCAGAGTGATGGAAGAATTAATGGAGATGTTACGCATAGAATTAATGTTGGTTGGTTAAAATATCAGGTATTCTTTGTGATAAGAAGATACCATTAAAGTTAAAAGGTAAACATTATATAGCAGCAACTAGGCCTGCCATGTTTTATGGTTATGAGTGTTGGACAATTAATCATCAACATGTACAAAAGATGTCTGTGACAGAAATGAAGATGTCGAGATGGATGAGTGGTCATACAAGAAAAGACCATATACATAATGAGGTTATTAGAAACAAATTAGGAGTGGCACTAATAGAGGATAAAATGAGAGAATATCGTTTAAGATGGTTTGAACATATAGAAAGAAGATAAAAAAAAGAACCTGTAAGAAGGTATGAAAAACTAAATTTGGAAAGTATTGAAAGAGGTAGAGGATGACCATAAAAGTGTTGGAAAGAAACAATAAAGAATGAGCTAGCTTATTGTGAGTTAACTGCTAACTTGACACAGGATAGGGATCTGTGGAAACAAAGAATCTATGTAGCCGACACCATCTAGTATGGGAAAAGGCTTAGTTGTTGTTGTTGTTGTTGTTGCTCAGCTGGCAATATGTTCTTGTAAATTATATGTTGAGTATTATAAAAAGGTGTTAGTGTTCTTCAGAAGTTTACATCATTTGGATCAATATGTTAGGAATTATGTCGGAGAATAATTTTTTAGAACCCAAGGATACCTAGGTGTTCTGGAGTAATGCACACAGTTGTAAATAAGGGACTAACCACATAATTATTCATACCAGGTCTACTTATACAGGGTCTAGTGAAGATCTTTCTTATCCAACCAGGTCTAGTTAGACACGGTCTAGCGAACAGACCCAATTTTGGAAGTTGGATTTGACACACCACACTATTATGAATTGTGCATCACTACCTACCTTGTGAGAACTTTCTCTCTCTCTCTCTCATATGGGATCATGTAGCAGCATAGTGTTCTACCAAGATGAGATATTAGTGTGTCCATCGGATACATTTAGAAGAAAGCCTAATGTTCTGTATTGAATCTTTTTAATTTTGGGAATCGCTAACACAAATAAATACCAACTGAGAAATGCTGTAAAATATTAAGATTCAATTACATCGAAACTGGCAGGTATGCCAAATAGTAATGGATTCAAGAGACCGTTCAGATAAGTGATCAAACTGCGTGAAGCAAAAGTCATAGAGCTTGAATGTAGCTTTTCTGTTTTTATTGTTAAATGTTCTAGTGTAAAGGATACAGTACCTGTTTTTGCATATGTTATTCTCATCGTTCACTTATGTTGTACGTAACTTTGTTTCATTCCATTCAGAGAAAAGGGGCAGAAGGTAGAGGAAGGATTGCTAGAATTCAACGCAGGCTTCTTGTTGTGGAGGTTGAAAACTGGATTACGCAATATCAAAATTGTCTTGATCATGGGCTGGTAAAGTTATTAAACCTTCACATTTTTCTTGAGATGAATTTGTAAACTTTCCCTTTGCTGTTGGCATTTTGTTCAATTTACACTGGAAGAAGGTGATCTTTTAATTAAATTTACCTAAACTCTCTCAATGGTATGGTGAACATGGGTTCAGCTCTTAACAAGATGTCCATCTAGCTATTCCATGGCAGTGAAAACTTTTGGGCTTAAAATGTGCACGACACTCGTGTTCACTATATCTCATGGTTAGGACTTGATTTCGTCCTGGTTCTATTTGTTGTTTTGAACTGGTTTTTCATGTGGCTGCGATCAATGCATTTACCAACTGATAGCTTCTTTTACAATACCAACAATTAGACAAAAGTCATAACAAGCCTGTCTCAGGAAAAAAAGGTAGTCAAGTTGATATACAAAAGACTCATGAATCACATGTTGAATATATACGTGTGTTTTTATTATCTTTGCTGATTTCTGTAGGAAAAAGATGCTCAATGGACGTATGGCCTTTTGCTCTATTCTTTGGATCACCTGTACAAAGCTGTTGAGATGCATGCAAAAGCGACTGGAGAATGGATTTGGTATGTATAGCATCTATGCTAAAGATTTATGTGCATTTCTTATTTAAAAGTAGCTTCTAAGCAAGTTATAGACTAATTTACTATAGTCCTTCTAGATATCATGTAACTGTGCGTTGTTTATCTAACTGAATCGTTGAAAAACGATTTGTACACATCTATCTTGTGCAATCTTCAGGATGTTGTCTTGAATCTGAACCTATAGGTATACCTGATTGTGCGTTGTTTCAGGTTGAGACAGGATATCATGGATTTAGGAAAACCTGGACTACATACGGTTGACAAACGTGCGAGGACCACTCGCATGGTGCACATATACGAATGTCTTCTTCCTTCATCAAAGCGACTTGACTAAGTGAGATTAAACATTGCATCTCAGCATGAATTGTCAAGCCCTTATTTTGATTTTTTAAGGTACGAGAATTTTAGCAACTGTATTTATTTTCTTTTGCCAGCCATTTGTTTTTCGCATTCAGTTTGTAGAAGTTGCTGCAGAAACTAAATTTTCCAGCTCCGTCAAAGTGATGTCACCAATTACCATTCACCTTATTGTTGTTTGATACCTGTTGCTATGAACTGTTTTTTTTTAAATGGAAGTTAATGTGCAATGCTTTAATCGTTGCGTACACCTGACGTGTATAGTTGATGGTTTTATGTGAATGAGCTGTATGGGCTACGAGAGAGAGAGAGAGAGAGAGAGAGAGAGAGAGAGAGAGAGAGAGAGAGAGAGAGAGACCTTCATAAGCACTGCCCCAATTGTTGAAGAACCATTAGAGACAAAACCTATTTGAGGACTACCAAGAATCTCTCGCACAAGTTACTAGACTACAGATGAAGAAGCAAGGAGATGCAGGATCTGGCAATGCAAAAGCTCACAACTGTATAAAACCATACTTATATGGGTCAAGGTTTCAACCGTGGGCTATATCTTCTTTATTTAAAACAGCTGCAGCCTGCAGCAATGCTAGGCATACGTCATCTGGACTTTTAACAGAGAGAGAGAGAGAGAGAGTCCCTCAACCGTGGGCTATATCTTCTTTATTTAAAAATTTTGGATGATTCGGATGCCTCACTTTAGTATTCCATTTCTTTTGGTCTAGCATCAAATCAAAACAAAGCTTTATGGCCATGAATTGACCGACCCGTACCAGTGTCTTAACCATCCAATCCTCCAGGATTATATTGTTTGCAACCTATGACTTGGTGATGGATCTACATTGACCCGAGATGGGGCACAACGGCAGCTTGTCTGTTAAAGTGTAATCAAGTTGAAAGGTCAGTCGGTCCAAGTCCCAGATACCAGCTTCTAGAGCAGCAATGGAACTGAAAACTTGTTTTATGGTCCGGGGTGGAGACACCATTCAATAAGATAAGTGAACCTCTCTTTATAGTTCAAGATTGTATTTGTTCCTACGGATCGTCTCATATTATGGGCCCATAGATCCACGAGGCGTTACTTTTCGTTGTAACGAAGGCAGAATCCAGGAACGCACGCCCGGGGATATTACTCGCTAACCTGCGCCTTGGGTGGTCAAGAACACTGCCAGATGAGCGACCGCCCTAGGGATGGCATGGCGATGGTGTAGGGCCGGGCAGGTTTTTGCCCCACCCCACCTCTGATCTTGGGGTTCAGACCCTGCAACAGCCCTGGTATAACTCGCCGGCCCACTTCGGCCACTGTGAATTACAAAATTTTTGAAAGAAACTCAATTAATGTCATATAATTCTATGTAAAGTATGAAATCAATAACATTTATCAAATCGTATGCAATCAATAAAATTCGATATATATATATATGGGTAGAGCAGAATGGATTGGCCAAACCAGGTCGGGCCTGCAGTAGGATGGGTTTTAACCTTGAGATCCCGCCCCATGCTGAGCTGGCCAGGGTGAGTCGTAGGGCTGGTGGGGATTGGAATGCTATGTGGCCTTGGCTCTGAGTGCAAAGGTAAGCATTATTGACAACTGAAAATGGGCAATAAAACTATGCCCTCTCTATAGTACTTCTCGAAAAATGTCAAAGCCCATAACGTAGCACCGCGACAGAGAGGGCATGGCGTCCAAGACTCCGCCCGATCACAATGTCCTGGCGGAGATCCCGCTGGATCTCAAATTCACAGCATCGTTGATCGATGAGCTTGACGAAGATTTTGATTTTGATTTAGAAGACCTCGTCGTTATAAGTTGTTGGTGGCCACTATCAATCACAATACTAACATCAATCATGAAATGCGGGAACAAGGGCTCTCTTTCCGGATTTCATGAGTTATCTTTAGAAAGGTAAACTTTATTCAAAATTGTTTTTGCTTTTAAAAAAGTAGGCATCTCCCGGATGAATATGGAATGTCTTTTTTAAAGGTAAGCCAAGAGAGGACAACTCTCAAGAAGGAAAAGTCAGGTATATATACAACAAAAACAATATAAAATAAAAAGTGTGATTATACACATTACCTTCTTACAGAGAAAACCCTCTTTGGGTAACCTTGTCTCTTCTCTCTCTTTTATTTTTTATATCTCGTCTATAAGCATACAATTATTGTTGCAACACTAAAACATTCGAAGCAGATGTTTAGATATTCATCGACTACGTCACTGATATCAGAGCCTCTTTGAAGCATCAACGATTCCTTAGTAGACCCTCTACTGGTTGTCTCTACCAAATTATTAAAAATAACTTGTATAATTTGTGTGTCTAAATTAGTAAATACAAAAAAGTTAAATGACCTAAATTTCCAAACATTGAAGAGAAGAATTTCATTGGTCTTAGCTTTAAGAGTTGATTATATACTTAGAGAAACAATTTTACTCCATACTCCAATTGCAACAAATGAAGAAAAACACAAGTATAAGGCATTTCTAACAGATGATACTATAGCAAGGACCATAATGTTAACATACATCAAAGATGACTTTATTAGGGTCTTTTAAGAGTATGAGATTGCTAAAGAATTATTTAATTCTTTGACCACAAAACATGATACTACAGCTAAATTGCATGTACAACTACTCCTTCAAAAATATAATTATTATAAAATAAAAGAAGGTAATAATGTAGTT
The DNA here is from genome assembly GCA_036023115.1 of Brasenia schreberi. Taxonomy (NCBI): domain Eukaryota; kingdom Viridiplantae; phylum Streptophyta; class Magnoliopsida; order Nymphaeales; family Cabombaceae; genus Brasenia; species Brasenia schreberi. Next base: position 11,906,141 of record JAYKKT010000089.1, on the reverse strand, counting down.
GAGCATGTTAACCTAATATTAGTAATGACTAGAGATTTATCTATAGTGAAGTCAGTCATTCCTAAACTAATGTAGATATCCACGATCCTAAACAGTGTAGCCCCTTTCTAGAATATGCTAACAAGACTTGGACCAAATTTTACCCTTTCAAAACTCACATTAAAACTACCAATTGAGCAAGAACATATGAATAAAAACAAAATGAAAAGATTGTTAGTTCCTGAAGATAACTTAGGGTATAGTTCTAAAAACAACCAAGATAAGAAAAAACAAAATAAGAAATTTGGTAAGAATAAAAGACAGGACAGTCAACACTTTAAGAAATTACAAGAATCCGCTTCTCGAGTAAAGTGCTTCAAGTGTGGCAAGATGAGGCACTATAAAAGAGATTGTTCTAACAAGAAAAACAATACTAAAAACAATCTACGAGACAACCCAATAGAGAAGCAAGACATAATCTGCGTCATTTCTAAGTGTCTCTATATGGATTACCTGATGACTAGTTGGTAGATTGACTGAGGAATGACCCGGTATATTTCAAAGAGTAAAGAGGTAGCAATGAATATGAAGTAATACAAATTTAGCGAGCATTGTGTGTATATGTGGAATAATAATTTCTTTGATGTTTTTGGGGTTGGGTCTTTTATAATTTTTGTATAAGACACACTAATTGTACTTACTGATTTTTAATTGTGCCCATTATTAGGCGCAATCTTGTATCAGTCTCTATAATGATAAAGAAAGGGTTTGAACTAAGGTTTGTCCCTCACAAAGTCATTGTGAGAAAACATGGTAGGATAGATTTTTTTGGTTTATTTGATGCTAAGCATTGATTATTCAAACTTAATGTAAATGAAAATGAAAGTTCTTCTACTTATATTGATAGTATCTATTTGATTGTATGACAAATTCTTGGGTCATATAAGTTTAAAAAAGTTGAAAAAATTAATCAACTTTAACTTATTGTTTAGTCTTCATGAAAACACTTTTAATAAGTATGAGGCTTGTATATAAGAAAAAATGACAAAAAAATCATTTTCCAAAGAAATAATTAGGGCAACAGTCGTACTAAAGATTATTCACACTAATTTATGTAGATCTTTTAGAATAAGATCACATCGAGTAAATGTTTATTTTATAACTTTTATCGATGATTACTCAATATATATATCTCTTAGCACATAAATATAAGGCAATTAAAACGTTCAAAGAATATAAGCAGGAAGTTGAGAACCAATTGAGGCATACAATCAAAGTCTTGAGATCGAATAGAGGTGGAGAGTACACCTCTATAGAATTTTACAAAAACTTTGATATTACAAAGCAAAATACAATGCTCAAGACATCTCAACAGAATGGTGTAGCAGAAATGGTGTAGCAGAAAGTTGTATATACTAATAGATGCTTCTGTACTAAAGGTATTTTGGGGGAAAATGATAAGTACAACTGTGTATATAATCAGTAGAGTATCATATAAAGTTGTATTCTCTACACCATATGAGATGTAGTTTGAAAGAAAATCAAACTTATATCATCTCAAGAGGTGAGAATCTATCGCGCATGTGAAGATCCTTGATTAGTTTAGAAACAAGGTACGTATTATGTCCTTGAAATGTATATTATCGTAAATGATCTAAGGGATATCAATTTTATCATAAGGACCATGAACTGATAGACAGCAAGGAAGTTGAATTCTTAGAGGATACTAATAATGACATCCTTGAAAATGATGATGAGTATGTTGATGATGTAGTACATCTAGATTAATCATCACTTAACCCATAGATAATCTTTCTGATCAAACCAAAACTTTAAGTAAACACAAAAGACCTAGGGTCACACCGTCCTATTTAAAGGATTATCACACTTATCTTTTAGAGAAAGTATGTAATTTGGTAGATTTACATGAGCTGACTGATAACTTTACATATCAACAAGCTATTGACTCATCTGAATCTTTAGACTTGAAAAGTTCATGAATAAAGTATTGAGAAAAACAAAGTCTAAGAACTGATTGATTTGCCAAGAGGAAAGAAAACTATAGGCTGTAAATAAGTTCTTAAAAAAAAAATAAGGTCGATGGAACAATCGACGAGTTTAAAGCGAGATTGGTTAGAAAGGGTTTTTCATAAAAAGAGGGGATAGATTATGTTGAAACATATAACTTTGTTATGAAATTTATATTTATAAGAATAATCTTGATGATATAAATATATTATGATTTGAACTTATATTAGTTATATATAAAAATTTCTTTCTTAAATGGAGATTTAGATGAAATCATATATATGAAACAACCCGAAGGATAAAGAGATGAAGGCCGAGAAGATAAAATATATAGGTTGAAAAAATCCCTATATGACCTTAAACAATCACCTCGTCAATGATATTTGACTTTTTAAAATGTCATTATTGAATTTGTTTGTGGCTGATGAACTTGACTATTATGTATATGTTTGGAGCAATGGGAGCCACTTTATCATCTTATCAGTATATGTAAATGACATATTATTAACTTAGAATGACAATGAGATGATTGTCAAAAATAAGTCATGGTTAAACTCAAGGTTGAAATGAAAGATATGGGGGAAGCATTCTATATTTTGGGTATAAAGATTTCTCGAGATAGAGAATCTAAACTTCTATACTTAAGTCAAGAGAGAGATATTAATTATATCTTCAAGAAGTTAAAAAAGGGTGAATGGAAGCCTGCATCTACACCTATTGCATAAGGGGTCAAATTGAGTAAGATTGATTGTCCTGGTGAAGGAGAGGATAAGCCTAACGTTTCTTATGCACAAGTTGTGAGTAGCTTGTTGTATGCTATATTGTGTAGAAGACCAGATAGTAGTTTTGCTCTTGATCTTATGAGTATATATCAAAGTAATCTTGGATGACAACATTGAATAACTGTGAAAATCATTCTAAGATATCTCAAAGGAACAAAAGACTTAAAACTTTACTTTTAAAGTAGATGAATTGAAAGTGATAGGATACTGAGATACTGACTTTGCTAGAAGCAAAGATAACAGTAAATCAACCTCTGGTCAAATATTTTTATTTGGAGGTGGTGTAGTTTCTTGAGGTTGAAAGAAAAAAGGTTGTGTAGCGTTGCATACATAAGAAAATGAGTATATTGCTTGCATTATGACTGCTATGAGTGTAGTTTGGATAAGTCACATCATACATGATTTGAAGCTAGACATAACCAATGAGTCGGTTGTCATTTATTGTAACAACAATATAACAATTACTCTTATTAAGAGTGGAGTTGATAGCTAAAGAAGCAAGCATATGGTTAAATATCACTATATTCATGATATGTTCAAAAGAAATGAAATACCATATGCTATATGTGAACTGATGATATGTTGGCCGACCCCTTAAGAAAAGGCATCTGAGAAGAACTTTTTACTAAACATGTAACCCACATAGGTTTGAGATATGTCTAGAAAATATACTTTGTTGTTTGTTATGGAGGAAAAACATATTGATTATGAAAAAACCGCATAACCGATAAAGTTACAATTTACTAATAACTAGATAAATGATACAACTTGATAAACTCCAAAATAGTGGAAGGCAAAACGAGTATATCATAGGTTGACTCTAGTAGTTAAGTGGGAGATGTAAATAGTTGGTGGCTACTATCGGTCCCAAATACTAACGTAAATCAAGAAATGCACGAAGAAGGGCCGTGAGTTGTTTTTTATAAAAAGATAAACTTTATTCAAAACTCTTTTCCTTTGAAAAAATCCTATGCATCTCTCACGTTAACATGAAATCACTTTTTTAAAGAAAAGTCGACAACGAAAAACTCGGAAAAAGAAAATATCACGTATATATACAACAAAAAAAACAATACAAAATAAAAAGCGTGGTTATACCCGTTCCCTTCCATATAAACCTTCGTCATTGTCCCTTCTCTCTCTTTTCTTTTTCCTGTCTAGTGTAGGGCATAAAGTGCTTTGGAACACTCGAACACATCACATGAAGGAGACGTAGAGATATCGGCTACATCAGTCGTACCCTCCGACGACGATCTCTGGCTAGCGTAAGACGGTCTTCCTTTATCGTGGCTGGATGCCGGCGATTTCGACCCTTCTTCCTTCTCAAGTCCGGTTGTTTCTTGTGCAAGCGCGCACGAACCATTGGAATTCGAAGTTTCTGTTGCAAACTATCATCCTCTGGCCTTGGATCACGACGGGTCGACGGTGGACATTTTCTTGAAGTCGGATAACGCTATGGGGCAGACGATTTTCCTTCATCATGGGTAGATTCCGGCGGTTCCGAACCTTCACCCGCTTCAAACTCTTCTGCTTCTTGCGCCGCCACAGGCGATCCATCGCGAATGGTTGCTTCTGCTACGGAACCTCATCCTCTGGCTTTGGGTCACGTCGCATCGGTGCTTGACGCTTTTCTGAAACCTGGGAACGCATTGCCGTCTCCTGAATCTGGCTGTGCGAGCGAGGGAAGCTTCTCGGCGGGTTTCGGCGATGCATCTGACAGCAAGATTTCTGAAACAGGGGATTCTCCTTCTTATTCACCTGCATTCTTCTGCATTCAGCGTGATCGAGAAGGCACTGGCAGTACCGACCCGGTTTCTCCATTGGAGGTTGAGGTGGTTCAGGTTGGGGTGAAAAGGAAGATTGAGACTAGAGAAGATTTGGTTTCGTGCCCTCAAGATAAGTTTGGGAGGCCAGAGGCGAATTCTTATGCCATATTCAAACCGGTGAACGAAGACGACGAGAAGATAATGAAAGACTTACGTAAATAAATAATTGTTGATATTCGTGGTTGGAAGGAGGAGAACATGCATAGTCGCAAATCAAAATATCAAACACCTTAGAAAACAACAACTTAATTTATTGATTGTAAGAGCCTCAATTTAAAAAAAGAGGTTTTGTTGTCGTTGGGTCCTCCAACGACTATCTCGTGGTCAAAATCCTAATGGCATGCGATCCTATTGCAATCATTGTAACATTTTCCTCAAATCCTCAAATTTATGGTGTGTATACCAAAAGTTTGTTTAACAAAAAACTAAATCGAATTGTTTATAAAGATTTGGTGAAAAGTTTGTCAACCATATCTCAAACAATACATAACATTAAATAATCTTTTTTTTTAAATATTTTTCTCGAACAAAATGACAGTTCATTTCAATGTGCTTCATTCGTTTGTACAAGGTATTGTTGAAGGCGATATACATGACGCTCTTGTTATCACAAAACATAGTGGTGGGTTGTTGTAACTTGATACTCATATCCTTGAGTACTTTAGTGATCCAAAAAATTCTATAGTAATAGTAGCCATGATTCAGAACTCAACTTCTGTTGAGAAAAGTAAAACCTTTTGTTGTTTCTTATACTTCAAGAAATCAATGATTTACCTAAGAAAACATAAAAAACGGTAGTAAAATCTCTGTTGTCAACATCTCGACCTTAATCAACATCATTATAAACATATAAATCAAAAGATGAAAAAGAAGTCAAAAGTACCCATTGTTCATATACATCCTTACATAGCAAACAATTCTCATATCACTCATATATACCATGGTAGAAATTGACTAGTTGTATGCACTGTATGAGAAGTGTCAAGTCGAGTTATAGTAAGATAGATTAGGGCACCTATCAATTGCTTTTAGGGAGTTGGGTCATCTAATTTTTCTATGTCCGTAGCTCTTAACTTTGTGCCAAGGACCTTGGGAGTATTAATTTGTTTATTATCAGTGATCCCTGACCTATTAATTATTTTATTTACAAACTTCATTTGTGACATAAAATATCCTTTATTATTTCAAACAATTTATATGCCCAAAAAGTAATTAAAAAGGCCAAGATCTTTTATTTCAAACTCCTGATGAAGATCATGTTTAACCTATATAATGCCTTGATCATGACTTCTAATGATGATTATATCATCCACGTACAGGAGTAATATAACAATACATTTATCAAATATTTTTACAAACAAAGTGTTGTCAGTATAACAAGATACAAAATTATGTATATGCATGAAGTCTTCAAAATGATCAAACCAAACCTTTGGAACTTGTTTAACACCTGTAAACACTCCAAAATCAAATGATTTTCCAAAACAAACACCTAATTTGAAAATCCATTTCAAAACCAAATTTTGAGTTTTCGAAAACTCAGGAGTTGCAAAAGCTTTAAACTTTTGTTTGAAAACCCGTTCGAAATGTAAATTTCTTAAACTCGGGCCAAGTCCCAATTTTGTAAAAAGCCAAATCCAACAGGTGGAGCCTGATCAAAAGCAGCCCAAAAAGTAGGTTCAAAAGCCCAAAATTCAGCCTGGCCTGATAAAAGCAAAAGCAAAAGGCAAAAAGAGAGCATAGGCCAGAAGCAGACTTCAAGCCCGGAACGTGAGATACAAAGTCAAAAGCATCAACTAAATCATCAGAAATCCAAGCTCAAGCCTAAAATATCAAGAATTAGACGAAACGAAGTCCAGAAAGGTGAGAAGGAGTTCAGACGAAAAGGTTGGGGAAGACCCAACTCAAGACGGAGCACTGATGAAGCCAGGGCCCGCGAAAACTGTCTGTCTCGAAACGCCAAGAAGGATTGAAGAAATGAAAAATTGGATTGGATCTGGACCCAAATATCTAGATCCAGACCCAAAGTGTTTGGATCGTATTTGGATCTGAAAATCCAAATCCAAGATCCAAACCCAAGACCCAACCTCTTGCCTATAAATAGAGGTGAGGGGGGACATAAAAGTTCACGTGAATTCTCTTAGAAGGCTTGGAGAGAGAGAGAGAGGTCATAAAGTAGGAGAGAGAAGGTTGGTAGTCTTGACTTTGGTCAAGGGGGGCTAACCTTGTGGGCTTGATCAAGAGGGTGGGCTCGAGCCTTGTATGGACCTAGACTCGACCTAGGCTGCACCAACATGAAGAGTGGTTGCACCAAGACATGGACAAAGGGCTACACGAGGTGGACCGGCTCCAAGAGGTAGGTCTCTAAACCTAACCCCAACTTAGCCACCCAACCCACCTAACCTAGCCACTAAACCTAACTCCAACTCCCCCAACCTAGCCTACCTGCTCCAAACCGACTCTCCTATGTCCCTTGGCTGGACCACCTTAGACCCAACCGACCTAGCCCACATCCCCCAAACCGACTCACTCACCTTGCCATAACCAAACCCTAGTCGACCCATCTAACCAACCTAACCTAGCCCACTTCCCCACCGACCTAGTTTAAACCTAACCGAGTGCAGCTGCACTCGGTTTGAGTCTACTTCAAACCCCATCCAGCACTCTACACCACCCGACTCCCTCCACCATTCGGCACCCTACACCACCTGGCTCCCTACACCATCCGGCACCCTACACCACCCGACACCCTATACTATCCGGCTCCCTACTGCCTTGTCCCTCACCTTCCCCAGCTCCACCCCACAACCCAACACCCCGGCCTGCTACCTTCCACCAGCCAGCCACACATCTCCCAGTGCCTGCGCGCCCTTCACTTACCTGCGCATCACCCGGCTCCGTGCAGCACCTTTCGCTTGCCACCTCTGCCCCAACACCCGACGACTTCCTGCCTGCCACAGCACCCTTCACAGCCTTTGCCCCCAACGCACCTAGCGCCACACCACACCTACCCCAGCGCCCCAGCGCCTGCACCTTCTCCCTACCACCTGCCACATCCCAGGCGCACCTTCCGCTTGCCGTAACACCCCTTGTCGTTGCCACACTACACCACACCCCAGCATCTGTCCTGCGCACCACCCCAGTGCCCTAGTGCCACACCAGCACCACCTGCCGCACCTTAGTCCTACACCTTAGCCGTTACCCACCCACCTTAGCTTAACCGGCACCCCACCTACCTAGCTCCCATCCCACTACCTAAGACCATATCCACCTAGTTAAACCATACCCTAGCCCACGTCTTGGCCAAACTTAGCCCCTCCTAAGCCTCAAGCACGCCCTAAGCCTAAACTCTCACGTCTAAACTCACCTAGGGAGACCTATCTATTGGCTGCCAAGGTGGACGGACCCGACCAAGTTGAGAGGAGAAGCCGATCACTTGTAAGTATTTAGATTCGATTTTTACCTTACTCCTTTAAAATTTAATTCAATTCAACACGAGGTTGTAATAATGGAGCGTTGTCTCCCCCCGAAATGTAATATTCATGCTTGATACACAAGCCACACACACACACTTGAGCCATATTGCTCTTAGACGTATACAAGGAACACTCACGTGCACTTGAGTCTTTTCGCTCTTAATTGCACACGATTGCACACACATTAAACCTTTCCGCTCTTAAGCTAAAGTATATATTTTCCTTTGGGTATTTACTTTAGTGAAAGCTGTGTGAGTTGCAATTCAATTCGGGTTGTTACATTCAAGTTGTGTGAGTTTGTCATTTAAATTTCACACTCACACACAAAAGTACTCGAGCATTTGCTCTACACTCTCATGCATATTTTGAGCCTTTGCTGCTCATAAGATATAACATACTTATATACTTTCAAGCTACGTGAGTTTTACATTCAAGTCGTGTATGCACTTACATTCCCGGTGGGTTTAATTCAAGCTGTGTGAGTTGTCATTTACACACCAAAAGCACTCACTCACAATTGAGCCTTTCCGCTCTTACTATATACTTATATTTCAATTTCAAAAAGTTCAATTCAAGTCGTGTGAGTTGTCTTTTCCATTTATACACGAAGCACACTCACTCACAATTGAGCCTTTCCGCTCTTAAGATATAAGTATATTTCAATTTTACAATTTACATTCAAGTCATGTGAGTTGCTTTACATTTCGGGTATTTCCCTTAAGCGGCGTGAGTTGCACTTTCAATTTCGGGTATTTATATTAAGTTGTGTGAGTTGCTTTCAATTCTAGCCTAGCTCACATCATCATCTCAAACTCGAAAAATATTTGTGCATCCTTGCATTCGTGCGTTTTCAAAGAAACCCCAAATCTACGCTCAAACACGCTGAAATTAGGCCACTTGTGCACACACATATCCGGCCTAAATAGCTTAAAACTCAAAAACTTAGAATCGTACAACCCCCATATATAAAACTTGCAAACATAGGCAAAACTCGAGTTTTCAAAACACTTGTCTCTTTTCTAGAGTTTAAATTGTTTTATCAAAGTCTATAAAGCACTTAAACTGACCCTTGAACATCGGTTCAAGAAGGTTTAAAGCGAAAAGATTCCGCTTGCTCACAATTGCCTTAAAACGTCAGATATTTCAAAAACTTCGCTAGCTTGAGCAAGCTAGCTGGCACGCCCATAGAAATGACATAAAAATGAAAAGGTCCATTTCTGGCTTCAAAACCAGAAGTGAAAATTTTCGTTATTTACAACACCATATAATGCTTTCTTAAGTTTAAGAACATGATCTTGGAGAATATCAAATCCAGGAGTAGGAGTCATATGAATATTTTCATTCAATTTTCTATTCAAAAAAATATTTTTAACATCAAGTTGAAAAATGTTTCAATCTTTTATAACACTAAGTGTTATGAGAATTCTTATAGTGGTCATTTTATCAAAAAGAACAAATGTTTCATCATAATCAATTTTATGTTCTTGAGCATAATATTTGACTACTTATCTGACTTTATATCTTTCTATGCTATCATTACTATGAGTTTTAATTTTGTAAACTCATCTACATCAAATAATTTTCTTATCCTTAGGCTTGGGAATAACAGACCAAGTTTGAGCTTAATCTAATGCATGCAACTCTTCATGCATACTATCCTCCCATTTTGAAATACCCTTAGCTTGGTGATAGAATCTAAGTCATAACAACATAACAACTTATACAATTTTTCAAAACAAGAAATATTTTCAAGACAGTTGACGATATTCTATTAATGAGATATACGAATTTAAGAACATTACTAACAATTAAAAGAGTTTTAAAAGTTTCTATGTACCTATGTTTTCTTTCTAATAAGCCATTTTGTTGCGGTGTCTTAGTATAGAATTTTTGATATAAAATTCTATTTATTTCAAAAAAAATTTGAAAATCTTTTGATAAGTATTCTTAATTATATTAGATGCATCAAGGACGAGGATGAAAAAATTCTAGTGGCAAATGATGATATAAGAAATAGATGAAAAAACTATTTTTATAAGTTTTTTAATGAAAATAAAGATGTTAGTATTAGTTTAGGAGAGTTAGTCAAATCAGAAAAGTATATAAACCACAATTTCTACAGACGTATTCAAAAGAATGAAGTCAAAGAGGCTCTTAAACATATGAAGGATGGTAAATCGGTAGGACCAGATAATATTCTTATAAAAGTTTGAAAAATACTAAGAGAAAAAGGAATCACTTGCTCACAAGACTATTTAATGAAATATGGAAAAACCAAAAGATACCCGAGAAATGGAGAACAAGTACACTTATACCCATATATAAGAACAAGTGAGACATTCAGAATTATGCGAATTATCGAGGCATCAAGTTAATGAACCATACTATGAAATTGTGGGAAATAATTATCGAATATAGGTTAAGACAAGTATAAAATATAACAGAGAGCCAATTTGGATTCATGTGAGGCAGATCTACTGTTGAAGCGATTCACCTTTTGAGACGTCTTATTGAATATTTTAGAGCAAAAAAGAAAGACCTTCACATGATATTTATTGATCTAGAAAAAACTTATGATAGGGTACCGAGGGAGGTTCTCTGGAGAATTTTGGTAAAAAGAGGTATCCCATTGACATACATTAACCTTATTAGAGACATGTATGATGGTGCAAAAACATGTGTGAGGACTCATGAAGGAATGACAAACTTCTTTGAAGTTAATATTGGGTTACATCAAGGATCAACTTTAAGTCTATATTTATTTATAATGGTGATTGATGAGTTAACCAAACATATTCAAGATGAAGTACCTTGGTGCATGCTATTTACAGATGACATTGTTTTAGTGGAGGAGTCTAAGAAAAAAGTTAATATAAAATTAAAACTATGGAGAGAAACATTATAAAGCAAAGACCTCCGACTTAGTAGAACAAAGACATAATATATGGAATGTAAGTTTGATCATTTGGTTACTTCAGAGGACAAATAAATTAAAATTGGCACACATTGCATCCCTAAAAGGAAAGTTTTAAATACCTAGTGTCAATTTTTTAGAGTGATGGAAGATGATGGAGATGTCACGCATAGAATTAATGTTGGATGGTTAAAATAGAGAGGAGCATCAGGTATTCTTTGTAATAAGAAGATATCATTAAAGTTAAAAGGTAAACATTATATAGCAGCAACTAGGCCTGCCATGTTTTATGGTTACAATTAATCATCAACATGTACAAAAGATGTCTGTGACAGAAATGAAGATGTTGAGATGGATGAGTGGTCATACAAGAAAAGACCATATACATAATGAGGTTATTAGAAACAAATTAGGAGTGGCACCAATAGAGGATAAAATGAGAGAATATCGTTTAAGATGGTTTGGACATATAGAAAGAAGATCAAAAGAAGAACCTTTAAGAAGGTATGAAAAACTAAATTTGGAAAGTATTAAAAGAGCTGGAGGACAACCACAAAAGTGTTGGAAAGAAACAATAAAGAATGAGCTAGTTTATTGTGAGTTAACTGCTAACATGGCACACGATGGGGATTTGTGGAAACAAAGAATCCATGTAGCCAACCCCGTCTAGTATGGGAAAAGGCTTAGTTGTTGTTGTTGTTTTGATAAGTATTCTTCTCTCGTATGAGATTTAAAAATCTTAATAGTAGAATTGAATTGATTATTTACCATATTGTGAAAGATTAAATATTTTTTAAATATTTTCGATTTATGTCTCAATAGATATATCCAAGTAAAGTGAATAAAATCATTTATAAAAATTATATAATATTGTACTCCTCCTTTCGAAGAATGGGACAAGTATTCTTAATGTAACCACTTTCCTTACAATAGTGTCAAATAATATTTTTGTTTGACTATTATACGATTGACTTGTTGCTCGAACTATCACCACCTTTTTGTCCTTCGAAGCTTTTAATTTGGGAGTATTGTATGTCTTAATATTTGCTCCCGTCTTTGAAGCGGCAATAATTTCTTTTGCAATAATCATATTTTTCAATCTAGTTTCTTCTATAACTAGATCGACTAAAAAGGTATCCCCTTTTGGTCTAGGTTTTGTATGAATTAAATTTGATTTAATATTTTTGAATTCATCCCTAAGATTCGCATAAATAAGAAAAAAGTAGATTGTCAAAAAATTCTTGAAATTCATTTATTTTTTGAAGTTTTTCAAATTTATCAAAACTTCAAAGTTGAGTCAACAATTCGGAAAACTCATTGTGATACTCTCTAATACTTAAACTTACTTGCTTAATCATTATCATTCTTTTCATTAAATCTATTTGAACATAAAATCATCTTAAGAATAAATCTTTTTCAAATATTCTCAAGTTTGAAAGACACTTTTGAATAAACTAATTCAGTTTGTAAGTTTATCATCAATATTTTGATAAATAATCGATGTTATTTTAGCATCCATTTTCTCCAAAGGTTTTAAATCTTGTTTGTATTTTTCTTGGACTTTGAAAACATCATTATTATCTAAATTTTTAATATCTAATTTTGGTTCTTGAATCATCTCATCTATGTAGTTTCAAAAATCATTTAACAAAAAATATTTCTTCATAGTTCTTGTGTAACTTTGTTAGTATTTTAGGTCAATAATATACTTGAAAGACTCATTTCTATATCAATTTCAAGAAATAAATAAGAATTTTGATGTTACCTCAAGTTTAATACATTAAACGTTCAATATGGTGAACTTTTTAATCTTAACATGCTTTCTGATGTACTCAATTTTTTTAAAACGAGGTTATGATATCATGTAAATAATTGATGATATTCGTAGTTAGAAGTAGCCCAATCACATAACGTCAAGTGTCAAACCAATAAATCAAAAATTCAACCAAATATCAAAAGTTGTAAAAACAACAACTTAATTTATTAATTGTATGAGACTTTATTTATTTATAAAAGAGAAAATACAAGAAAAGTAAAAAAAGAGAGGAATAGAAAAAGCCTCCACCAAGCTAGCCGTTGAGTCCTAACGGCTATCTCGTGGTCAAAACTATATCGAGGACTATCATTCACGGGCCTTAGTGGCCCGTGGTCCTATTACTGCATTCGTAACAATGCACAACAGACAAAGTGCTCAACTGTCCCGTCAACGGAAGAAGCCCTACGTGGAAGATTTAGAAAACAAGGTAAGTGTACGAGTTCCGCCATTGGTGAGCTAAACAATAAAATCGCAGTTAGTACGGTGGAAAATGCTAGTCTACGGCAACAATTAGGATCTGCGCGACCCCAACAGAACGTCTTCGCACTATCCCAGTTCACACTATTTGGCTTCCCGTCGCTTCCTTTTGCATCTTCCGCATTGGCTCCACACTGGAATTCCGTTTTTGGCGGGATCGAAAGTTCCCTTAGTTTCTATTCCTATGATAAAACTGCAACAACCGTTATCAGCACCGAAGGCAAAGAAACCGTCTTCAAAGACGAATTCAATCGAAAATGCCAAGAAATCTGGAAAAACTAGCAAGAAGGTTGCAAGCTTGACGTTCATATGCTTCTTGATTTTCTTGTATTTTGGGGGTATGTTTTTTGTTTTCAGCTTCATCTATGGAAGGAACAAAGACGTATTTACTGACAGATTTGGTTACATTGGTTCTGGGGTTGAAAGTAGGTTGAGAGAAAAGCCCTGACGAGAACGAATAGCACAAAACCACGTATAGGAACGGATTGCTTGAGAGAGAGGTATATTGATAGTATGAGGAAAGGAATGGAGGGTCAATGGGGATTCAGTAAGGAATGGAGTTCTCTGCCTTTCTGTGGTTACGATGGCCCTGTTCTTCAAGGAAATATCAGCGAGTCAATGGTGGCTTCACTATTTGTTCCTAGGAACAACAAGCTTGTCTGCATTGCTGAGCACGATACAACAATGGAAGGTATCCTTTCCCTAGCTAAGGCTCACGCACACACATGTGGCATGCAGAACAAGCAGGGATTAAGGAACAGGAACAAGAGGTGTTGTATTAGCCAAATCAGTTACGACATTGTGGACAACAGCGACCGACTCACACTCTCAACCTGGACAGATCTCGGCACTCAGCCCTCACTCCACTCCAGCACTCCCTCTCCCCAAGAGCCTAGCTGGAGTCTCAGATCTAGCTACTAAGACCACGACGGCAAGACTCATGTTCAGTTAGGGGCCAACTTCCTAGCCAGCTTATGTTTTGCTAGTCTAACCGCATCTCTCTAAAAAGAATATTCCCATGGAATATTCATGTAACTTCCTAAATGGAGTCGGCTGAAGCAGATCACGTTCTGCTTGCTATCATGGGGTTGTATACCTCACTACAGCTAAGGTTAGAACAATTTCGTGATAAAGTTGTATCAAAGCACCTTTAGCGTCCGATCGACATCAGATCAACACATATTCGGTGACCGGAGAATATTCGGTGACCTGAGAGTGCACATTCAGCCGGAACAATCGTAATAGAATTCTGCAACTGTTGGGTGGAAATTTCGGCCAAGGACAGGTAACGAACAAATCAATTCTGTAACTCTGAGTTAATTACTAAGATTGAAAACCAGATCTAAGAACGGGTCTAGCAAAATCGTGGATAGATCAACCATTGGAAATCAATCCATGATCCGTCAAATTGACGTGTGATCAGAAAAAGAGATCCAATCTGTAAAGAAGGAAATTACAGCAGAAGTTGCTGAATTTCGTTCATCCTCTATTGTGTTTCTTCAATTCTAAGTGTTGAGAATTGAAAAAACGGATTAATCCGAACAGATCAAAACAGATCCGATCGGAAATTGGAAGAACAAGATGGTGAAATGGTGTCCGTTTGAAAATTTCGTGTGGTTCACTTGAAGTTGTGAATCCTTCCAATTTAGATCTAGCGTAGCAACGACCTAAGTAAGTATGTTAGATCACAGATTTGTCCTAGATCTGATCAAAAGCTTCCAAATCTGATCGGAAGAATAGAAGATGAAACTCTTCATAACTATGTGAAGAAGTTTAGCACTTTATATCTTGACATTCATGACATGAGCGAAGTGGGTAAGCTATTCTATTTCGAAGGACTTCAGACTTGGGCTCAAATTGAGTTGAGGAGACGGAGTCCAAATACAATAGTTGAAGCTATGGAAGCTGTAGATGGATCTTAGATCTTAGAAACATGAGAAAGAATACTCTAAGAAAAAAAAAAGAAATAAGGATAACCAAAAGAAAGATAAGGGAAAAATGAAACTCCGATTGGAGATCCAAAGAGAAATCTTCGAAAATTCAAAGAAATTGAATTCAAATAAATCTAAGGAAAAGAGTGCTTGCTTTATTTGTCAAGGACCTATTTGATAAGGTTTTGCCCAAAGAAAGCAAAATTGGTTGCACTTCTCGCCGAAAAGAGTCTGGAGGGACCAAGTACTAGTGATGCCCAAACATCTAGTTTTCTTCTTCTTGGAGCAACTAAGGTAAGTGAAGAACCGAAACAAAGCCTTGTTTTCATAGAGACACATATTGGGAGTACGGTGGTATGAGCACTAGCCAACACTGGAGCTACACATTCTATTATTTCCACACAGTTAGCCAAAACCATGAGACTTAAAATATCACCGTCAGAACAAAAACTTAAAATCATGAATACTCAAGCAAGTAAGGTCACTGGGGTTGCGAGAGTTTGCAACATTCGTGTGGGATGTTGGAGAGGTCAAATTGACTTTATTATATGCATAATCAGGCACATACATCAATTGATGTAAGTATACTTTCAATCCTTTCTCCTATCTGATCTTATCGTGTGGCCTCCGACATCCATCTAGTACCAAAGATCCTAATGACCATCTCACCGACTCGTGAGATCCAGCCCATGGAGTCTATAAAATAACGGTATCTGGATACTACACAAGAAAGACCATTTAGGGCAGCCCCATGCGTGATTGTTGTGCCTTGTGTGTCCCAACGGCTCGATTTAAGTCGGAAATTCTTATTGCAATCCTAACGATCTATTGGTGCATGAAATGCAGGTCCTTTAATAGAGCGACCATAATAATTAAAGGAGACTTCATTGAAGGTGGCAAGCCAACCCTTGG
>JAYKKT010000089.1:11727500-11887500 GCA_036023115.1 Brasenia schreberi | reverse complement strand
TTTTCACTAATACCAAAATTACCTTTCATATAATACTATTTTCTCTTTCTCTCTCTCTCTCTCTCTCTCTCTCTCTCTCTCTCACCCAATCTCTCCATTCCCATCTAATTCTAACAAATCTTTTCTCGCACCCAATCTCTTACCTTGTATTCTTCCCTGTTCAATGCATATTCTTACAAATCTCATTGAAAAAAATAAAACAAAGAAGAAGAAAAAAATTAAAACAATAAAAATAAAACTAAAAATAAAATCAGTAATAAGAAGAAATGTGGCTCAATAATAGAAAAACAACTATAAGAATCAAGAACAAAAGAAAAAGGGAAAAAGAATCAAGAAATATATGAGAAAATTTGAAAATCAAAATTAAGGTCTCCATCAATGAGAGAGACGTCGGAATACCCTAATTTTTTATTTTCAATTTTGGTTGAGAAATCAATAAAAAATCAATCAAAACAACAAAAAAACGAAAAAATCAAAACCAAATCAACAAATCTTCTTTTAAATCGATATTTTTTATTTTTTATATTTTTCAATGAGTTTTGATCCGTTCTTTTGGTGAAAATAATTGTAGATCAACTAATAGATTACTGAAATGAGTCAGAGAGGGAAAACGAGAGGAAGAACGAAAGGAAATGAGAACGGGAAGCACATTCACGCAAGAGGAGAGAGAAAGTCCTGTTCTTTGCTTGAAAGATATTTTCGAAATTACTGAAAATGATCTGAAGTATTTTGAGGAAAACGGTAAAATGGTGTATAATAAAAGGAGTGTACGAGTATCAATCTAAAAGAAAACCAAATTTAAAAAAAGAAAAATACATATAAATCTCCTCGCCTGAAATTTTTCTCAATCGGACTGTGCTTCACATCAGAAAATTGTATAGGGCGGCGTAAAAAGTTTGGCCAAGTCGGCCAACGCTTTTGAATGATTACCTTCATTTCTAAAAGTGGATAATGGTGATGAATTGCCATGTTACTACTCCATAGGCGTCCTAACTCGGCAATGATAAAACTGGCTGTACAATCATTCATACAAAGAAGCCCGGGTTGCTACGTTAACGTAAAAAAGACTCATTTGACTCAGGCACGTCATATGGACCCAAACGCCTCGATTGCATTGAATAGGAGGCTCCCCATCCGACCTGCTGATGGACCTAAAACTGGGAGTCATTGATTTCACCTAACCAAATCTAGAACCCGGTTTAACCCTTTCGAATTCGGGTCTAGAACTAATTCCATCCAGTTTGAGTTGATGCATGAATGTCCGCTCTACAGAACAACTAGGCTGTTAACATGGGCTCTCTCTCTCTCTCTCTCTCTCTATATATATATATATATATATATATATATATGAAAGAGAGAGAGATTGGATCCTCCTCTCACGACACTTGTTCATTCATTGTTTTTGGATGGTATAAGTGTAATAAAATACAATTCAGTTTTTTTAATATATATATATATATATATATATATATATATATATATATATATATATATATATATATATATATATATATGTGTGTGTGTGTGTGCATGTATTAACCGGTATCAACCAGCTCTAGATACATTTAATTAGTTGGTGTCACACTCATTAGATCATTATGTTGCATCTAATAGAACCAAGTGCTAGCTGCTTCCACTCTTTTTACTTATATAATTATTTACATCATAAAAATCTCCTAAAGAGGTATTTAAACTTCTGTTTATCGTTGCATGCTATTAACATATAAAAACTATCCGAATTACTCCAGCGAGCGTCTCCATGCGGTCATCAAGGTAGGCTAATCTCGTGTCCGCGGTCGTGTTCAATATAACCCAAGAGGGGTTATATTAAATGAATCTACGCCTCACATGAAAAGATCAGTTATCTTCGAATTTGTCAGGGTAGGCCTATTCTGGTCTGGATCAACTGAGAACCATTCAGATGTACGGCGGAGATTTAACACAACCAGTGAGACTTAATGGATGATGCTTTCCGTGTCAACAGCCGATCCGCCTCTGCAAAAGGCAAACACCTTCCCTCTCCTTACACGCTGTCGTATTTAACTGTGCAAATATGATACATAATAATATCATATATAACTATGAGTGATTGAATTCTCTCCATCACAAACGTTCTTCAATTATACTCGATCATTTTTTTAAGCACGAGTATAATAATAATAATAACATTCATATTTTTTGAAACATGTTAAAATATTTTTTTAATCTCTTTATAGTCAATACAATCTTCAAAAAAGAGATGAACATTTAATTACTTATAAGAGTGGCTTATCACAAACACAAATTGATTACTTTATTTGTAAAAAAAAGATAGAGTGTGTTGTAAAGATTGCAAGGTAATTTCAGGAGAAAGCTTAACCACCCAACATCGACTTTTAGTTATGGATTTACAAATAAAAAAATAGATAAAGAAGAAAAGAGTGCATCGAGTTATTCAAACTAAATGGTGGAACCTCAAAAGCGAGAAAGAAGATATATTTAAACAGAAAGTCCTTCAAGGAGATGTTTGGAATTATGTTGGTATACCCTGTGATATGTGGAACAATATGGCTATACATATTAGGAAAGTGGCGAAAGATGTGTTAGGTGTACCGGCACAAAAATGAGCTTGGTGGTGGAGTAAAGTAGTGCAAAATAAAATCAAGGCAAAGAAGGCATGTTACAAATTACATTATGCTAAGAAAACTAGTGAAACTTTAGAGACTTATAAGAAAGTAAAGAAGAAAGCAAAAAAGGTTGTGAGTGAAGCAAAAGCTAAAATTTGAGAGGATTTATATAAAAAACTCAACTCAAAAGAGGGTGAAAGAGATATTTTTAAGATAGATAGGGCTAGAGATAAGAAAACTAAAGATCTTCATTATGTTAGATGCATCAAAGACGAGGATGAAAAAATTCTAGTGGTAAATGATGATATAAGAAATAGATGAAAAAACTATTTTTATAAGCTTTTTAATGAAAATAAAGATGTTGGTATTAGCATAGGAGAGTTAGCCAAATCAGAAAGGTATATAAACCACAATTTCCACCGACGTATTCAAAAGAATAAAGTCAAAGAGGCTCTTAAACATATGAAGGGTGGTAAATCGGTAGGACCAGATAATATTCTTATAAAAGTTTGGAAAATACTATGAGAAATAGGAATCACTTGGCTCACAAGACTATTTAATGAAATATGGAAAAACCAAAAGATACCCGAGGAATAGAGAGCGAGTACACTTATACCCATATATAAGAACAAGGGAGACATCCAAAATTGTGCGAATTATCGAGGTATCAAGTTAATGAGCCATACTATGAAATTGTGGAAAAGAATTATCGAACGTAGGTTAAGATAAATATCAAGTACAACAGAGAACCAATTTGGATTCATGCCAGGTAAATCTACTATTGAAGTGATTCACCTTTTGAGACGTCTAATGGAACATTTTAGAGCAAAAAAGAAAAACCTTAACATGATATTTATTGATCTAGAAAAAGCTTATGATAGGATACCGAGGGAGGTTCTTTGGAGAACTTTGGAAAAAAGAGGTATCACATTGACATACATTAACCTTGTAAGAGACATGCACGATCATGCAAAAACTTGTGTGTGAACTCATAAAGGAATGATAGACTTCTTTCAAGTTAATATTGGGTTACATCAAGGATCAACTTTAAGTCCATACTTATTTATAATGGTGATTGATGAGTTAACAAAATATATTCAAGATGAAGTACCTTGGCGTACGTTATTTGTAGATGACATTGTATTAGTGGAGGAGTCTAAGGAAAAAGTTAATAGAAAATTGGAACTATGGAGAGAAACATTAGAAAGCAAAGGCCTCCGACTTAGTAGAACAAAGACAAAATATATTGAATGTAAGTTTGATCATTTGGTTACCTGAGAGTACATAAAAATTAAAATTGGCACATATTGCATCCCCCAAAAGAAAAGTTTTAAATACCTAGGGTCAATTTTTCAGAGTGATGGAATAATTGATGGAGATGTTACGCATAGAATTAATGCTGGTTGGTTAAAATGGAGAGGTACATCAGGTATTCTTTGTGATAAGAAGATACCATTAAAGTTAAAAGGTAAATATTATAGAGCAGCAATTAGGCTTGCCATGTTTTATGGTTTTGAGTGTTGGGCAGTTAATCATCAGCATGTACAAAAGATGTCTGTGACAGAAATGAAGATGTTGAGATGGATGAGTGGTGATAGTAGAAAAGACCGTATACATAATGAGGTTATTAGAAACAAATTATGAGTGATACCAATAAAGGATAAAATGAGAGAATATCGTTTAAGATGGTTTGGACATATAGAAAGAAGATGAAAAGAAGAACCTGTAAGAATGTATGAAAAACTAAATTTGGAAAGTATTAAAAGAGCTAGAGGACGGCTATAAAAGTGTTGGAAAGAAACAATAAAGAATGATCTAACTTATTGTGAGTTAACTGCTAACATGACACACGATAGGGATATGTGAAAACAAAGAATCCATGTAGCTGACCCCGTCTAGTATGGGAAAAAGCTTAGTAGTTGTTGTTGTTATATGTTAAATTTTTTAAAATTATACTTACAAAAAAGTAAACATATCAAAAGTGACAATTATGTATTCACCATTTATACCTTGAAGGCAAACAAGTTTGAAACAACCAACCTCGGTGTCATGTATCAATATCTTAATGAAACGATTTAGGCACCTTCCCTTCATGTATCACAGTATATTATTATATGATATATCTTACAACGGAATCCTACAATTTCATACAATGTCATAGTTTTTATAAAATTTCTAAGTATTTATATTAAATGAAACTAAATTACTGAAATGCAACATTATCTCATACTCGACTCATAATCATGAGATTGATTTCCAGGGCACGCATGCTAACTTCGTCTAAAAGAAAAAAAATGAAAGCAAAACACTATACCCTAACACACACACACACACACACACATATATATATATATATATATGTATATTGTGCCCTTATTTATTTCTGTCACTGGTGGCTTATTCAGTATCAAGATGAAGAGCGACTACGACTAGGGGTACAGACGAGAGAAGATGTCATTCTTCAACTACTCCCCTCCGTCACATTCCGGCTCTCCTCCCTCCTCCTATTCCTCACCGCTGTTTCCCAATACGACGACCGCCACCGGCCTCAGCTATGGCGTTGCCATTGCCGTCGCCATCCTCGTCTTCATCTCCATCATCATGCTCACTTCCTACCTCTGCCTCCGCATTGCCTGCGTTGGAACGCCCCCAGACCCACCGCTAGCTGAGCAGACCTCCCTCTCGAGCACCATCGTCGTCATCGCCCCTGGCCTCGACGAAGCCACCATCGCCTCGTACCCGAAGCATTGCTTCAGCCTCTCTCTATCCGGCGCCGACGCTGACTCCACCTGCGCGATCTGCCTGGCTGACTACCACCCTGGCGACACACTACGGCAGATCCCCGACTGCCGCCACAGCTTCCATGCGGACTGCATCGACGCGTGGCTCATAAAAAGCCCCACTTGCCCCGTCTGCCGCACCTCCCCAGTGCCGACGCCCCTCGCCACACCTCTGTCTGAACTGGTGCCGCTCGCTTCCCATCGCCGGTGACGTCACCCTCAACTCCCCTCTACTTTATTGGCTTTGGAAGAGGTTTGGAGTTGATGCAATTAATTTTGTTCTATCATTCCTTGAACGGCAAAAGAAGGATAAACAAGGTGCAAAAGTTTACTTTTTGTGTGCTAATACTAACAAACCGCGGTTAGAAGTTCCCTCAGAAAATTATGTTCCATTACAGCAGTCTAGTGTTCTCTCTCTCTCTCTCTCCATACATATATATGTTTTAGTTTGTATATATGGTCATACGTACCTTGATGAGATATTTTTTTCTCCTTCTTGACTATTTTATAAAACAGAGTGATTATGGATGTAAAGGAGCCAAGCTGGGCATGATCATAACTAATTTAAACAGATCCAATTTTGCTATACATAATTTTTTACTGAACAAAATCTCTGCCATTTGAGTAAAAGATTATCTTGCAACTCAATATTTATGACAAAAAATTCAAATTCCTGATCTATTGAATATATATATACACTCACCTAGCTTATTGGTGGCATGATAAGAGAAAGCTGGAAGAACTTCTTGATAGCATTCCAACATATGTATCCATGTAAATATCATATATATTTGATCAATTACAATGTGATGGTAGCATAATAGTCTCCGGGGCCTACCTTAACCACCGGTTTGTCGAAGCCTTCATTTCTTTGCTTGATTGACTCCATAAAAGCGGCGACTGAAGCTATTAAAGGAGCACATGCGTGAGAACGACAGACGACCAGATCAATAAATAAATAGCAGTCGATCTTATTTAGTATAAAATTACATAATCGGCATTGAGAGTGTTAGCTCACCTGGTAGGCTCTCAGCTCCACAAGACACGGGGTGTAAGTTCAACCCTCAGGTTGTGCATAACTGTCTTCGGCCTCCATTGCAGAAAAGAAAAGAAAGAAAGAAAATGATCTGTCTTCTATGACAATTAATTCATTTATGTTTCGTTTTGGATCGGTAGGTTAAGTGCATTAAATAATGAAAAGCAGCTCGGATGCCTGTTTTATCGAATCGACGTCCAAGTTTCTCTTCTTTCTTTCCTTTCACTGGATATTCTACTGATCGAAGATGAGAGAGAGAGAGATCAAAGTTTTATCTAACGCATTGACGTAAGATACTGATTTCTGCTTGTGTTTAGGCAATATATTTCAAGCTCTAACGGAATATTCCAACTTTCCACAAACGAAATGCAGTTTGCGTTACCCGTGAATGACACTAGAGATCAAAGTTTTATCTAAGCTGTCTCACCAACTGGGAGTCTTGGCATATTGCAATCCTCTTCACATATTCATAAATGCCCAATCAAATTCAGAGTAGTGTTAGGCATCCGCATCGTACGATATAGATCATACAGTTCTAGAGAAATTTCAGTACGACCTAGTTGTGTCCGGTCGTATACAATACAGGCGATACAGTTCTAGCTCGTGAACCAAACCCCTTGTATCATATAGCTTTTTTTAAAGTCATTTTCTCTTCATTTCTCTCCCATCTATACTCGTGTAGAGGGGAGATTTTACAGCTTGACTTGTGAAACAATCCTTTCTTGGCATGTGTGAGTATGATTTATTCATATTCTAAGGTATAAACTTTTGTTTTGCTTTGTTTTCATAAATTTTGTTACTATGAATGATTGTCTTTCTTTATTTTATACTTATATATATATATATATATATATATATATATATATGAGGTTCAAGAAAGAGAAGATGCACGGTTATTTGAGAAAGAGTTAGAGGATCTTGGTAATGATGATAGCATTCCTTTTGACCTCAAGATAGAGGTTGATAATCTTAGTTTTAGGCTGAGTAAAGAAAAAAAAGGTTATATAAGAGGATACAAGTCATAGAAGAAAAGAAATATCATTTCATTCTACACCTTTTAACATCGAGTGGTTTTTTCCTCCTACTACTCAACTCAGTTATCAACCAGGTATTCACACTACTATGGTTACTAAGCAATTCATGAACAATCAGACCTTGTAATAAGAAGATGATTTTATGATAAGTGCATCTCTTTCAATATTATAAATTCATTCTATTTTCAAGCAATGTCAAATGCCACTGTTAAGAATATCCTCTTAAAATTTATTAATGAAGTATAAGAGTAATGTTTGACTTTGTGGGGTTCATCGAAGGAGATGGGGTATACTATTATAGTAAATGGATGGACAAATAGGTAAAGAATGATTTTACTTAACTTCTCACCTATTGTCCTAAGGGTCTTATGGTTTTTGAGATATTTTGACATATCAAATGAGCACCACATTAAAAAGGTTTTGAAGCAAGAATTTCATAAGGTGATATAATTATAATATATTTCATTGAATATCATGCCCAACATGTTTCATGGACTTCATTCTTTAGAATATTAGAGAAATAAATGAGGTAAAGGCAATAATTGAACGCTACCAAAATATTACCAAGTTCATTAGAATAATGCATGTGTATTATGTATGATAAGCATATTTGCTAATGAAACAAAAATTCTTCATAGTGCTACTATTCAATTTATACTTTTTTTGTTTGTCCAGAGTATTGAGAAACAAATGAAAGCTTTGAAGCAAAGATTTAGTTTAAATGAGTGACAATCGTTGGCTAATTTGTCTCAAAATATGAAAAATATAAAGTTGGGTACATATTTTATTGGAGGTTTGGCTCATTCTTTTCATTTAATTTTTTTTAGCCTTGTGATGATTTATGCAGTGGTTTTATCATTATTTTATTTGTTTGTTATTGTCTTTTATTTGTAGGTTTATTCTAGAGGATAAATCAAGATTAAAGATGTCTAAAAGAGGTTGTCAATGTTAGTCATATTCAAATGACTCAATATAGCAATGTTGTACTTCAATTTAAGGTAGCACAGTGAGGGGATTTTTGTGAAAAAACCATGAGTAGTGGAGTTTCTCAACTTAATCATCACTTGGCATGAATTGAGAAAGATGTTGCTTATTGCACAAGTAGAATTATAAAAGTGTTAGAAGCTATTAAATAATTATGTTTAAAAATAATTGAGAGCATGATTGAAAAGGATAAAATAGAGAAGATGTTAAAGGATGGTAGTGATATAATATTTCTTATAATATTAGGACAAAGGTTGGTACTCTTAGTTTTAGGCTTAGCAAAGGATAGATAAGTATATAGATGATACAAGTCATAGAAGAGAAGAGCTTAAGAAAGATCATCTCATTCTATCAGTTTAAACATCGAGTCATTTTTTCTCATAATACTTGACTATTCTCAACCTCGTATTTAAGCAAACCTTGTAGTAGGAAGATGGTTTTATGATGTGTACATATTTTATTTAAGAGGGTATAAGATGTTCTCTTAAATAAGTTAAAAAAAAGTTGTTAGATAAGATTGTTGTTGATGTAGAAGAGTATTATTTGACTTTGAGAGAATCATAGGAGATGGGGTGCACTATCATGATGGATAGATGAACACATAGGCTAGAGGAAGGGCTTTATTGAACTTCATCACCTATTGTTCTAAAGGTTTTATGTTTTGTAGATCTTCTAACATGTCAAATGAACACCATACTATAAATGTTTTGAAGCAAGAATTTGATAAGGTGATATTAAAGGTTGGAAATAAAAATATAATTCAATTCATGATAGTCACAAAATATTTTATTGAATATCATGTATAACACATTTGATAGACTTCATTCTTAAGGATATTAAACAAATGAATGAGGTAAAAGCAATGGATCTAGCCAGATATCATCAAGTTCATTTATGATGATGTATATGTATTACATACGATGATAATATATACTAATGGTACAAGAATTCTTTGTATTATTACTATTCCATTTACTACTATTTTTTTTGTTTGTGCATAGTATTGTGAAATAAAAGCAAAGTTTGAAACACATGTTTAGTTTATATCAGTGGCATTATTAATTTACCCCAAAATAGTAAGAATATGAACAACAAACAACAACAACAACAACTAAGCCTTTTCCCATACTAGACGGGGTCGGCTACATGGATTCTTTGTTTCCACAGATCTCTATCGTGTGCCATGTTAGCAGTTAACTCCCAATAAGCTAGATCATTCTTTATTGTTTCTTTCCAACACTTTTGTGGTCGTCCTCTACCTCTTTTAATACTTTCCAAATTTAGGTTTTCTAACCTTCTTACAGGTTCTTCTTTTGATCTTCTTTCTATATGTCCAAACCATCTTAAACGATGTTCTCTCATTTTATCCTCTATTGGTGCCACTCCTAATTTGTTTCTAATAACCTCATTATGTATACGGTCTTTTCTTGTATGACCACTCATCCATCTCAACATCTTCATTTCTGTCACAGACATCTTTTGTACATGTTGATGATTAACTGCCCAACACTCAGAACCATAAAACATGGCAGGCCTAACTGCTGCTCTATAATATTTACCTTTTAATTTTAATGGTATCTTCTTGTCACAAAGAATACCTGATGCTCCTCTCCATTTTAACCAACCAGCATTAATTCTATGTGTAACATCTCCATCAATTCTTCCATCACTTTGAAAAATTGACCCTAGGTATTTAAAACTTTCCTTTTGGGGAATGCAATGTGTGCCAATTTTAATTTCTATGTCCTCTGAAGTAGCCAAATGATCAAACTTACATTCCATATATTCTGTCTTTGTTCTACTAAGTCGGAGGCCTTTGTTTTCTAATGTTTCTCTCCATAGTTCCAATTTTCTATTAACTTTTTCCTTAGACTCCTCCACTAATACAATGTCATCTGCAAATAACATACACCAAGGTACTTCATCTTGAATATGTTTTGTTAACTCATCCATCACCATTATAAATAAGTATGGACTTAAAGTTGATCCTTGATGTAACCCAATATTAACTTCAAAGAAGTCTGTCGTTCCTTCATGAGTCCTCACACATGTTTTTGCACCATCATACATGTCTCTTATAAGGTTAATATATGTCAATGGGATACCTCTTTTTTCAAAGTTCTCCAAAGAACCTCCCTCGGTACCCTATCATAAGCTTTTTCTAGATCAATAAATATCATGTGAAGGTCTTTCTTTTTTGCTCTAAAATGTTCCATAAGACGTCTCAAAAGGTGAATCGCTTCAATAGTAGATCTACCAGGCATAAATCCAAATTGGTTCTCTGTTGTACTTGATACTTGTCTTAACCTACGTTCAATAATTCTTTCTCATAATTTCATAGTATGACTCATTAACTTGATACCTCGATAATTCGCACAATTTTGAATGTCTCCCTTGTTTTTATATATGGGTATAAGTGTACTTGCTCTCCATTCCTCGGGCATCTTTTGGTTTTTCCATATTTCATTAAATAGTCTTGTGAGCCAAGTGATTCCTATTTCTCCTAGTATTTTCCAAACTTCTATAGGAATATTATCTGGTCCTACCGATTTACCACTCTTCATATGTTTAAGAGCCTCTTTGACTTCATTCTTTTGAATACGTCGGTAGAAATTGTGGTTTATATACTTTTCTGACTTGGCTAAATCTCCTAAACTAATACTAACATCGTTATTTTCATTAAAAAGATTATAAAAATAGTTTTTCCATCTATTTCTTATATCATCATTTGCCACTAGAATTTTTTCATCCTCGTCTTTTATGCATCTAACATAATTAAGATCTTTAGTTTTCTTATCTCTAGCCCTAGCTATCCTAAAAATGTCTCTTTCACCCTCTTTTGAGTTGAGTTTTTTATATAAGTCCTCCCAAATCTTAGCTTTTGCTTCACTAACGGCCTTTTTTGCTTCCTTCTTTGCTTTCTTATAAGCTTCTAAAGTTTCACTAGTTTTCTTAGCATAATGTAATTTGTAACATGCCCTCTTTGCCTTGATTTTGTTTTGTACTACTTCACTCCACCACCAAGATTCTTTTTGTGCCGGTACACCTCCCTTAGATACCCCTAACACATCTTTTGCCACTTTCCTAATATGTATAGCCATATTGTTCCACATATCAGAGGGTGTGCCAACATAATTCCAACCATCTCCTTGAAGGACTTTTTGTTTAAATATATCTTAGGAATATGAAGTCAAACAAAATTTTATAGATGATCTTCACGAGTATCTTTTAGAACTCTAATATTAGATTATAAAAGATCACATGCCTTATGCTAAAAGTTTTGATATTGGTTGATAGTAAGGAAAAGTTACCTATTAGCTATCTATATGAAGCCATGAATAGGGTTAAAGAGGCCATTAGAAGCTATTTTCATGATAAAAAGTATGATATATACTAGTATGCAGAATTATTGATAATAGATAAAATAAGCATTGTATCAACCTATTATCTAAATCTAGCATTTAGGTATTTTACACCATTTAAGAGGGACAATATGATTAATAGAGACATAATTGATTGTATAGGTAGATTGGTCGATCATAAGAGTAGAGGAGATAATATGCATTTGGAGATGGAGATAAACAATAATGTTTGAATTAAGTGTCTTATATATATATATATATATATATATATATATATATATATATATATATATATATATATATATATATGTGTGTGTGTGTGTGTGTGTGTGTGTGTGTGTGTGTATACTTCCATGTGTATGTATATATATGTGTGCATGTGTATGTGTAGATTTGTTAGATGTAAGGTGGAATATATTTGAAAGTGATTGTCCAAAGCTGAAACTTTATTATAAGGATTCTTAATGCAACTGGTTGCAAAAAAGCTGGAATGTTTTTAATAAATAAATAAAAAGAACAATAATTCGGAGCATGAATGTCTTAATGATTTGGTATATATATATATATATATATTATATATAGCTAAGAAAGAGGTAATCAATGATTTAATTATTAATCAAGTATCCAATTTAAAGTTTCAATTTTAGTTTCAATTCCTTAATTTTTAGTTTAATTTTAATTTATCTATCATCTTTACAAGCAATTAAGAAAGTTATCTTTAAGTAAACATGAGAGTCAATTTGATCTAATAAGTGTAAATAACTTGGATGTTTTAAAGGAGTGGGTTAGATAACAAAACAAATGTCCTTTTGATTGAAGAAGATGTTCAATGGAATAACTTAGAAGTGGCACAACAATATTAACAAGATATTTATTTTTGAGTTAGTTAATTGAGTTATTTGTTTATATTATGAATTTATAACTATTATTAATTAGTGACAAATTAATGTAGCCTTGTGGATACTTACTACCTTATTGAATTTATCTTAATTTTTTGATACAATATCAATATTTGTTCAACTTGTTTTTTAGGTTTCCTCATTGTGTCCTTTTTTTTTAAATTTAAAAGTTTTTTGGAAATTCACAATACATTATGATAAGATATGACCATGATGACAAAAAAAATGATAGATATGCTATTTGTAACATTCATAGCCTCTAACAAACACTCCCAATGCAATAACATTTTCACATTAACCAAATCCCAAAAGCTTCCAACATTCAACGGTTAGTATTAGAAAACTCAACATTTCAATAATAAAGAAACTTTGATTTCCATATTAGTAAGAAGGAACATACAGGCCAAATGCAAATCCCAACACAAAGATCAAAAGCACAAAAAATGAATCAAGAAATGTTCGGTTCTATTTTGAACCCTAAAGGTGAAATAAATGAACGGATCATTACGAGCGAGTTTCGAGCATTCTTGACGGCAACGGAAGAGAAGGACCGGGTGCTTTCTTCTGTGGGAGGTGGAAACGTTGGATAACTGTGAACAATTTCGAACGAGAAGAGAATGTACAGGAAAGAAGCAGCAGGTGAAGGCTCCCATTTAAGGCAGCCTTCCAACAAAAAAGAGAAAGCAAGATTGCTCATTCCCTTGCCGATGTGATGTCTTAAAGCAGAGCAATCCACTCTGTAACAAAAACCAGCAATCAAAACCTATGAAAGTTCTGATCTATACAGGATCTCTGTTCACAACAGTGAGTAGCTATCAATTAGCTTTCTTGCAGCAACCTCCGTGTTATCTGTGCTATAACAACGAACGCTAGCTGATATTCACAAGCGACTTGAATTAGCTTCCTTGCAGCAACTTTCACACACACACACACACACACACACACATATATATATATATATATATATATATATATATATATATATATATATATATATATATATATATATATATATACACACACACATACATATTGTGTATGTGTGTGTGCGCTATTGCAACAAAATTTATCTGATATACTCCATCTTATCACATGAGGAGACACCTAATCCACCTCCAAGTTGTCCAACATCCCTCAAGCTTCACAGAATTGAGGTCCTACCTACATGTCGCATTGTCAACATTAATCTGTCATCATGGATTTTCTCTTTCCTTAGATGAGTGAAGCATCAGAGAATTCTTAGTCTTCTTTGAAGGAATTGTGCCAAATAGCTGAAATAATATACTAGGGTACGAATCGCAACAACCCACCCTGCCATTGAGTGCAGCAGATAGACATGTTTAGCCAATAGGTCACCAATCCGGTAGTCTTTCCTTTCAACAATAGTTTTCATTCAATGAACAATGAACAGAATTTCACTAAGTGAATTGGTATGATATATTCCCGTCTTCGAGTGCCCATACACAAGCTAAACCTGCAAACCCTCTCAGCAAAAGATGCCTGTTTCTCCTCTATCTTGATGTGGCTAGGCCGACCTTGTAGAGCTCTTTCCATTGCCTTCACTGCATCCAAACGGGCTGATTCAACAATTACATGCTCACAGCCTCATGCTTGGAGTGAGTACTTCCACTACTTCCATTCAACAATTACATGATCCACTATATGTATGGTGTGATCCTTACATATATGTATACACATATATATGATATATATAATATAGTACACATATAGATAGATAGATAGATAGATGTAATTGAAAAAACTATATATATACTACATATATATACATTTAATAAAAAACTATACATATATGCATGTAACAGAAAAAACTATATATATGTGTGTGTTTTGGCCAGCCTGGCTTAGCTCGCATTTTCTTCGGCCTACAAGGGCTGAGGCCAGGCCCATATTGACATCTCTAGGTATGTCTACCAAATGTGTTACTCATGGTTTTTTCTTACAGTTCTCAAAGATTATTTACGATGGGCTGGAGAGGGATGTGGAAAATTATTCCGACAGTTCATGCTAACATTTTTTATGGTTTAACTCTCGCAAAACTTTTTTTTGACAGTTTTTGAGCATTAATTATGGTGGTTTCTTTATTTTTGACATAAGTTTTCCAGTGCCAAGAAATTATTCTCGATAGTTAAAGGAAACATTTTTGGCGGTTTAGACAGTTGTTAGAAATTTCTTTTTCTGCGTACCCTCGTGGTTCTTCATGTATTTTCAGGGATTGTTATATTTTTTCTGAGAGACATTTCTGAGGATCTTTTTCAGTGGGTTTCACCTATTTCTCATAGTTTGAACCACCGAAAATATCATTCTTCGGAACCGTCGCATAAAATCGGATTTGAGCTAGTGTTCATTTACTAACCGTACTTGTAATATCTTGAAACTTTGAGATGAATTTATAAAGTTTAGAATAACTAGTGAGCCTAAATTAGGTTAATTTCACTTGTTATTGGATCTTTTGGGTAAATGGAGAGATGGAAGCCAGATGCACGCCCAAGATTTGAACTCATGCCCTTGAACTTCTGAATCGACCCACTAGCGGGAGATATTGCTCTTTGTTGGTATCGTTGGATGATGCTTTTGATGAAAAATGTAGAGTGAGTTTTTAATATATTTGTCAAGAGGTTGGGTGCCCTTTTGAAAGTTTTGTATTCTTTGTGCGCGATTTTGAAATCTCTCCAACCCACCGCCAGGTTCCTGAATATTACATATCGTTGACGTAGTTTCTTGAGACTTCCCTAAGAAGAACAGAGAGGTAGATCCAAACCCAAGATGGTTCAAACTCAAGATGATCCGATCCACACCCGATGTCAATAGTGAGAGTCAGTGTTGTGCGTGCTCGCGACTCACGAGAGGGAGAGAGAGAGAGAGAGAGAGAGATTGAGAGAGAGAATATGGCGGCAATGGATTTCCAGGTCGTGGTTCTCGCAGGAGGAGTCTCGAAGGAACTCTCTCCTCTCGTCTCCAAGGTATAGTAATTCCTTGATTTTCTCTGGTTCTTCGGTCTACAAGTCCTGATCGGTCAGTAGCTAGCCCTAGAAAACGATTTGTCATCTCTTCATTTCTTCTCTTAATTGCCATTAATTCTATCGTTATTGTTGATCAACGATCAGGACGTCCCAAAAGCTTTGCTTCCGGTCGCGAATCGCCCGGTTCTCTCGTTCGTCCTCAAGCTGTTGGAAGCGAGCAATCTAAGGGATCTCATTGTGGTTTGAATTCTCTTTTTCGGCTTTCTCCTAATTTCCTGCATGGTCAATGTGTATAAAATCAGTACTTTCTAGTTCCTATTCCCAAGAATGCGCTTGTTTGATGGTTGCATAAAACTGATCCATTTTCACGAGTGAAGCAAACACCTAATGTTTCTCTCCTTGGCTAATGAGACCAAAAAAGAAACTCATTTCCCATCTACTTTTAGGAAAACTTTTCCAGGGAAGAACCCTGAAATACTGTCACCGGCAGCTACCCTTAAACTGCTATTTTGAAATGTATGGGAAACCGGATACTGAAGCTTGGATAGTGGTTCACATGATCACGTTAGTGTAAGTGTGTGACCTGTTGGTAATGCGGGCTAATTCTTCCAATTTTTGTCTTTTAATTCGGAAATTCTCCTTTTCAACTTTGTTCTTGCTATTTTTGTATGACCTTTTAGAAATTGTTGTCTGTTAAATGTTGTCTTATGTTTCAGAATGGTATGTTTTGTCTAGATATCATTTTTAAAGGGCATTGATGATTCTGGATGCCAATTTAGATTGGTGGTTTGTTTTCTGCTTTTTGCTTAGCTTTGAAGTTATCTGAATGTTTTTGATAGCAGATCTATTTCTTTCCGCTTCATAGTACAACCCTTTCTTTTGTTAATTTCCAAGTTATATGCATCTTCTTATCTGCAAAATGCTTATGTCTGTAGATTGTTATGTTTCACTTCATTCTTTGAGCTTGTTTAGGTAGTAGAAGGGGAAGATGCTGCACTTAAAGTCGGAGGATGGATATCAGATGCCTATGCAGATCGCCTAAATGTTGAGGTTGAGCATGAGTTGCTCTTTTTCTATAGTATTTCTTCTGATCATTATCCTTTTACATAGTTTGTTGGAACTTGGAAGACAACGTATCCTAGGACCAAGTTATCAGGATTTGTTTGAAATATGGCCTCACAAATTTGGGTTATTTTCTACATAAGGAATTCATTCCACATTATTGCAACATGTGTCAAAGGTAAATTTACCCTTTCGAGTTTCCGTACTTCCCTTTGAAGCATGGGAACATTTCAATATTAGTTACCATCTGTGCCAGTCAGTTCTTTTGTTCATGATTGTTAGATTAATAACAAATGAATGGATTTGGTACAATAGCTATCAGATAACAAATAATACAAGGAGAGGCCCACCTTGCAACCGTGGTGCAGGCATATATTTGAAGATGTATTTTATTAACCAGCAACACCTTACAGTATACAATGGCAAGTTTTTCTTTTTCTTTTCCTGTAGGTTTGACATCTGATTTCACGTTCTAATGTTTCTGAAGCTATAGAGATTAAGAAATGATGAAGGGTGAGGTTAACAATTATCAATCAAGGAGATGGTTGCTACTATTGTTTTCTCACTGATTATCCTTGTTCTGTGTGGTCGTCAAACACATACCTGTGTCCAACCTTTATAGTGATTATTGTGCAGTGAATATGCATCTAGACAAGATAGGGTTCCAGCCTCCAGGAGGTGAGGGATGTTAAGTTTTGGTGGATAAGGAGTCCATGATTGTTTTAGATGGTAAAAGGGATTTGTAAGCTTATTGTTGTCTAACTAGAACACTAAGGATTTGATTATGGACATATTCATATTATTGCATTTCAAATTTTGAGAGCAGTTGCATAATACTGCTTTAGTAGTTCTTTTATAAGTTACTGGTGAAATTGTTGAATCTCTGATTTGGTGTTGCATTGAATTGGTTCATCCTGTGTATGTAGATGGTCCTGGATATTGCTGACTCGGTTTGTGATTGTTGGGTGGTAATTCATGAGTTTACCTTTGTAGGTAACAGCGGTTGGTGAAGATGTTGGAACTGCAGGTGCCATACGGGCTGTGGAACATCACCTTACTGCAAGTGATATCTTGGTCGGGAGATATTCTTAATTACTTTGCTCTAGATATGATTTGTTAGAAGTGCATGTTTTATTCATCCATTTTTTTCAAGAATTTCATTTTTCATTTCTTACCTTTTAGGTTGTCAGTGGTGATCTTGTTTCGGATGTGCCACCTGGGGCAGTAGCGGCTGCTCATAGGAGACTAGATGCTGCAATGACTTCGCTTTTGTGCTATCCTCCTGCTACTGGACCATCAGAGTCTGGTTCAACAGGGGGAAAGGACAAGGCCAAGAAATGGGGATCACATAACATCATTGGGCTGGATTCTACAAGACAATTTTTGCTGTTCCTAGCATCAGGTCTGCCTAGGAGAACTACTTTATTGTGTACTTATAGTGAACCATTGGTACAACAATTTAGTTATTGCAGGAACTGCTATTGAGAAGGACATTCGAGTTCAAAAGGCTATACTTCGAGCTGCAGGACAGGTATAATTAAGGTTTGGGATTGGAATAACCCCAAAGTTATGATTCTACTTGCACAAGGCAAACTATACTTCGTTCTCAACTAGGGGTGGTGTCAGAAGATTTGAACTCATAGATTAGACCAATGCCCCCAATGTGAATTTTAAGTTTTCAGGGGGCTATTATGGACTTTTGAGGCCAAGAGGCCTGGGCACAATCTTTTTGGGGGCTATTCTGGTGCAACCTTTGATTCCTCCCTTGGCTCCCTCCTGTTCTCAACCTCTGCTAATTCTTGGTCAATGTGCGCAAAATCGTTTGTAGTCAAACATTTCTCTGTTTACAAAGCACTTTTTTACTCTTTCTATGCATAACAGATGGAATTGCGGTCAGACCTTATGGATGCTCATTTATATGCATTTAAGAGGTATAATTTAAATTTGTGTTACAAGTTCAATATCTGGACCTGCTTTGCATGATTATTTTTTGTTGCCAGAGCTGTCCTACTGGAGATCTTGGATGAGAGGCCTACTTTTCATAGCATAAGGCAAGATCTGTTGCCATACCTTGTCAAAACTCAACTTGTAAGTTATGCATTCCAATCCAACTCTCCACACAGTTTTTCTTTCTTTCTGAAGTTCAATCGACTAATTCACGTATGATAGCCGTTTGCTGCTTGCCAGTATATGATTCACTTGCTGTCCTACCTGCAGAAATCTGAAGTACCATCTGTTCAACATGCTGAGGAAGTTTCTAATGGAAAAGACACACAACAAAGCAGCCAATCTTGGCTCTATCAGCACCTGGGTATCGTTACCCCTGGCATCAGTGAGAAGAAGCAATATGATTCAGGAAGTAATCCAAGGAAAATTCACAAATGTTGTGCATATATTGCTGGCAAGAACAAGTATTGTGCCCGTTTGAATTCAATTCAAGCATTCAGTGATATCAATCGAGATGTGAGAGCATGCTATTAGTCATTTTTCTCATTTCTTTATGTTTGGATTTGTTCCATTTGTTTCTTGTTTCCCTGCTTTAGAAGTTTTCACCTTTCTTATCTAATGCAGGTTGTGGGGGAGGCAAATCACCTTTTAGGAGATTCTCTTTCTGACCCTTCCAATTTTATTCATCCTTCTGCAGAACTTGGATCAAAAACCACTGTACATTCACTCATCTCCATGTCTAATTTTCAGCTTCTAACTCCTAATGGTTTAGTGTAGGATTGTTACTTCCTCATAGACAATTCTGTTACTCTGGTGTGTCAGGTCGGGAACCAATGTATGCTTGGTGAAGGGTCAAAACTTGGTGACAAATGCAGTGTCAAGCGTTCAGTCATTGGTCGTCACTGCAGGATAGGTTCGGGTGTTAAGGTATTGCACCCTTCTACGGCTATATGCATATTTCTTATGTTTTTCGTTATATAGTTGGTTACACCTTTTTCTGTTTCAGATTGTCAATTCAGTTGTTATGAACCATGTCACCATAGAGGATGGGTGTTTGGTCCAAGGTTCTGTAATTTGCAGCAACGTGCAGCTTCAAGAACGTGCTTCCTTGAAAGATTGCCAGGTAAATTTATTCTCACTGTCGAGCCCTAACTTCCTATGAAGACTGACTGGCTTTTGGGATATTTTTCCAGGTTGGAGCAGGTTACATTGTTACAGCAGGTCGTGAGCATCGATCTGAATTGTTGACTAAAAGGGATAAACCGTGATTCTTGTTGGTTTTGCAGAACAATATTGTCCTCTGCATTCTGGCAAGATTCAACACATTCTCTCTCCTTTGGCACTTGGTCTGATTGCGAGAACTTTATTATCTAGCATCTGTACTTTAACGTTCGTGGAATACTTGAATTATATTTGTTATTAGGCCTTCTTTCATTTTCCACTTGTATTTATCTGGCTTAGTATGCATCTACCACCTGTATGTGCATTTACTAGTGTGTTACTAGTACACTGAATTTTCTAGTTCTATAGGACTAGAAGTCCCAGCAACCTTTTCAAAGCTGGCAATGACTTATATTAACGTGTATTTAGATAGTTGGGGCATAGTCACCATGATATGATGACATACCATGGGAATTTCTTTCTGCTTTTCTTTTTCCTGATATCACTTGGTTGTTGGCTTTTGTTCTTCTCTTTGATACCTGATGCCATATCCTGTGTGTGTTCAGTACTTGCTACACGATAATTTGATGACTTCCGTTTCAATGGCACTAGGATGATGCTGATGGAATGAGGCAACTGAGGTTCCTAACGTCCAAAGGGTTTTCCTTTGAGGTCGGTAAAGTTGTGATAATATTCCGTGTATTTGTACCCACTCTTTGTTTACAAGTAATAATTGATGTTTGGTCATATGAATTCCTTTTCTATTTCGCATATAATTAAAGCTAATTCTCATAAGTTTCTTTTTCTTCTACAGGCATAAGATGGTTCCGACAATTTTCTTGGGTAAATACCATTTTACTGCAGCTTTTTGAGCATGAGGATGTAGAACTAATATGTATTTGTATCAAATCCATTGATTTCCATAGAAATTTCGGTGTTCTTCACATAATGGAAAACCTCTTATTTTGTTTGAGGTTTAGTTTCAGCCTTACCTCTGACCTTTTCTGGTCACAATGCCGCTTTCTGCTTTGGGCCCTCCTTCGAAATGCCCAATAGGAATGAGAAGCTGTTGGAAGGTTGTGTTCTTTCCACAGAGAGAGCACCCAGTGTACGTTATGATAATAATAAATTAGCAGCGGGTGTACTTTTGGAGAATAAATTTGTCCAGTTTGTTTTGCGGTGAAAGGTTGTTTTCTGGTATAGAAACGCCTCCTTTCAGAACCAAGAAACAAAAAAACAGGAAAGTGTCAAGGAGACATCCAGTTTCATTTGTTTCTATGTTGCATGGGAACGGAAACAGGATACCAGAAATGTTCTATGTTAAAACGCAGAAACATATATATATATATATATATATATATATATATATATATATATATATATATATATATATATATATATATATATAGAGAGAGAGAGAGAGAGAGAGAGAGAGAGAGAGAGATGAAAATGGGTATATTATGTTTACACAGGTGTTAACAAATTCAAATAAATAAATAAATAAATAAATAAATAAATAAATATATATATATATATATATATATATATATATATATATATAGAGAGAGAGAGAGAGAGAGAGAGAGAGAGAGAGAGATGAAAATGGGTATATATGTTAACACGTGTTAACAAATTCAAATAAATTTCAACCATCTATCAAAGATGGATGATGGGATGGATGATTGAAATTTCAAAATTTAAAAAGCAAATGTTTATGTGAATAAAGTGTATTTATAAAAGTGTATACGTGTTTTTTATGTTTTAGATTTAGATTTTAATCATTTATTATCAAAAATGAATTTTGTGTATTCATTATTTTTAGGTGGTATGAATGTAATAACAATATCTTTCATACTTTTTAAAACTTTTTAAAAATTTGTAATTACATTCTTATCATTCAAAAGCAATGGATGGATATATACACATAGGTAAGACTTAATTTTCTTATATATTTATATATATATATAAAAAGAAGAGGGAAAGAAAAAGAGACTGATTGGATCTTGTACATTCATGTTTACTTATTGTTTTTTGGTGACAAGAGTATAATAATAATAAAAATTTATAAAAATTTATAATTATTTAAATTACATCCATGTCATTTAAAAGTAATTGATTGACACTAGAAATGAGCATGATCCAATTTTCATAGAGAGGAGCCAAGTTCGAAATGAGAATCTTATGCTCCTTGTGCAAGTGGAACCAATTTCCGTGTGTAAGCCACCGTGTCGAAATGTGGAAACTCAGTTAGACATGACCGGTTTGGAATTGGCCCAGTGATTTCAATCAGATTGAGTATCACGTGAAACTGAAACCGAGCTCGAAACTGTGAATAGCGTTGTTTGGTTTTGGTTTCATCTTTTGCCGAATTGGTGTTGGTCTCAAGCTGAAACTATTGGTTTCGTACCCTTTTGTTTTTCTGATTTCAACGTTTAGCCACCTATCCTTTCCGGACACAAAGGGCGCTTGATAGGCGTAAATGTGAAAGGAATAGGCAAATGAAGAAAACCCTCTGCTACAATAAGTGGGCCTGGCCACAATGTGTTCTATCTGTGAGACACATTAGCATCGTATGCAGCCTTTTAAAAATATTTGCCGTTTGTTTCACACTTCTTATTTAGCTATATTTCATTAAATGTATCATCCTTTAGTTTATGTTGGTGTAGAACTCTTCGTACATGGCATGGTTTTTTTGAATGATTGGCACTCGAGAGATTGAATTTAAATTCAGAAAAATAATGTTAGGATAATACTATTATTTGAGGCATGATAAATGCTAACTTTTAGGTTTATTTGTCATTATCAGTATCAAATAATCAAATACAATGAATCTTTGCAAACACCTTTCAAAAACAACAAAGAACTTTGGTTTGTCTTGTACGAACGCAACCGAGTATTAAACAAATCGACAAAATAAAAATGATGTTACAAATCCAATTGGCGTTACAATAAGACTTGCAAACTCTCTTAAAAAACTTAGGAAAACATTTACACCATGAGAGGAAAGTTAGGGTAAATCTTGTTTACAATACCACTATATATAAATATGGTGAAGATGCAACTCATGACAGACTACTAATGAGCATAATTGTCACTCATGATGGCTCTTAATGCTATAACACGATTGCTAAATACATATATGTTATAATCACTACACGTGTTACTAATAAGTACAATTATCACTAAGTGAGACTCTTAATGACAAAACATGATTGTAAAATGTTCATAAGTTATAGTCATTACATTGCTACTAATGAATA
This sequence comes from Brasenia schreberi, assembly GCA_036023115.1. Classification (NCBI taxonomy): domain Eukaryota; kingdom Viridiplantae; phylum Streptophyta; class Magnoliopsida; order Nymphaeales; family Cabombaceae; genus Brasenia; species Brasenia schreberi. The sequence goes on along the minus strand of JAYKKT010000089.1, from coordinate 11,864,388 downwards.
TAATTATCACTCAAGTAAGTAGCTCTTAAAGTCAAAACATTGCTACAAAATGCTCATGAGTTACAATCACTATATGTGCTACTAATGAGCAAAATTATTACCAAAATAAGTGGCTCCTAATATCACAACATGGTTGCAAAATACTCAATCATGTAATGAAAGTTTCATATTGAAGTTCACCTTATTTTTAAAAATCTTATTTTTCAAAGCTTCATCCTTTACATATATTAAATATACAAAGTAAAATCTACTACAGTCATCAATAAAGTTACAAAATACATTTTTTTATCTTATTGTTGGTCAACCATGTAAATCACAAACGTCTAAGTGAATTAAATCCAACATTTTAGAACTTCTTTCAATTCGAGTCTATTGATTTTAGTACTCATGTAAGTAAAACATTGACTTATCAATTTTTTAAATCAAATTCGATTTAGTCATTTATGCAATTTTTTAAAGTTCACTTGTCCCAAACAAAAATAACATAAATTAGATAAGTCAACAATATAAGTATAAACAAATTTTTTTTATTGAGATTCAACTTGAAAATAGACTCATATAGATAACCCTTCCTAACAAACATGTTGCACTTAGACAAAATAAACTTGTCTCCTTAAATATACTTTTTATACTTGTTAAATAGGATAACCAATACCAAATTTTTTCTTACAACCATTACAAAGAGCACATCCTTAAGAGTAAGAACTTTACTCAAAATAAAATCAAGTTCAACCATTCATTTACGTTTTAGTTGAGTCGTAGAAGCATTGTCCATGTACAAAACCAATCAATCTTCTTTTATTAATGTTTTGAAAAGACTTTGATTTTTGCAAACATAGTAAGTAATACGAGAGTCTATCCACCAAGATCTAATGTCTTTTATTACATTTATTTTTGATATGATAGCAACAAGATTGACCTTAAAAGAATTAGAACTCTTGTTTTTGTTCAGCTTTTTCAAGTATCAACATTAACTCTTATAATCATTGGGCTTTGTACATTGGTATTATCGACCTTTCTTTCCTTAGGCTTGGTATTCCTACCATAATTTTAATGATATTTTTTAAAATAATGATTATTTTCTTTGAGAGCTTTATAGACTTAGCTTCCTCTGCATCATGGACTCTCTTGAGGAAATTGGTCTTTTGAATTATCTTCTTTTCGGTACTCTTTCTTAAGCCTAAGACGATTAACAAATTATTTAAGAGAAATGTTTTCTTTCTTATGTTTCAAAGTTCTTTTAAAATCTTCCCAAAAATAAGAAAGTTTGTCTATAATAGAAGAGACAATGATAGTTTAATCTATGCTAATCTTATATTATTTGAAATTATTCAAGATTCGTTTGAGATCATGCAATTGTTTGATAATGAATCTACCATCTTATAATTATTGAAATGAGTAATAAGAAATTTCTTACTTATAGCATCTTCTATCATGTACTTCACTTCAAGTTTGTTCAATAAGTCTTTTGCGTACACCGATATTTAGTAGGTGTTAAATAAGACATTTGACATGCCATTCATTGTCTCACTTTTATTGTTTCTAGGCTTTTCAAGGGTTTCATTCTCCTCTTCATTCGACCTTAATGCAATGAGAATGTACACAACCTTCAAAGAAAGAAGTATATCTTCTTTCATCATCATAAGAAATTGCATCTTTAAAAGCTATCCAACTTAATAAAGCTGGATTTCATCTCTCAAAGGAAAATAATCATCTTGGGTAATAAAGATTATTGGTGTAGAACTCATTATAGATACACTATTTCTTGAGCGGTCAGCACTTGATAAATTGAATTTAAACCTTGAAAAATAAGGTTAGGATAATACTATTATTTAAGATGCGATAAATGCTAACTTGTAGGTTTATTTGCCACCATCGGTATCAAATAATTGAATGTGGACCCTAGCAAACACTTTTAGGATACAACAAAGACTCTCGGTTCGTCTTACATAAATGTAACCGAGTCTTAAATAAATTGATAAAGCAAAAATGATATTACAAATCCAATTGTTGCTACAATAAGACTTGTAAACTCTCTTTAGAAACTAAGTAGGAAAGCACTCACACCATGTGAGAAATGTTAGGATAAATCTTATTTCCAATACTATTATATACATATATGGTGAAGCTATAACTCATGATATGCTACCAATAAGCATAATTGTCATTCAAGGAGGTGACTCTTACTATCATAACATTGTTATTAAATGCATACAAGTTATAACACTACACATATTACTAATGAGCATAATTATCGCTCAAGTATAGACAGTAAACCAAAATCGGACTCAAACAGTTTCAAGAGCGGTTCCGGATTCAGTTTCTGAACTGTCGGTTACGGGGCAGTTCAGATTTCAGATCCAAAACCACTTTGTAAACGGTTAATTTTTTTAGAAAAAATAGATCCGACTCTTGTGGGAGTCAAACCCAAGCTTGGCTCAACGATTAGCAATTGTCTACAGCTGAACAAGGCTTAACTTGTACCGATAAAATAGTGGATACGTAAGTAGATTTATGCATACATGAGTATGCATATTATGCTTTTTCTATATGTTAGCTTCCTTCGTTACTAACAAATCTAAACAAATCTCAACCGTGTATCATAAATGATTGAGATTTGAGTTTATAAAATAAAATTTTATAGGTACACTTTATTTAAGTGAGGACTTTTGCTTAGCACTTAAAGGTGTTATATATATATATATGAAAGTTGGAGGAACAATGTAGTATATTCCACCATCCGGCATAAAACCACATGTACTGTGTATCCCATACGTATTGGAAATTAAGAGGCGATTTCTACGTATGTGAATACTGAACGTTTATGGCCCTTCAGTAGAGCCTCGACGCCGACTTAGCTTTTCTAACTTCACAAATGCCGATACTTCTACGTAGCATATGAATAACGTATTGCCACAAATTTCCACTTTTATCGACTCTAATCGGACTTATTACAAATTTATTGTGATGCATACGTAGCTAGCGGCTTCCTTCTGCGACTCAATCGCAACGGTAGGCCGCCGCTCATCCGGAGTGCGAGCGAGAGCGCGTATGCCGGAGAGTCGCCGGTGCAACTGCGAAGGACTTCGAACTCATAGCGCTGGAGCATGAAGGCAACGATGGACTTTATCTGGATGTAAGCCATCTCCTTGCCGAGGCAAACCCTTGGGCCCCCGTTGAAGACGGGGTACCTTAACGGGCTCTCCGGCACGAACGTCCCGTCGCCGGAGATCCACCGCTCTGGTCGGAACTCGAGGCAGTCGTCTCCCCATACCAACCGCATCCGGCCCATTGCGTACGAATTGTACGTAACGAACCATCCCTTACCGACGAAGCTGCCGTCCGGACCTGGTCGTCGGCGATGCAGTGCTTCGTGTCCACTGGCACTATTGGGTGCAGCTTCATGGACTCCGAGATCGCCGCCTGAAGGTAGTGCAGCTCCCGGATCTCGTCGAAGCCAACCATCTCTTTTTCATCACAACTGGTTCTGATTCCCGCGAGTTCAGAGAGTATCTTGTGCTCGACGTCCGGTTGGCGGGAAAGGAGCCAGAAGAATCAGGTGAGAGCCGATGAGGTAGTGTCTCTTCCGGCGAGGATGAAACTGATGACGATGTCCCGCATGTAGTGTTCTGGCAGGGCCTCATCTTCGACGAAGCGGGAGAGGAGATCGGAGCGGGGTGGACCGCTCGAAATCTAGGACCTCCGGCATCGGATTATCTTCTCCGCGAATCGGTGGACTAGAGTGATCGAGTTGTGGAGGTGGCGCTCAGAGCCGAGGTTGAGGAGGCGCTTCAGCTTCCACGTGAAGGAGAAGGCGTGGAGGAAACGGCCGGCGCTTAGCATCGCTGCGTCCTCGAACGCCCGGGCGAACTCGTTCTCCGGGAGAATTTCGTTCAGGAGTGGCCTTTCGCCTGATAATGCGGGTTGCGAGGGGGGGATCTCTGTCCGTGTGAAGCTAGTGGTATCACCTCACGCTTGGATTTCGGTCGAGATACACCGGAGAAGGCGGTGCACGTAGAGGGCTGCTTAACGTCCCCGTTTTCCCGCCAACTTTTCTCTCCCGGTGACTCTCCCTCATTTACCAGCGAGTTCAGGCTGAGACAGGCGGGGTCCTCCCCAAACGCGACGCGGCACACGTTATCGAAGGCGAACCGTTCGAGGATGTCCTGGAGATCGATCGGACGAACCTCGTCGCACGCCCTGGCGAGAAACGGTGCAAGTCGGCAGTTGATCTCTTCCCGGACGGTCTGGACCAGAAAGTTACGGAGCGAGCGCGTGTTGAACTCGAAACTCGCTGTCTTCCTTTGCCCTTTCCACGACTCCCCGTCGGCCTTGAAGATTCCGTCACCGAGGAAGTCGCGGAGCATCTCCGCGAAGAGGTTGCGTTTCCGGTAGTTGGCGAAGTTTGTCCGCTCGATGTTGAGAGGGTATGTGTTGAAGAATATGAGTTTAGAGTCATTTTTAGTATATAATGTCTTAGAATAGTAAAATTGATGTTTAGAGTATTATTGTAATTGTTCGAAGTCGTAAGGGTATTTTGGTAATTTTCTATACTAGGGGTATTTTGGTCATTTTATGTTTTACAGCTCCTTATATAAGGGCTGATAGGCTGTATTAGGGTTTAAGGTTGTTGAGAATAAGAAAGAGAGAGAAAGAGGAGGGCATCCTCCATTGGAGGTCCGCTCCCTCCTTCGATCTCCATTGTTACTCTTCTTTTTTTATTAATATATTTTACTGTTTATTATCTACTGCGTTTCTCTGTAATTACAACATGGTATCAGAGCCTATTAACGGAGATATTAACAACGATGATTTTGATGAAGTACCAAGCAGTTCTGAGAAAAGAAAGCATAAAGGTTCTGCAAGAACATCCAAGGAAGACGTGAAACATCCTGCAACTTGTTGATGACTTTGGTTCACATGAAAGAGATTTGTCTGAAGGTATAGAAGTTGAAAACAGACACTGGCAGGCATTTCAAAATTTCTTGTTGAGTAAAGATGATGCTACTGCTGACAAGGACGTGTTTCCTCTTCATAATACTACTCATGTGAGAATACAGGAGACTGCAAGTGATGTGGATTCTCTCCTGCTGGATCAAAGTTTGGGCACGCCCAGGTATGGACAGTATTTTCCATAGTTTCATTCAGTGGTCGCAAGATAATCTTTCTTCTAGCAAAGGTGGTCACACGGATATTCTTGGTGTTGAGGAATGTTGTAGCCGCTATATTCAATGTTGATGACAAGAAGATTCGGCTTGAAGTAGTTCCTATAATTTGGAACAACATTTTCTTGTTAATCAAATCTACAAAAAGCTACCCAAAGTTTTCTACTTAAGAAAGCTCTTCTAAAACTGGCCCTACGAATTGGATGATTTGTCTATCCCAGAAATCTTGCCGTTGGTATTATGTGATGGCTAAAATAACAAGAACATGGTCAATTGGTAGAACCATACTTAAAGAGCATTACTCATCCTGTCATAGCTGGTGTTAGACTGAAAGCATTGGAGCTGAATGATGCAAGAAACGAAACATTGGAAATAATAAAACAGTTAAGTCTTGTTGCTTATACTCTAGTTAAGATTTGTGACTACAAGGCTGTCATAAGATTCTATCCTCATGAAGTTTCTGATATGGTAGTTGTGCTTATTATCTGGGCTTCCATTTCATTTCCTCTTGCACTTCTTGGTATTGTTATTGGAAGAAACTGGAGTGGGGCTCCAAACAATCCCTGCCATGTCAAGACTATTCCTTGTCCAATTCCTAAAAAGAAATGGTACCTGACACCATCTGTTATTTCCCTCATGGGTGGCTTGCTTCCATTTTGGTAGCATATTTATTGAGATGTATTTCGTTTTCATATCTTTCTGGAATTACAAGGTATACTATGTATTCAGTTTCATGTTGCTGGTGTTCTTGATACTCATCATTGTGACAATCTGTATTACAATAGTCAACACATATTTCCTGTTGAATGCTGAAAACTATAATTGGCAATGGTGGTGGCCCTGGATATGGAAGATAACTTTTACGATTTTATGGAAACATATAATCGAAAAAGGGGAGGAGAAGAAGACGATAAAATAGGAAGTTGTAAGCTACCAAAAGTGATGATGGTAGCTGGCCCATTCTTTCCAAATTTTCCAAAAGAGGTAAACTTTTTTTTAAAATTTCAAATGATAGAAAAAAAAGAAGTTATAGATTGTTTTTCCTGAATTTGTGGAAAAGAAAACCAGAAAGGTAGATATGGAGAGTACTTTCCTGATTTTGTGGGAAAGCAAACCATAAATAGTTATGGAAACTAATTCCTTGATTTGGTGGAAATGATAAGGAAAATAATCAAGATAAGGATGAGTTTCGCATTTTTTTGAAAAGTGACTGCAAGGAATAATCCCCATGATTTTTAGTAATTACTTCTTTTACTGATGTAACTGTCAATTCAATAGACAACCTGCTTAACCATTTTGTTTGCCAAATATGGTAAGCTAGAGGAATCTGTGAAGAAGATTGGAATGACAAGTGTTACCCTGAAGAAAATTGGCGTTCCCCTTGATCTCGACACTGGTGTGATAACATATTCGTTAAAGGTAACCATAGAGAAGTAAAGACTGGAGATCTTGGATTGACAACTTTTATGCAGTAGCCAAGTGTGCATAGAGTAATTGAGACACTTGAGTTCATTTCTCCTGCACTTTATGAAAAAAAGTACAATGAATTGGTTGACATATATTCTTTCGACATGTACTTACTGGAGATGGTTATTTTTTTGAATACCCTGACAGTGAATGCAAGAACTCTGCCCAGATTTATAAGAAAGTTTCATATGGAATCAAACCTATAGCCTTGAGCAAAGTTACAGATCCTCAGATAAAGATGATTATTGAGTAATGTTTAGTTCCTCCAACAGAAAGACCTCCTGCAAGAGAACGGTTTAAAGATCTATTTCTTTTGTGCATTGATACAAAAGAGCAAGTTTGTGATAAAACACCATGCCTGCATCGGTCTTTCCTTGCTTCTAACAGGACTTCACTTGCTGAGGCAAAATCTGGACCAACGTCCTTGGACATAAATTATGAATGCAACGAATTTTCTTTAAGTGTTAATCCAACAAATAGCGTAAGTATTCAGCAGCTGCAGTGCTTGGAATTCGAGAGATCTAAAACCATAAAATGATGCCAATTCGATATCGCTAATTCTACGGATTGCTACGTAGGTGATCGTGTGAAGAATGTCCATTTTATGTTTTACCTAGATAACAATATTGTTCTTTCAGTAGCTAGTGAGATTGTGGAACAACTGGATCTCTCAGACCAGGATGTGACATTTATTGCTGAATTCATCAACTTCCCGATAATGAAGCTAGTACTGAAGTGGAAACCATCTTTCACAGTTCAAAGGAATGTGTTGTATTTATACAATCTAAAGCACCTGAGCATGACGTGTTTAGCATTGGATATTCATGAGATGCAGTATGTAGGAGCCTAAATGTTAGTGATTGGAATGAATCTATGAGTTACCAGTCTTGCGACTTGGAAGGGGAACCTCTTCCTAGCACGCAATTGAAAGAGGTATCGAGAATAATGCAGCAGTTCCAGAGAATGACAAATTTCAATACACATACTTTGCGCATAGCTGTGAGACTGCAACAAAGACTTTGCTTGCATCAGTCTCCAGTCTGCGTCCTGATCGATACGCTCTTGGAATGGGTAATTATCGAAAGTTGGTGCAGAAAAGATCGATTTGGAAGAGAAGTTAGAAGGGTTATTAAAAGATGAATAGTCTTACAATTAAGAGAGTTTACGGAAGGTTGTATCAAGAAGAATAGCTACCACTACGAAGTTGTGAACGTTTAGAAAACAATATGAAGAAAATAAGAAAGAGAAGGCAGACGTGTAGGAGAACCAATATTCAATTGTATGAAGATGATAGTCATGAAGACTGCAGTACTGATTATATTTGCAGTCATTGAAGTTACAGAATTTTACAACTATGAAAGCTGTTAAAAAAGACAGCCATGAAGGAAAAAATTGAAGAGTTATTGTAGCCATAAAGTTGCTGAAAATGACAAATCAAGAAGAGCAAAGAAGATTGCTTAGAAAATGGACAGCCAAGGGGCTGAAAAATTTAGAAAAATACAGAAAATCAGTCTTTTTCACTACATATGCATGGAAAATTAAATCATTGAAGAGGCCAGAAGAATTTGATGGTATAAAACGTGACAGTATCACCAAGAAGCACGAAAGTTAAGACCTTGTGTTGCTGAAGTAAACAGCGAAGGGGGCTGAAAAAGCGATTGCAGTCACCATGTGAAGGGGCGCAGACCGACTAGTATAAGCAAATGTCTATATTCTACTATTTGAGTGGTAGAGAGAGGGCACCCAACCAACACACCGGCTGCAATCACCATGTGAAGGCGCAGAAAAACCGTGTGAAGTGTGTATGGTGGAGTAGTACCTCCTATCACAAACTTTCTATTACAAAAGATCAGCTTTCTCAAGAGTAGAAGAAACATGACTTTTAAGTGTAGCTGCTAAATCACTTTATGGAGAAGAAAAAAGAGAGAGGGAGCAACCGACACCTATAGAAGGGTCTTGTGTTACCCATGTGTTCTTGATTGTTTAAGTTGTTTTTACAGAAGCCTCGAAGAAATTACTAGTGCACGTGTGATGAAGAAAGTCATGATGATGATCAACCAGAAAGGTAGAGGTAATGATGCAGCTAGAGATGCTGCTTAAGATGATCAGTCAGGAAGGCAAAGTTTATGTTGCAGCTAGAGATGCTGCTTGAGATGATTAGCCAGGAAGGCTAAGTTTATGTTGCAGCCAAAGATGCTGCTTGAGATGATCAGTCAGGATGACTGAGTTGATGTTGCAGCCAAAGATACTGTTGAAGATTAAACCAGTGACGAAGACAGATGAAAAATGTTGCAGACAGATGAAGATTTTTGGTAAGTTTGGAGTTCGAAGTATCTCACTCCCAACTTGAGGGGGGGTGTTGAAGAATATGAGTTTAGAGTCATTTTTAATACATATAATGTCTTAAGATAGTAAAATGGATGTTTAGAGTATTATTGTAATTGTTCGAAGTCGTAAGAGTATTTTGGTAATTTTCTATACTAGGGGTATTTTGGTTATTTTATATTTTACAGCTCCTTATATAAGGGTTGATAGGCTGTATTAGGGTTTAAGGTTGCTGAGAATAAGAAAGAGAGAGGCGGCCTCCATTGGAGGTCCGCCCCATCTTTAGATCTCCATTGTTACTCTTCTTTTTTTATTAATATATTTTAGTGTTTATTAACTGCTGCGTTTGTCTCTAATTACAACAGTCTCGAGTAGTTATTCCCCGGAAGCCCAAGGGACATACTATCTCCACCGTTAGCGTAGAGATTCCGGCCAAAAATTCCGTCGACCACTCGAGGAAGCGGTGGCGGTTACGAACGAATGCCGGGAGTTCACCCACTAGGAGGTACGCCGTCAGGACGGGATTCGGAGGTAGCTTTTTCCAGCCAATGCCGAAGCTAAAAGAAGAACGGAGCAAAATAACAGTAGGGATCGTGACAAGGAAGAAAGTCCCGAAGAGAATGGAGGAGAATTGCTCCACGAGGAAGACGAAGGTAGCCTCCATTCTCTCTCTCTCTCTCTCTCTCTCTCTCTCTCTCTGCGACACAACCAAGAAAAAGCAGGGTGACTGCTGCTTGCATCTCCTTATTATGTATAGCTTCTTATCGTAGACGGGTAAAGTGGATTTGGATCCGGACTCAGACCCGACCCGTTTAGGGTGAACACATTTTCGTTTCTTTTCCTTTGTATAACAGGGATGCCAAAGCGAGACACATGCCGTGGGTATCGAATTAATGACCTTTCACTTGTGACTTCACCCTGACCAGGCGAACTATTGTAGTTGTACTGCTTTTTGAATATTTTATTGGTGAAAATTGAATGTCACTACAGACAATGAGTATAATTATAGTGTACGATAATAACAATTAAGTTTTTTTATGAAATCGGTTACATGGATTATTTGCTTTTATAAAGTTCAAGGATATGTTATACTATACCAACAGTTAATTAGATTATTTTTTATTATTGTTTTTTTCAAACATTTTTGTGGTCTTCTTTTTCCTCTTATAATACTATACCAATACTTATATGTATAGGAAGTTTTCTCGCTCGACCTCATATCTTGGATAATCGAACTCGTGACCTGAGGCTTGATTTGAGCCAACCTCCAGCTATAAGAATGCATATGAAAAGGTTGTTCGCGCAAGTTAGCGAATTAAAATATCAATGTAAACTGTTGGGACAAGAAAACTATCAATGCATATACTTGGTAGGAATTGGAGGTGTTCCAAGAATGTATCCAAATCGATTAAACTGATGCAAACTGGTGGTTTGATTATTTTGCCACGAGACACAAAGTACCTATTACATCTAGACATGACTGGCTCAGAACCAAACCAATTAAACTGATCAAAATTGATGGTTTGATTATTTTGCCATGGGACACAAAAGTACCTAATGCTTCTGTGTGTCTGATTCCAGCAGCCGAAATGATCCCGTCCAACTACATTAATTGATGAAGATGATACGGAACCTCAATCTCGCACAAGCGAAGCTACTTCCTTGTAAAAGACAGAAAGACCACCATCTCCTTCAATACAGAGCTTCTTAGAGTTCAGTGTTCTGCTCGAACCAATTAGTTCGCCTCCGCAACGGTGACCCATATAGCCATGTCCTGTTACGAACCGGCCCGCTGGTTCAACCCATGATCAGGTTTTGAACTCGACGAAACCCAAGTTGGTCGACCAAACGATCACCGGTAGGTTCAAAAAAGTACGAGTAGATCCATTGCCTGGTCTAGTTCTTAAAGAGATTGATGTGGAGTCCGCAATTTCGTTCAAAACCAGCCTACCAGTCATAAATGTATCAAAACGAATCAGCATATCCAAATCTAAGACTCATTAATTTCTTCCTAATCTGGATTTCGATACAAACAGGAAATAAATAAAAGCAGAATGGAGGCTGCATTTGATGCTTGAGCCACTTGAATATCGTTTGCCACCAGGACACGTCACAATGACATAAGATATGACACGTCATCCCTTCTAACATACAAAAGACACGACACTGGGTAGCAAGTGGATTCTTTTTTTCTTTATTTGAGCAATTGGATTCTTAAGTTTATACTTGAGACCCATTTATGAGATTGCTTTTATTTGCTAAACCAACCATTTGTGGGTTTCCCAGTCACCGGGGCAGTTCGGGTCTTGATTCTAACCATTCTGGACTCCCGTATTATATATCATAAGGAAACAAGGACAATAAGTTTCATGAGTCTTTCTTTTTACAACAACAAATATATGGGCATACATCTACAGGCTATGCATGCGTGTAAGTAGACATGGTCTGTTCCTAACTGGTCCGGCGATTCTAACCTAAACTGAACCAGGCCAAGAACTGGCTGAACCCAGAACAGTTGAAACCGGAACTGAAACCAGGGACCACCCAGTTTGGTTCCCGTTTCTCCTTTTATAAGACCGGAATCGGTGGTTCCAAACCATCAGTTCTGGTCTTTTTTCAAAATTTTCCTATATGTTTAATTTTTTTAATAAAATAACCATTCGAGACTCAAAGTGGGACTGACCTACATCCAATGGTTCTGAAACCATAACCAAAACTGGTTCCGGGCTGGTTCAATGATGGTTCCAGATTTTGGGCTAACTAGAATGGGTGTTTGGAACCTCCGGTTCCAGCATACCTATAACCGGACATATCTACATGTAAGGATGTCAGTGGATCCGAAATATCCAACACTATATTCAATTAGTCTGTTTCAGTATTTAGAATCATAATATATATGTATGTATGTATGTATGTATATCTGTATGTATTTCAGTTCAGTATTTAAAATCAAATACAGATATAATAAGCTTCAGAACTGGATTTTGCATATTTGAAGAAATGTAACATATTGGATCTGGGCTATTGAACCAGAGTATAGCATATTTTGACCTTTCATCCCAGTGTCTGAACTGCTGTCCATTTTTATAAATACCAAATAAATCGGACATAATAAAATGATTTCTCTAAACCTAATCAGAAACGTTTCCCGTCCCTGTAATCATGCTGACTATGTCTATACAAATCACTTGATAGCAACTTGCCCATTTAAAAGGTTTATTTTCATTTACATAAGTTTCATTAGGAAAATGAAATAATTGCCTCGTAGTAACATGTATATACGTGAATATTATACAGATTAAACTTAATTTAAGTGCTATATGGTCCTACAAAGGCAAACACCAAAACCAAGGCTCATCCTATGCCAAGTGTGGTTGGCTGTACGTAGTTGTAGTTGTCTTTGTGCTCTAACTTGTGTTATTCAAGCAAAATTGCAGGCCGTGCTCGTTGTTAACTATCCACTTTCTAGCATGGAGATCGTTCCCATTTGGAGATCAAAAGCTCCAACAACCATTGTTGGTAGCATTTCACATGTTAGTATGAGAATCTGACAATTGTGAAGTATGAATCTTCAGGGAGTTACACTTCCAAGTTTGCTTCTCTCTTGAAGGAGAAACCCAAGATAGGCAGTAGAATCAGTGGCGGATCTACAATGAGGCGAGGTGGGGTAGCCGCCCCACCTGAAACTCAAAAAACCAAATGAAAAAGTTGCTGCACAGGATCGAGTCCATTGCTACTATACGTAGTTCGCCCCACCTGAAATGGTTGAATAGGCAGGTCACCCATTCCAGGAAAAATTTCTAGATCCGCCACTGAGTAGAATAGTTGGCATATTATAGTGCACTAACTTCTGAATCGGGTGACTGAAGAAACTTTGAAGCAACTTAATTAGTAAGTGCCCAAGTTGGTGCCCGAATTGCTGTGACGTAGAACAGCAGAATTTTCCCATCAAGAGGACATTGTTAAGCACCTCCTTGATTTAATTAGTACATGGTTCTTTTGAATCAAGGTGGCCACAAAACCAGAATCATTTTCTGGAACTTTGCATAGAAACTTGTGCTTATAAAGGCCACGACATGATGCGTAGGAGTATTCCTTTGTTTATTTGTGGCTCAGAGTAAAAACCACTCTAGCGGTAGGAACAACCAAGCCAAAACTCGAGGGTGGATGCTCGCTCCGGTAATTGTTGGCTTGCACTTGAGCTGTCCAAGTTTTGAAAGTCACTTTTCCAGACTTAGTAGCAACAATTACAATAATAATTGTCGATACAATATACAACAACAACAACAACTAAGCCTTTTCCCATACTAAGATGGGGTCGGCTACATGGATTCTTTGTTTCCACAGATCTCTATCGTGTGCCATGTTAGCAGTTAACTCACAATAAGCTAGATCATTCTTTATTGTTTCTTTCCAACACTTTTGTGGTCGTCCTCTACCTCTTTTAATACTTTCCAAATTTAGTTTTTCTAACCTTCTTAGAGGTTCTTCTTTTGATCTTCTTTCTACATGTCCAAACCATCTTAAACGATGTTCTCATTTTATCCTCTATTGGTGCCACTCCTAATTTGTTTCTAATAACCTCATTATTGTTTCTTTATTGTTCTCTCATGTTGTCGATACAATATGAGAAGTATAAATATAAATAAGCACACACACGCACATGCACACACTCCGAGTACAATGCCAGTGAGCACGAGCTAATCGTCCGGAAATTATTCTACTCACTTTTGTTACTGAACCTGTGAAAGTTCAGATTTATACCACTTACATTGTTCTCAGTGTTTCTGTATAAAGATCCATGACTGATACAAACTATAATCTCCACTAAACCAGCTGAAAATCCAACATAATGCTATGCATCTTCTATCGATGGATGCAGTTCAGAGATGGTTATTAGCAGAAGTATCATTCCACTGTTCAGCGGTATAGCCATATTCCCGATGATTTACTTGCATTTAACAAGTTCCAATTCTGAATTGGAGCTAAGAAGCTCGATGAATTAAGCATCAAACACTGAAGCTGCTTGATTCTACCCATTAGCACAGCTAAGACGTTCTTGACAGAAGCAATTACAGCTCTTCTCCTTGAAATGAATTCGAACTTTTTAACCCTGCCTGTGCTTCTGCACAAGGTTGGCAGCCTCTACTGTGTTGGCCAATAACTAACGCATATCCTAGTGCCCAGTCCATATCCTATGTTTAGATCTTTAAAATTGCGTCTAGAGGTTCAGTACTGTCATAAATTGTTGCTCTAGGACGAGTTTGAGTAGACCTTCAGATATTGCATACCGACATTGCGCAGGTTCACACTTCTAACTTCATCAGTGGTTCAAGATCCCTGGTTCCTAGATTAGCACTCCCAACCATCATAACAAACACTTAAAATTGCAATAAAACAGTACTTGGGATGGGATGATCACTACAACCAATCTTGCAAGCATTACTAGCATGCAACTCGAAGGTCCAACAAAATCATAGGTAAAGTTCAGCAGAACTCCCCAAATACAGAATCTTCATAAACACACAGGTAGGAGAGGGTTTCTAGCCTAAGCTACCAACATTCCTCAAAGATTTAGCAATTTGAGGAAGCTGTTAAAAGGAGGAAGAACAAACTTGATCCAAGAAAAATAAATTTGGAAGAATTTTACACGTTGAACATGGGTTACCTAGGGCAACTGCCTCCATTGCACTAGGGAGGAGAGTTGTTCTACCATCTCCCTAAGTGCGAGAGTGGACGTGATAATTTGTGGTTTAGAAGAATTTCCTATGTTGAACAACACACAAGGATAAAGAAAAAACTTGTAGAAGTAGATTCGAGTAAGAACTTGAGAGGGCAAAAAGGTTTGCAGAAATCACATTCAAGAAACTGTGGAAGGAGAAGCAGAAACAGCTCCCGTGACGAATGAAAGTAGCTTCCAACAGACAAATACTATTTGTTGAATTGGTTCAACCAAAAACTAGGTTGTATTTCCACCGCTGTTGGTAAACCAAACCAAGTATCATTCCCTCAAAACTTCCATATCAAGATGGAATTCTCAGCCAACTGACTTGCTGTGCTTGGATGCTGAATGTTTTTCATAATGCGTAAATAACAAGATTTACCATTAAAGAGAAAGAAATTAGAAACTAAAGGCATAAAAGAATCAAGTTAGAGAAGCATCGGGCGCATCTAAATTAGCATCTTCATCCGTTTCAGATCAATCCCCAAAGGGATATGAGGACTATAAGATACTATTAACAGCTACAACAACAACAAGACAACGCAAAACAAGGATCGAAGCTTGGAGCAGTTCAACTCCTCTCTGTTCATCAATTTCTGCTTCCAAAATCACAAATCCAACTCAATTAACCCTTAATCATGAACACCGAACTCCCTGAATCGAAAACGACGAAAAGCCGATAAAACATCCCCTATGATCATGAGCCTCCAATTCCCTGTGTCCGAAATCCGTCAAAAAAAGAAGAAGAAGAAAAATAGAGGAGCTCAATTTACAGTAGGTATCAAAATACCAAACTCCCCATACCACCAATCCGATCATTAATCATTTCCCGTCGGGAACAAAGTGAGAATCTTCCTTGTCACCGGCATCGTCGGCTCCGGCCCCAATTCCCCCACGACGCCTTTGATCTCCCTCGCTTTACCCATCACCATGCCGGCAGGAGGCGGTACCACCAGTCGGTTGACCGACGGGTGCTGACTCAAGTGCCTATGATAGAATGCCGGAAAACCGGGGGGTGGCGGCGGACCACCAGCAAAAGGGTGGCCCAGTGCCGCAGCGGCAGCCGGAGGGATGCATTCGATGGGGACAAATGGAAGAAGGTGGTGAGGAGGAATCGGAGTGGAGGCGAAGAGGCGCTCGCAGGCCGACGGCAGGACGCCCGGGGAGCTGCCTCCGGCAGACAATCCTTGCATCCGCTTGAGGTAGAGGCGGTACTTCTGGAGGTGGCTGGCGACGTTCTCTCTAGTAAGGCCGTCGACGTTCATCAATTGCATGATGGTCTTCGGCACGGCGTTCTTGATTCCCAAATGGGCAACGGCGTCGACGAATCGCTTGTGCAACTGAGGCGTCCAGACGAGGCGCGGGCGCTTCAGGGTCCGGGAGGGCTCGTCGTCAGCTCCGGCCAAGGAGTCGAATTCATCACCAGCCGACGAGTCCGGCTGCGCGGACGAAGCCGGGGTTGCTGGAACTGGCGTAGGAGGCGAATTGTGATTGGTGGTGGTGGAGATGTCAAATGCGGCAGCGAGGTCAGGGGTGATGAGGGTTTGGGAGAGAGGCATGAGCTCGTCCGGTGAGGGGAGCTCATCCTCCCAGTGAGCGAACCAGGAGGCGTCGTCCCTCATGTGGGTGGGCTCAACACTCAACAGACACGGTCGATGGGCTCGCTTTAGAGGCTGTGGTGGTGGTGAACCATGAGAGAGAGAGAGAGAGAGAGAGAGAGAGATCCCGGTAGACGGCTGTTTTGTCGTGTAGCGGGGGGAAGAAATGAAGGGAATCTGGAGTGACATCATTTGCCGGACGATGACAGATCATGGGTTTGGCGATCTTCTGATTTGACTGTATTACCCTTCTCTCGATTTTACTAGCCCTGGACACGACCAAGTTACACGCTTGGAATTGTCAAGGGCACGCTTGGAAGAAAAACTCTGCAAGATATTCGCTGGACACTGGGAGGGCAAGATGGTAACTTAGCAAGTAATGATAACTCCACGAACATCTTCCGTCCCGAGAATGAGACAGCTTTTCCTTAGTTTGTTATTCATATGATTGCCTTTTTTTTTAAGGCGGACGCAATAAATAAAGAAATGAGAGCAATGAACTCAATGAGGAAATCGATGGACGACCAAGCGGACAGACAACGAGTATGAAACTGATTCACATAGTCTACATAGTTTTTCTCGGATTCCTTGTATTGTACGTAACAAAGATTGAGAACGTATTCTCTTCGAGAGAGAGAAAAGGAGATAAAAGTTTCTTTTTTTATTATCATGTTTAATGCATATATATATATATATATATATAGAGAGAGAGAGAGAGAGAGAGAGGAGTAATAGTAATGTATGCTCAAATTTGTTCAAATGTTTGCTAGAATAATTTGGATTAAAAGCAATATTATATTTTTATATTTTACTAAATATTTTTTACTTTATTACCTCAAACGTTCATATAGATGATAACATAGATTTTAGCATAAGTAAAACTCAGCATTTATTATTTTCTCTCCTTTTTTATGTATATATAGATAGAGATAGAGATAGAGAGTGTGTATGACATATGTTAGTAACATTATGCTAGTGTATCTAAATCATTCAATTTAAAATATAAATGATTGAGATCAAATCTTCTCTATTTTCAAATTTGTTCAAATGTTTGTTAGAATAATTTGCATCAAAAGTAATATTATACTTTTATATTTGACTAAATATCTTTTACTTTATTACCTCAAACATTCATATAAGATGATAAAATAGATTTTAGCATGAGTAAAACTCAACATTTATTATTTTCTCTCCTTTTTTATGTATATATAGATACAGATACAGATACAGATAGAGAGTGTATGACATATGTTAGTAATATTACGCTAGTGTATCTAAATAAATCTAAATCATTCAATTTAAAATATAAATGATTGAGATTTGAATTAAAAAAATCAGTATATATTTTGCTTTTAAAATTTAACTCTCAATCATTTATTTTCTAAATTATATTGTTAACATTTGTTTGAATACGTTAACATTGCGACCTGACACCGGACAAACGTTAGCTTGTCCCATAAAGGGAATTAAGAGCTTATGCGATGGGCCAAACCGGCTAGGAAACAGCTCGAGGCAACCATGTTGATGATTGGTTTAAAAGATGCGAAGGATGAGCACAGCTCAAGGCAAGCATGCTCATGCTTAAATGATTTTCATTTAGATTAATATATGTTAACCTCATGAGCTAACCAAATTCTCTATCACACACACACACACACACACACACACGGACGCACACGCACAACACACACAAATGCATGCGCAGGCATGCACGTACACGGACATAGATTGTTATTGGAGCCACATCGAGACACGTTCAACTTTGGAGAGGAATCTTGCAACTTATTGATAAAGTAAAAGAGAACCTTTGCTGTGACAGCATTAAATTAGACATGTGCAAGCAAAACGGCATCATATCATATGATAAGAAGACAGTCTGCCCACAAACTCTTCTTTAATAAATTTATTTCTTATATCTTCATAGCTATTCTAATAACTCATAATATAATATATGTTAGCAAGGTTCCTTGGGAAGTTCCTCAACATTTTTGCATCTTCCACACATTTATATCAGACAAGTCCTCACATGTTAAATAATTTATCATGTGCCACCGGACTTATGGTTTATTAAGTGGAAGCTGTCGAAAATGCCAATCATGGCATTCCCGTCCTAAAATTCATAGTGCCATCAAATTACTTCGGAATTTTTTTTAAAAGCAATCAAAGAATCCGCTCATGTAAGGGATCACCCTTGCATTACCGGTCCCAAGCCCGGATAAAGGAGGAGCGTTGTGTTAAGCTTTCGACAGCCAGCGTAAAACTTTGTTGGATTTTTATACCATGGATTACACAAATTATGAGCATTGCTTTGGAAAGTCCTTGCCTAACGATGCGCTGCAGAGCCCGAATGCAGTGATAAGTAAGCAAGAGCCACTACATTTTCGCCCAGATGTAGTGAATAAATTGCAGAAAGGGTTCCCACATCATGGATGGGTGTGGGTAAATAAGTTAGTCCCGCTATATTGCCGCCCGAATGTAGTGAATAATTTATAGAGAGGGTCTTCGCATTTTTCATATAGACGAATGCGAGGGGTAAGAAAGCTAGTCCTAGATAATAAGATTCGTATTGGTTCTTGGAATATCGAAACATTATCCGATAAGCTAATGGAGGTGGTAGATACTAAAATTCGGAGAAAGATTCATATTTTATGTTTACAAGAGACAAAGTGGGTTGGAGAAAAAGCAAAGGAGATAGAGGATAAAGGTTTTAAATTATGGTACTCAGATAAGGAAAAGGCTTGAAACGGAGTTGGTATTATCATAAATAAAGATTTAAAGGATAGTGTAGTAGACATACAACGATATGGTGACCGAATCATGATGTTGAAATTAGTGTTAGGAGCAGAGGTTTTGAATATGGTTTGTGGTTACGCACCCCAAGTAGGCGTAGAAAATAATATAAAGACAACTTTTTGGAAAGAGTTAGATAAGGTGATTCAAAGTATTCCACAAAGGAAGATGATTTGTTTAGGAGGAGAATTAAATAGACATGTCAGTAAAGAGGCATTAGGATATCAAGGTATTCATGAAAACTTTGGTTTTGGGGATATAAATGAGGAAGGTAGAGAGATTTTAAATTTTGCTATGGCATTTAATATCTTTATAGTCAATACAATCTTCAAAAAACGAGATAAACATTTAATTGCTTATAAGAGTGACTTATCACAAACACAAATTGATTACTTTATTTGTAGAAAAAAAGATAGAGTATATTGTAAAGATTGCAAAGTAATTCCAGGAAAAAGTTTAACCACCCAACATCGACTTTTAGTTATGGATTTACAAATAAAAAAATGGACAAAGAAGAAAAGAGTGCATCGAGTTATTCGGACTAAATGGTGGAACCTCAAAAGCGAGAAAGAAGATATATTTAAACAAAAAGTCCTTCAAGGAGATACTTGGAATTATGTTGGTACACCTTGTGATATGTGGAATAATATAGCTATACATATTAGGAAAGTGGTGAAAGATGTGTTAGGTGAATCTAAGGGAGGTGTACCGGTACAAAAAGAAGCTTAGTGGTGGAGTGAAGTAGTGCAAAATAAAATAAAGGCAAAGAGGGAATGTTACAAATTACATTATGCTAAGAAAACTAGTGAAACTTTAGATGCTTATAAGACAACAAAGAAGGAAGCGAAAAATACAGTAAGTGAAGCAAAAGCTAAAATTTGGGAGGATTTATATAAAAAACTCAACTAAAAAGAGGGTGAAAGAGATATTTTTAAGATAGCTAGGGTTAGATATAAGAAAACTAAAGATCTTAATTCTGTTAGATGCATCAAAGATGATGATGAAAAAATTCTAGTGGCAAATGATGATATAAGAAATAGATGGAAAAAGTATTTTTATAAGCTTTTTAATGAAAATAAAGATGTTAGTATTAGCTTAGGAGAGTTAGCCAAATCAGAAAAGTGTATAAACCACAATTTTTACTGAAGTATTCAAAAGAATGAAGTCAAAGAGGCTCTTAAACATATGAAGGGTGATAAATCGGTAGGATCAACCAATATTCCTATAGAAATTTGGAAAATACTAGGAGAAACTGGAATCACATGGCTCACAAGACTATTTAATGAAATATGGAGAAACCAAAAGATGCCTGAGGAATAGAGAGCGAGTACACTTATACCCATATATAAGAACAAGAGAGACATTCAGAATTGTGCGAATTATCGAGGTATAAAGTTAATGAGCCATGCTATGAAATTGTGGGAAAAAATATCGAACGTAGGTTAAGACAAGTATCAAGTACAATAGAGAACCAATTTGGATTCATGCCAGACAAATCTACTATTGAAGCGATTCACCTTTTGAGACGTCTTATGAAACATTTTAGAGCAAAAAAGAAAGACATTCACATGATATTTATTGATGTAGAAAAAGCTTACGATAGGGTATCGAGGGAGGTTCTTTTGAGAACCTTGGAAAAAAAAGGTATCACATTGATATACATTAACCTTATAAGAGACATGTACGATGGTGCAAAAACTTGTGTGTGGACTCATAAAGGAATGATAGACTTCTTTCAAGTTAATATTGGGTTACATCAAGGATCAACTTTAAGTCCATACTTATTTATAATGGTGATTGATGAGTTAAAAAAAGATATTCAAGATGAAGTACCTTGGCATACGTTATTTGTAGATGACATTGTATTAGTGGAGGAGTCTAAGGAAAAAGTTAATAGAAAATTGGAACTATGGAGAGAAACATTAGAAAGCAAAGGCCTCCGACTTAGTAGAATAAAGATAAAATATATGGAATGTAAGTTTGATCATTTGGTTACTTCAGAGGACATAAAAATTAAAATTGGCACACATTGCATCCCTCAAAAGGAAAGTTTTAAATATCTAGAGTCAATTTTTCATAGTGATGGAAGAATTGATGGAGATGTTACGCATAAAATTAATGCTGGTTGGTTAAAATGGAGAGGAGCATCAGGTATTCTTTGTGATAAGAAGATATCATTAAAGTTAAAAGGTAAATATTATAGAACAACAATTAGACCTGTTATGTTTTATGGTTTTGAGTGTTGGGCAGTTAACCATCAACATGTACAAAAAAATGTTTGTGATAGAAATGAAGATGTTGAGATGGATGAGTGGTAATACAAGAAAAGACCGTATACATAATGAGGTTATTAGAAATAAATTAGGAATGACACCAATAGAGGATAAAATGAGAGAATATCATTTAAGATTGAAAAATACTTAGACTGAAATCGATAGAATCAGGGTTGCTGTCGCCTCACTCTCTGGCCACCGACCCCTGCATCTCTTTATTTTAATCCATCGTCCAAGTACAAAATGGCAACCCTAATTACAATTTATACTAAGTATTGTTTTAACTTAAAAGACTACAATACCCCTACTTAAAGTACATGGTTCCTAATGAATCTGATCCGATTCATTAGGACCCAGACCCTAGATTAGACCCAAAACTCTTAACTACTTCTGAATTACATAATAAACTGAACATAAAATACTAAAATTGAAGACGAGACTTGATCTCCCAACACGCCCCCTCAAGTGGAGTCTTGAAGAGTTGTGATTCCTATCTTTGCAAGAATTTTCTTGAAGGCATTGACTTGTAATGATTTAGTGAGAACATCTACTAGCTGATCTTCTAAGCGCACATAAACCAGATTGAATAAGCCTTGAGTAATTTTCTTTCTGATAAAGTGACAGTCAATCTCTATATGCTTGGTCCTCTCATGGAATACAAAATTTAATACCATTTGTAGAGCAACTTTACTATCTATAAAGAAGTTAATCGACATATTTTCTTTGAGACCAATCTCCTCCAGAAGTGATATAATCAATAAGCCTTCACACATTCCAAGAGCAATAGCATGATACTTTACTTCTGCGCTAGATCTAGCTACCACAAATTGTTTCTTACTTTTCTATGAGACTATATTTCCACCTAAACATACCATATAACTTGAGGTGGATTTTCTATCGGTTTTGGAGTCTACCCAATCAACATCCAAATAAATCTCCAAATTCATTGATGGGTGTGGAGCATATAATAACCCATGAGTGATAAAAGATTTTAAATATATGATTATATGGAATACAGTTTTCATGTGATGTCTGGACGGGTTGTGCATCCACCTACTTACATATCCCACTGTAAAGCTTATGTCAGGTCGAGTTATAGTTATATATATCAATCTTCCTACCAACCTCTGGTATTTTTCGATGTCTTCGTATGATTATGTAGACTTAATATCTTCTTCTCTTGATGTATCCATAGGTGTAGAACATATTCTGCACTCTTTCATTTTGGTTTCCTTTAGTAAGTCAAGAATGTATTTTCTTTGACTTAGAAATAAATAATTATCTTTACGAATCACCTTAATTCCCAAGAAATAATGTAATCTGCCCAGATCCTTCAGGTCAAACAAAGTGTTTAATCATTTCTTTAACTCGACTATACCATCTGCATCATTACCAGTAATAATGATATCATCCACATAGACTAAAAGTATGATAATCTTCTGACCATGCTTGATAAATAGTGTACTATCACTGGTACATTTACTGAAGCCCAACTTCATAATGCTATCACTAAATTTTTTAAATCATGCTCGTGGAGACTGTTTCAAGCTATAAATTGATTTTCTTCAATTTACATACTATATTCTGCTTTTGTTTCTGAATGTATCCTGGAGGAACATCCATATAAATGTCTTCCATAATATCTCCCTGTAGGAATACATTTTTAACATCCAATTACCATAACTCCCAACCTTTATTAACTGCCACACTCAAAAGTATCCGAATTGTATTCATTTTTGCAACTGGAGCAAATGTTTCGGTGTAGTCGATGCCATATGTCTGACTGTAACCCATGACTACTAATCTGGCTTTGTATCTTTCAATATTACCATCAGCTCTATACTTTACGGAGAACACCCATTTGTATCCTACTATTTTCCTTCATGATGGTAAGTCAACCAGTTCTCAAGTTTTATTTTTGACTAGTGCAATAATTTCTTCTTCCATTGCTTTCTTCTATTCTGGTATTTGTTCTGCTTCTTCGAATATTTTTGGAATAAAAGTGATATCAATATTCATTATAAATACCTGATATTCTTGAGGATAGTTGGAGTAGAACACAAATTTCTGTAATGAATATTTTGCTACTTCTCTTTTTCCTTTTTGAACTACAATAGGAAGATCAATATCTGAATTATTAGAAGTTACCTTAATTGAAGATGAGTCTGAGCCAGAGTGACTCTCTTAATCTGGTAAGAACTCCTTTCTATTACCTCTAGAATACACTTGCCACTCTTTATTATGAGTAGGTATAATCTCTTCATCTTCCCTCTCGTGCTGTAGCTGATTTTCAATCGGAGGAATTTGTATCACATTTGAAGAATCTGTTTGAGATGATGAATCTTCTTGAAAATTATAAAACGGTATATTTTCATGAAATATAACATCCAAAGTAACATATAATTTTCTGTTGATAGGGTCATAACACTTATAGCCTTTTTGAGTAGAGGAATACCCCACAAAGATGCATTTGATTGATTTTGCATCTAATTTATCTTTAAGACCATGACAAAGATGAATAAAATAGGTGCATCCAAAAATTCTGGGAAGTAAATGAAATTGCTTCTGATGGGGGCATAGTGAGTGAAAGGGAGTATTACCATTGAGGACTCTACTTAACATGCGGTTTATGAGAAAAACTGCTATCAACACTGCTTCACCCCAATAGTATTTAGGGGCATTACATCCAATCAATAAGGTTCTAGCCACTTTCAAAATATGTTTGTTCTTTCTTTCAGAAACCCCATTCCGTTAAGGAGAATAAGCACATGAAGTCTGATGTAGCATCCCATTTTCTACAAAATATGAATGAAGAGATTATGACATAAACTCTCCACCATTATCACTGTGAAATATTTTGATAGTACTCTGAAATTAAGTACGTACAAATTTATAGTAAGTAGGTAGAATATTCTTTACTTCATCTCTAGTTTTCATGAGGTATATCATTGTAAACCTGGTGCAATAATCTATGAAAGTTATAAAATATTTAAATCCATACAGAGAAGTTCAAAAGGAACAAATGACTTTTGTTCACTTAAAGGAAATAAAGTACGATGATGCTTTGCCTTTTGGTAAGTCCCACAGTTTAAATTCAAATTATTACATAAACTGAATTTATGCAATAATATTCTAATTTTAGATAAAGGTAAGTGTCTCAATCGTTGGTGCCAGTGGGATATAGCTTCTTGTTTCTCTGTGATGCTGATAGACTGCATAGTTGCTCCATTCTTTTCTTCACATAGGTAGAGACCTCTCCTTACACTACCCTGACCATAGATATTCCCCGTCCTCAGTTCCTGAAATACACATCTAGTAGAGTAAAAAATTATTCGACATTTCAGATCCTAGGATAAGGCAAAGATTGATAATAAATTAACTGATAAACTGGGAACATGTAAAACATTCTTTAGTACAGCAAACGAAGTAGTAATATTTCCTTTTCCCATTATAGGAGAATGTGATCCATCTGTCAAACGGATGTTGACTCGTTCTTGAATCTGCTCATAACTATCAAATAGTTCCTTTCTACTAACCATATGATCGATTGCTCCTAAATCAATAACCCATATCTGAGAGTAAGAAGTGTTTAAATTACCCTTAGCTAAGAATGAAAAAGGATACGCCATGGTAGCCTGAGATTCATTACTAGAAGATGTAGATGGAGTTTGTAAGTCAACTAATCGAGCCTTGAGTAATTCAATCTCCTTCTTGAAGTCTGCTAGTGAATTTGTGTGGTCTTCAGTGGTCTGTTTGACATTCTTATCACTTGTAAAATACGCATTGTTTGATCTATTTTGAAATTGAGGAGGTCTTCCAACTAATTCCCAACATGTTTTCTTTGTGTGTCAGGTTTTTCCACAGTGAGAACATGTTAATTTTGCTTGTTTATCAGAAGTAGGTACAAATCTGCCTCTACCACGTCCATATCGGCCTCTGCCACGAAAAAAAGACGAATTTGATGAGTTCCTTCCAACAAATGCAATTGTATCTGTATTGATTTTTGCCTCTTTCTCCAAATGCTTTCTGTCTTCCTCCCGAAGTAGAAGTGAATAGACGGTACTTAAAAGATGGTAGTTGTTCTCTGCTCAAAATATTATTTTTTACTGCTTCATAATTTGAAGAAATACACTATAGAAGATCAAATACTTTTCTTTCTTCGTACTCTTCATTACTCTCTTGGGTGCAATTTTTACACTTTGTTTTGGAATAAAGTTGCAGTTCTTCCCAGAGACCTCGGAGTTCTGCATAATATTCACTAACATATCTGTTCCCTTGTCTGCACTTTCTAATCTTTTCAATAATATCATATTTCTTGGCTATATTTTTCCTTTGAGTATATGCATCATGAACAACTAACCAAATGTCCCTAGCAGTTTGTAGAAACATGAAGGTGTTAGCAATTGATGGAGACATAGACTGGAGGAGCCAGGCACTAACTAATGCATTTTCTCTATGCCACTTGATATATAAAGGATCATTCACTGGAGGTGGTACTGCATCACCGGTCATATAATCCCAGCACCCCTTGGCCATTACTGCTAGCTCTATAGATCTGGCCTACTGAAGAAAGTTTTTCCCATCTAACTTGAGGTTTGTTATTTGAAACCCCTCACCTTTATCTGCAGAATAATTTTCAGTTGTATCACCCATTTTGGTTTTTTCCATCAATCACTAGAGTAATCGGCTGTGATCAAGTTCTCTTAGAGTAAACTACACAAGGAATAAAGCCTCAAAAATCTGAATCTGAAATGTGTAGTTAGTCTTAACCACGATCTGAACTAAAAAGTACTTGGTAAATAGAAGCAACCGATTGTCTCAATAATGAAACTCTCCCTTCAATGATGAAGTTTCACCAACATATATAAATAATCAAATCTTGATCTTAATGCCTCAACCCACGGCTCACAATAAAATGCACAACTGCTGATTTCTTAAAACAAAAAATGCTGCTCTTTTCAATTTTCAACTTAATGCTTTCTTTAATGACAACCCACATCTTCACCACCATGAATGATCAGTTGATAAACAACTTGCTTAAATCAAATCATTTTCAAAACAATATTCTACTGTGAATGTACTCAACAAAAGAATAGATTATTTTGTTATATTTGAATGAAATTGTGAGCCAAACAATTGAACAAACTTACAGATTTTCTGCCAGAATCCACTAAACAGCCTGTTAATGATCCACCATGACCAAAAACACGAGTTTAGGCTCTGATACCATGTAGCTTTTTATGCATCCAAACATGCTAAACAAGATTGAAAAATACTTAGACCGAAATCGATAGAATCAAGGCTGCTGTCGCCTCACTCTCTGGCTGCCGACCCCTGCATCTCTTTATTTTAATCCGTCGTCCAAATACAAAATGGCAACCCTAATTACAATTTGTACTAAGTATTGTTTTAACTTAAAAGACTATAATGCCCCTACTTAAAGTACATGGTTCTTAATGAATCTGATCCGATTCATTAGAACCCAGATCCTAGATTAGACCCAAAACTCTTAATTACTTCTGAATTACATAATAAACTGAACAGAATATACTAAAATTGAAGACGAGACTTGATCTCCCAACAAATTGGACATATATAAAGAAGATAAGAAGAAGAAACTTTAAGAACGTATGAAAAACTAAATTTGGAAAGTATTAAAAGAGGTAGAGGACGACCACAAAAGCGTTGGAAAGAAACAATAAAGAATGATCTAGCTTACTGTGAGTTAAATGCTAATATGGCACATGATAGAGCTATGTGAAAACAGCACTATGGGAAAAGGCTTAGTTGTTGTTTGTTGTTGTAGTCAAAGAATTACCAAAACGAGCTTATAAAAATAGCAATATTGCTACATATGGCAAAAACATTTAAACATCTATGATACCTAAATTTTTCTTCGCTAAAGAAGTTCCATGGGTAGGGCTGGTAAACAAGCCAAGCAAACCTCTCTGAATGAGTTGCTTGATTTGCTCGTTGCGCACCTAAGCCACCTGAGCTGGGTTTATGCAGACTCCTCACAGATGTAGGCTGTGGGTATCAAACTCATGACCTTCCACTTGAAGGTTCTTTTGTGTCGACCCCCTAGCCAGGAGGAGCTGTAGCTCTTTGTTCTGTAACAACAAACATGTTCATGTCAGGAAAGACGGCCCAAATCTGCACACTTCACATAAAATGAGGTCTGTCAAATACTTTATCTTTGTTATATCAATCTCCAATTCATGCTGGTAAATTAGGAAAAGGGGAGGAACTCACTTAGAGGTTTAAATATCGTTAGTTTTCAGCTACTCCTTGCTTGCACAGTCGACCCCTTCCATCTGCATACAGGTGAAGGCCACCGACTTCAGCTGGACATTCCATCTACATGAAAATGCTTCTACTGATTGAAAACGAGATTTGTAGCTTTGCTTTGTCAAAGATGTGTGACACACGCGGGCGCACATGCACACACACACGGAGATTGATGCATTCAAAAGAAATAGCTTGTGCTTATTATTCACTCTCGTATTAGTCATGAAACATGGATATTTCCAACTACAAAGTCGTCAGTTCGAATGTTGCATACTTGTGAGGTATGAGTGATCACCACTTCAACATTAAGAAAAAGGGAATACAAGGACTAGTACCAACAGGCAGACAGGGCTACGGTCTGGCTCTTTTTGCAGGAAACACAGACCGAAAGAGAAGAAAACAAACGTTTCAAGAATCATGAGGGATTGGTCGTTCCTTCTCTGCCCAGCAGCTTGGTTGAAGGAGGAAGGAGTGCAACAGAGCTAAGTTGGGGAGTCGAGTACTGCAGCGTGTTATTTGTTGTTTTTTTGCATGGCATCGCAACATGTGGTTTGAACAGTCCCAAGAAAGCACATTGCTGGAGTGATTATGAAAGTTGTGAATGTACAAATTCAATGCTTATAAGTTATAACGAACACCAAGTGGTAATTTTATGATAATTAATGATCACTACCAAAACAATTAAGGCATGTCTCTTTCATTGTGAAAAACAAAAACTAATGGCATGAGCATGAATCAATATATTAATTCCTCTTTCGGTATCCCTTTCTTATCCTTTTGTCTTGAATTAAGTCATGTTCTGATTAGGAAAGTTGTGAATGTAGAAATTCTATGCTAATAACGTTTTAACAAATTCCAAGTGGTAGTTTTTGTGCTAATTAATGATCACTACCAAAAAGAATTTTTTTAAGGCATCTCTCTTTCAGTGAAAAAGAAAAACTGATAGCATGAGCATGAATGGATATATTAATTTCCCTTTTTGTATCCCTTGAATGCTATATACTCTTGAGATATGAGTAATCACCACATCAATATTAAGAAAAAAAGAATACAAGGACTGTTACCAACAGTCGGACAGAGCTATGGTGGGGCTTCCTGTGCAGGAAATAGAAACCAAAAGATGAAAAAACAAAAGTTTCAAGAATCATGAGATCAACCTCTTTTTCTCTGCCCAGCAGCTTGGTTGAAGAAGGAAGGAGTGCAACAGACTAAGTTGGGAAGTCGAGTACTTTTTGGATACAACCTACACTGTGTTGTTTGCGGCATTTGCACGAAATCACATGTGATTTGCTCACTCCGAAGAAAACACGTTGAAGGAGTGAAGGAGTGATCATAAAAGTTGTGAATATACAGATTCTATGCTAATAACGTTATAGCAAATTCTGTGTGGTAGTTTTTGTTCTAATTAATGATCACTACCAAGAAAAAAATTAAGGCATGTCTCTTTCACCGTGAAAAAGAAAAACTGATATCATGAGCATGAATCAATATATTCATTTTCCTTTCTGTCCCTTTTTCAGCCTTTTGGCTAGAATCAAGTGTAATTTTCCTTTGTGTTCGATGTTCCATTTTGTGATTATGAAAGTTGTGAATGTAGAAATTCTACACTAATGACGTACAAATTCTAGGTGGTAGTTTTTGTGCTAATTAATGATCACTACCTACCCAAGAAAAATTGAAGAGATGTCTCTTTCAATGTGGAAAAAAGAACTGATGGCACGAGCATGATGATGGTGCTGAAGCCAAAGGTTTCTAGACAACTTTTTCTCATTCATTAGCCACTGGAGCAATATACAATTAATACTTTTGCCTATATCAAATAAAGATTCTTATATTCATTTTCGAACTTAAGATTAATGCATTCATGACCATTTAATACCTTTTTTGCAGCTTCAACCTTTGCAGATTTAATTAATTGAGCACCAAAGCTTCTAAGATACGTTAAGTTGAAATACATGAGCAACTCCAGCTAATTACAATAGCCAAGAGAGAACGATAGCAAACCAAAGAAACAAGGTTACCTTGTCACGGGACGTGAAATTTGGGGAAGAACTTTTTCTGTTGGAAAGAAAAGAAAATACTATAAAGATTAAACTTTCCTGCTAAAAAAGAAGCAATCATAACCTCTCATTAAATCAAACGTAATATACCCTTATACCCTTCTGCATATCGAGGATAAACTGCGTGTTCCTTGTTCCCTATACTTCCCCTAAAGAATTCAAACAGCAACATCATTCCACTCAGGGAAGATCTCGATCTAATAATTAACCGAAATTCTATAAAAGGGAAGAAAACCAATACATTGGTTTCAATGATGGAACAAATGGGAAGGTATACAAATTTGCAATGGCATATGGTAATGAAATCAAACAAAAAAGTTGATGATGGTAGCAGCAATGGCGACTGATATAACAAGATAAGGTTGACAACAGAAGCACTTAACGTAACCCTAACAGATGATCTCACTCAAACCGTAGATCATCACGGAATTAAGATTTCATCAAGGGATAATCATGATCGAAATGTAATCAGGATGAAATAAATTGATCAACGGTCAGGTAAACCATGGCCATGCCAACCAATGATTCCCAAAACAACCCTATCTCCAATGGAACTAAATCATGCGGGATCGCAAATCTGGGTCATAGAGAAAAGACCAAGAATCAAATCCTGAAATTGCCCACGAGAAGAAGGATTATCTACAAAATTCAATACGTTTTTAGTGTCAATTAAGGGTCAAAGATAAATTAGAGAAAATCCATCAAAAAAATGGCGGAAACAGACATGAACGATAAGAAAAGCATCAAAAGGACTCCCATATAAGGCTGAAAAGAATTATTATCCGTGAAAATCTCAAAATGTGGCATTCTAAAAAGGAGAAAAAAAAACTGAAAAGCATGAAGAAGCTCTCTCTGTCAGTGTTGGTGTTTTAATCCTTAAAAAAATGGTTAGAATAGCGTTATTGTTTGATGCATCATAAATGGTAAGTTTATTTGTCGCTACTTATATCAAAATGCATTGGATCTCGACATTGTCTTACACGAACACAATCGAGTTTTAGATAAACCGACAAACTGCAATGGATTCTTACATTATCTTTTTCGAATGCAACTGAGTCTTAGATAAACAAGTAAAGCAAGAATGACATTAATAAATTAGTTAGTGTTTGAATAAGACTTTGAAAACTCTTTTGAAAAACTAAGTAGGAAACCACTGAGAAAGTTTGATCAATCTTTTTGTAATACCATTATTATATATAGACAATAATATGCTACTAATGAGTATAATTATTACTCAAGAAAATAGCTCGTAATGTTAACATGGATGCAAAATGTTCATGAGTTACAACTACTATATATGCTACTAATAAGCACAATTATAACTCAAGTGACTCTTAATGTTAAAACATTTCTACAAAATGCTCATGAGTTGCAATCAATACTACTAATGAGCAAAATTATAATTCAAGTAAGTGTCTTTTAATGCTAAAACATGATTATAAAATACTCATGAGTTACAACCACTATATGTGTTACTAATGAGTATAATTATTACTGAAGTAAATGACTCTTAATGCCAAAACATAGATGCAAAGTGTTCATGAGCTATAACTATTACATGTGCTAGTAATGAGTACAATTATTACGTGACTCTTATACTCATGAGTTATAACCACTACATATACTACTAATGAGCCCAATTATTACTCAAATAAGTAACTCTTAATATCAAAACATGATTGCAACCATAACCTTCACCAAATATATTTTGGTATTTTGAAAATCTCACGATAATCTCTTGTCATTTTCAAACAATCATTAATCTTATAATTTCAATAAAGGTATATCACAATTTAATCCTTTACCTAGCAAAACATGGGTTTCACTTATCCAAAATTGAATAGTAGACAAACTTTAAATTATTCAATCTAATTGAACAAGTGCGCATATTTTACATATAAGATTCTAATGCCGGTATATATCATATTTCAATTGATGTATTTTTTTAGTCTTTGTATCTTATATTCTTTCTCATGAGTACTTTAAGAATTAAGTCCAAGACTCTCAGAATTGGCCTACTTCATACTCACACTATAGGTCTATTAAGAGCAAGGCTCAACTTGTTTTGCTTTATAGAACTTTTTTTTTAGATATTTATATAGTTGGTACTTGTAATCACTCTAATGATTTACTTTAATTCATTGAACTCAAAGTATGAGTTGAGGTTCCATCTCAATTGATGTTTCACATCAAATTCCTTGTCAGACCTTTCGTCAAAGAATCTGTAAGATTTAGTTTTGATTTATATAAATAAAGAAAACTATTCTACTCTTTATAAGAGCTTTAACATAGCTATGTATTCGACTAATATGTCTAGATTTCTCTTTAATACTTGGCTATATGCCTTGAAAGCGTTGATTGGATATCATAATGTAGTGTAATTGCTATTGGTTTTGGCTATATCAGTACTTCATGAAGCAAAGCCAAACCATTCAGCCTTTCTTTGTTTCATATAGCCAAGCTACTAACTCTACAAATGATATGTAATTTTATGATGAAATTTTTATTTCTTAGATCCCCAAGAAATAGCACCCCACTCAAGAGTGAAGACCCAACCGCCATTAAAGTATGGTCTTCATATAACTTACCCAACTGGTTTCCAAGTATCCTTCAAAATCTAAGGATTACTATTATAGGTTAAACTATAGCTAATTGTCCCTTTTGGCATTTTAATACTCTTTGGGCAAAGATGCCGATGGTCTTTACTTGGATTGCTTGTATAACGACTCGGTCTTACGACTACGTAAACAATATTCGATCTGGTGTATGTATCATTGCGGACATCGAAGCATCCAATTACTTTTGCATAATCCAAGTTGTGCAGGCGACATGACCATTATTTGGTTCAAACTTAAAGTTTGATGTCAAAGGTGTAAAAGTATGATGACAATCAAATGATCAAAATTTGTTTAATGCCTTTTCATATGTAATGAGATTGAGATAGTCCTAGACTACTATCATCTCCTGGTTATTTTGATCCCTAGAATCGCATTTGCAGCCCTACTTGTCACTTTAAATTACTAGGACAAGAATCTCTTTTAGTATTTTCTACTGATTCCAAATCAATTACAAAAAAATTAGCACGTCATCTACATATTATAGACAAATCATGACCACTTTTATATTATGAAATTTACTATGCACACAACATGTCGATTCATTTATTTTATATCCATTAGTAAGAACAACTTCATCAAATTTTGGATATGTCATTACTTAGGGGTTTGCTTAAGTTCATACAAAGTACTTAACTAGTTTACAAACTTTATTTTCTTGAATAGGAGCTACAAACCTTGAGTTATTTCATACACACCTCCTCATCTAACTGCTCCATTTAGAAATATTTTTTAACATCCATTTAATGAATAACAAACTTATATATGGAGGCAAGTGCCAATAGCACTTTAATTTAGCAAGTCTTCTTCTACGAGTGCATATGTATTGAAATAAATAACTCTTTCTTTTTGTGTAATCCCCTTAGTAACTAGTCTTGCCTTTTAAATTTATCAATGACTTCATTTACTTTCATTTTCTTTTTGAAAATCCATTTACAATCAATGGGCTTGGAACTTTGGTGGTGAATTCTACTAATTTCAAGTTTTGTCAAACCTCATTATCGAGTCTATTTCATCTTGTATAGCTTCTTTCCAAAAAGCTACATCTTGAGACATCATTGCCTCCTTCACAATGTTCTCGAATCACTTTATGTACGCTTGCCTTGCCATGATGACTTGCATAACATCTCTGTGTCTCTTAGTCCCTTCCAACTTCAGCTTGACATGCATAGAAATTTGGTCCATATGTTTTTATCTTCCTAACTCTTTGTGGCACTTCTTCTAGGAAAAAAGCTTTCTAATGTATCATTATTTTGATACATTATTGCTGTGTCATCGTAATCATTCACCTATCGTTGAGTGAGAAAGTTATCTTTGGGTCTTGGCATTGTCTTAAATCTAGTCTTCTTAGAAAGATTACATCACTGAGACTCGATCACTGTATTTATAGGATATGAGTCATTGGATTCAATAACTACAAATCTATGTGCTTTTGCTATTTTCAAAGATATCCCAAGAAGATACATCTTATTCCTCTCATCCTGACTCTTCCTCTTTGGTTTGGGAACTTTTATAACATTGCTTCTACAACCTAAAACTTTAATATAGTTGAGGTTTGAGTTTCTTTTCTTCCAAGAATTCATACAGGGGTTATATTATTCCTTTTATTTGGAACCTACTATTTGAATATAACAAGCTATCAATATAGCTTCACCACAATAACCTTTGCTAGATCATAATAAGATAACATAGCATTTACCATTTCTTCTAACACCTTAGCCTGCTGACACATTTGTTGTGGGGAATATGGAACGATTGTTTGATGTATTATTCGAATGGACTCAAAGTATCTTGTATTATAATATTCTCCTTCCCACTATCAGACGCACACACTTAATGAAAGTTTCCATGTTGAAGTTCTACTTCAGCTTTAAAATCTTAAACTTATCCAACACTTTATCTTTTGAATGCATTATACATATAATAGCAATTACCTAGAGCGATCATCTATGAAGGTTATAAACATGTTCTTGCTACCTTTTATAGTAAGCCGACCATATATGTCATGTATACATCGAATGTATTTAGTCTATAACCTTGGAACTTATTTCTACTATTTGAAAATGGAAGCCTAGTTACATCTTTGTTAGCATGCAAATTGTACATGTTTATGACTTTTTGTTTGTTTTTGGTATCAAATCGGCTTTCATCGTAATGGAATTTTATTTTCTAAAATTAACATGTCCTAAACAATTATGCTGTGTAAATCAAAAGACTCAATGATATAAATAGAAACATCACTATTATTAATAACATTTTAGATTTGTGCATGTTCTCACAAAAGATACCATTTCCCTTGACATTCCCCCTTAGAAAGAACCTACAAACCCATCTACTCGAATTTAGAAATTTAAATCCAGACTTCTTAAGTAGGAGTACAAAAATCAAATTCTTTCTAACAACATCTGACATATAATATACATTGTTAAGAGTGAGAACTTTTCCTGAGAAGTGAGTCTAGTTCCTCAATTCCTTTGCCCGTGATTTGAACTATGGAAACATTGCCCCATATTCTCTTGATTGTCTCTGAAGAAATCTTTTGTTCTTGCACACATATGTGTGGGTATACACGGTAATTCATATCACTATAAACCAACATCTTTAATCATGTTCATCTTAGATATGACAACAACATGGTTTTCTTTTGATCTAGAATACCTTTCTCTTGTATTTGTTCCTTTTTAGAAAATAATGACATCCAAACTTTTCAATGACGGTAACAACTTCCTTTCTTTTTCTTTCTTTTGATATCATTATTTATTTGTCACCATTATTAGCTTATTACTATTGCCTACTTGCATGTAGGGTTTTCCAAAATATCGAGGCATTTTCTTCAAGTATTTTTGGACTTTTCTTCCTCTTTATCACATGAACTTTCTCATGAAATCGGATTGCTTCTTTAGTATCATCTTATCTACGGTAATCTTTCTTTAAGATAAGATGATTACCCAGATTGCTCAAGAGAAGGCTGCTAATTCTTTCTATATTTTAGACTTTCTATAAAGTTTTTTCCATGAAGGAGGAAGTTTATCTATATTAGTAGAGGACAATAAGGTTTCATCCATATACATGTGTTATGTTGCTTGAGGTTATTTAGAATTAATTCTATTTTATGCATTTGTTCTACGACGGATCTAACATCAATCATTTTTTAACTATTAAAATAACAAACCAAAAATTTCTTGCTTGTGGCATCTTCTATCATGTATATTGCCTCTAACTTCTCCCAAAGTCCCCTTAAAACTTTCCACGCTTTGGTAAGCGTCAAACAATGCATCGAGTATCCTATTCAAAATGTGGCGGTGGCAGATGTAAATATCATTGTCCCATTTAAGCACTTTCATGCTGTCTCACCTGACGCCTCAACTGTTCACTTTGTTCTAACCTTGGAGTAAGATCCAAAAACATACACAACCTTCAAAGTGGTAAGAAGGAAGTATATCTTCTTTTTGCTTCTATCATTAAACCTATCAACTTAATGAAGTCACATGTCATTTTTCGGAGAAAATAGCCATCTTGAGCAAACTAAACCTAACAACTTTTGGTGTGGAGCTTCTTATAGATGACACAGTCTCTTGAGTGGTCAACACCCAAGAAATTGAATTTAAGCACAAAAAAGGGTTAGAATAGCATGCACCATAAATACTAACATTTAGGTTTATTTTCTGCCACTGATATAAAATAACCGATTGCAATGGACCCTGGTAAATACCTTCAAGATACAACAAAGTCTTCTACGAATGCAACCAAGTCTTAAACAGACTGACAAAACAAAGATGATATTGCAAATTCAATTAGCGCTACAATAAAACTTACAAACTCTCTTGAAAAACTAAATTAGAAAGCACTCATACCATGGAAGAAAAGTTTGATCAATCTTGTTTACAATACTAGATACGGTAAAGAGAGCATAATTATCACTTAAGAAGGTGACTCTTAATGCCATAATATGGTTGCTAAATGTATATAAGTTACAACCACTACATGTGCTACTAATGAGCACAATTATCACTAAGTATGTGACTCTTAATGCCATAACATGGTTGCTAAATGTATATAAGTTACAACCACTACATGTGCTACTAATGAGCATAATTATCACTAAGTATGTGACTCTTAATACTAAAATATGATAACAATCATAACTTTTACCAAAAATAGTTTGATATTTTGAAAATTACCAACCAAGAAGGAGGGAGCACCTTCAATGTCTTTCATAGTTTAAAACAAGAAAAGTGATTCAACATCCTACTTTTGCTCTTTTGATGGCCGTCACCGTTAGACTCCATTTCCCTATGGGTTCCGCGGGAAGATGCCCGTTGAGTTGGCTGTCAACGAGTAGGACTTGGTGCGGATTTAGAGAAGTTTAGGTGCACGTATCATTTTCGGTTGCAAGACCCGACAAAGATTTCAATCATATCCGATCTACCTTGTGGAGAGGCATACATGTACATCCTATGTATAAAGAAAATATATGCGACAAAAATACATTAAAAAATAATTTTACGTTAATGAAATTATAGATAGTCTGTACTAGTCCAAGATCCGGATTTGGTTGAAGCTCCCCTTGAACCATGCTAAGCTCCAACTCTAGTGGGATCTGGCAGGTTTGACCCCCGATGGTACCATCAACTTGATACTGCGTTGACTGTACGGGTTCGGTTGGGCGAAGCCGACCTTCTAAAATTCCTTGACCATGTCCTTGTGCTTCTGCCGGTTGGAATGCTAACCATCGATTTAAACTGGAACAAAACCAGACCTCAAATCAGCCAAAACTGAAACCGTAATTTGGAGTCTCTTCGATGCGGTTACGGATTTCATTTTCTCGAAGCCGAAACTAATGGTTTTTATTTCAGTTTTTAAATAAAAATATTAGCTTCTAATTTAATGCTTTACATTTGTTTTACTGCACACTAGGTAACACTTTATGTAGTGACATTTAGTGATATTCTCATATTTACTGCAGGTAACATCATTATCTGGCAAGCTGTCGAGTCTTTTAATAAAATAATTTTAAATGACAGACAATTTCATAATGACAACGTCGATTCACTAATATTACATGATATTTAATATTTTTATTTTATTTTCTTTACTGAAAACAAGTATTTTTGAAGCCATTACTAGAACGGGTTACGGGCTTAAAAACATTTGTTTATGATTCATGATTTCAAGCAAACCGGAACTGAACATGTTTAAACCTACCAATTATGAGAAAATGCTTCGTAGCATCAAAAGCTTCTAAATTATGAGGCCTTCTTGAATATTATAGTGTGAAACAATGGATCCTTTTAAAAATAATAAAAAGATGGTAGGATAAATTAATCATTTCAGTAGTAGAGGATGAATATTGTGGTGTTTGATTCACGGCACCACATGGTCACCTCAATTTTAGGAACTATGGTACAAGTCTACTAATCAAAACAAGAACGTGAGAGGGTCATGGAACTGTGGATGCAGTTATACAAGCATGAACTCTCAGATGAGCTTCAATTCGGTAAACCTGTGGCCATATTCAGAAAGCGCAAAAATTCAAACTCATGCTCCAGATTCTTTTATTGAGAAATATGTAACGACCTCTATGCAGATGTTTCTAATGATGCAAAATTAAGATCAAATGCTGATGTTCGTTTTGTGACCTAAAATATTAACCTGTGCAGGATCCAAGAGTGATCACTTCAGTGAACCTGTGGCCATATTCACAAAACATAAAAAGTTAAAACCAGTTCTCTGTAATACTATACTAAGAGATTTAACTACCTATGATGCTATGTACCATAGGAGATGTCGGTACGTATGTGAAACTAAGATCAAACATTGTGGTTCAGTTTATGATAATAGACCTAAGATACTAGTTGTGCAGATTCAAAGAGCATGACTTGATTATATAATCATACGTGAATAATGCATGTCTATCAAATGGCGATTACAGACGTGGAGAAGTAAAGAAATGTTTCAACATTTCCAAGAAATCATATAATACCTGCTATGCTTCACCCAAGAGATAGAAGACATCCATGTCCATGCTAGGAATCTCGAGCTTGCTTCTCCATGAGGTTCTCTGGTCAATTGAAGCAGCCAAAAAGTGGTCACCTAAAAGTTCCAAAAGCAGGAACCAAATGTAGTCGGAGAAACCATCAACTTTGAGTAGTTACGGTTCTGAATGGCAGATCACAGAAGTACATGATAGCTCCTCATTGATTGTCCACAAGCCCAAACCTTTCAGACGTTCCGTAACATCTAAATTTATATCAGCGGACCAAGATACCAAGTTCCTTCCATCTCCCAGATTGGTTTATTTCCCATCATTGTGGGTTATCTGATAAGAAATATTTGAAGCGTCTATAACTTGCACTGTCAGACCACTCTTTCCAGGATTTAGCAGCTAAATGTCCAAACCCTTGCTTCTCCGAAGGCAATTCGCCACCAGTGAGAGACCGGAGTTCTACTAATAGCTTATCGATAAATGTCATCCAATGTCTTTACAATCGATGATGAGCCCTTGAAAAATGAGAGATCTAGGATGTTTGCAACAGCGAAGCCATGCATATCATTCGTGAAGTTGGAAAATATATTGCTTACAGGAAGCATATCTCCATTGATCAGCCACGCACTGTAACCAGTCTCAATAGTCTTCCTTAACATTTAGGCAGTAACCAGAAACTCCTTGATTTTCTTCCACTTTGAGCTCTGAAATCCAGTCAAAAACGTCTTTCCAGAATCTTGAATCAACTTCTCACCATCAATTACGACATGCCTCCTCCTGGCAAGATCATTTAGAAACTTATTATCATCACCTAGTATGATATAGTTTTGAATGTTCACATTTCCAAGCTGACATAATATATTCCTTGAGACTGCTGCTGGAACTTGATACAAACTCAATAAAACGACACTCTTGTCTCTCTGTACAGAGCGGATAGCAAAGACCAAGTCATTCAGGCATTTCACAACCCTCCCGGGAAGCACTTCTTTGAAGCAAAAGTCAAACCATTTCATTGAGTTCATAGGCCGCATATCCCATAGATCGATGCCCATATCACTGCTGTTTATCAATGTTGAATCAGGCCCAACCTTTCTCCCATAATTTACACCAGGTTCTCTGTGAGAGATGCTGAGCCTTCTTAAATGTAAAAGATTTGTATTATATATGTTGTAGTAACCACGGGCATGAATGAACTTAATGAACCATCGAGTTCAGATCCTTTCACCCATCCTCTTATACCATCTATACCATCATGGTTTTTGAAGCTTCACTATCGTTCATTTACTTTTAAAGGCCCCAATTAATATCACTACGCTCACCCTTGTCAGTTTTAAATACCATTCAGGTTTCACTGTCGTTCATAACAAGTTTGAAATACGGCTTCACTTTCGTTCTCGACTTATATTCAATCTAAAGACCTTTCTTGGCTGCGCCGAACCCGAAATAAAGTTGCTGAACTTGGTTAAGTTCTTAAATTTCTAAAGCAGACAAAATTGGCTGGATATTCTTGACCTTGTCCAAGTCGTACCAGAGACGGAACTCTTTCCAAGGTTTAGGGAAGAGAAGCTGACCCCAGGTTCCAACCATCTGCAAAAGGAAATTGAACAAAATTATACAACGGATAGTAAAAGAAGATTATTTTACATTCCCTGAACTTCAACTCATTCAAACATATATATTTGCGACTAGTTGTAGAATACTTCGAGAACCTCTATATTTCTTTCTAATTTTTATCCGTGCTATGTCTTGCCATACTCATATTTACCTTGTCAACTCACTTCAAATGTGTCAAAATATGCTTTAGTTTGCAATACTTTTTTTTATAAGGTCCTTTGTCACACTATACTCAGAGTCACTCAATCTCCCTTCAAAAACATGTCATTCAAGATAAATCTTAGACGGTGTTTATGTGTCCCATTTACTATATTCAACTTCCAATAACCATCGTCTACACCCTCTCATTAATAAAAATAGATAATCTATATTTTTAGTGCTCATCCACCTACTATTTTCAATATCAATATTTTTACTCAACTTGTATTTGTAACTCCTTTCACAATCAAGTCATACCTTACTTTTTACACCTTTACTCTTCGAACGAATTATAATAACAATATTATACTTTCTCCTAACATTTCTTACATACTAAATAAGTTGATTACGACTCCTAAATATATCTTCTGTCACAAATATTAGTGAATGATCAAATCCACCACCCTCACAATCAATAAATTGTTCTACCTCATCAGCCAACCAATCAATGAATATATCATCATGTATACTATAAAAACTTTCACTCCCATGATTTAATTTGATTAGTTGTCCTTTTCTCCAAATCGATTACATTGTAAATGTTTTTACTCTAGTTGTTTACTATTTTGAAATATGTACATGGGTATAAGGTTCCAAGCATAACATATAACAACAGATGGTTCAATTGATGACACATCAAAGAGAGATGTGGGACATGGACGTCTCATCCTTAAAGAGAGACATGACCCATGCACGTCTCTCTGTGGAGAGAAACAGGTTTGTGTCGCATTTTGAAGCGAAATTTTAATGAGTAAATCCTTTGACCCAAAACCATAAAGCATTTTCCAAACTTGGAGAAAAATCAATAAACAAGACAAATCTACAAAAATATGAAGATATTAATAAGAACTATAACCTTTCAAATCTAAGAAAAATTTGAAAATCGGTCGGATTAATCGTCACATTCTTTTCCTTTTTCTTATTTCTTATTTTGTTTGATTTCAATGAGGTTTGTAAGAAAATAATTAGTACTCGTTGATCGGAAAGGAAGCAACAATAGCTCTCAACGGACAAAATGCAACTTGTTGGAGTAAAAAGAAGAAATCGTTAGAATTAGATATGAAAAGGAGAGAGAAATTATTGTGGGATAATTTGGTTATTTTAAAAATATAGGGTGTGTGGATAGTAAAAGGGTATGCCGATAGTAATCTCTTATATTTATCTACTACAAAAAAGTCATTACAAAATAAGCATATTTTCAATATTTTGATGCATTTAAAGGGAGTTGATGAGTCAAATATTAGTGCGATAATACATATTTATTATGAAGGAACAAAGAAGTTGCCAAATTGTTTTGCAACTATTGTATTATTTAAACTCTCAATAGTATCATACGTATCATAAGATTCCAAATATGAACATTGTACATCTTCGTCAAATGAAACTATTGCATGCATTTATTAAGTATTAAAGTTTGATAGTATATATAAGACAAACATATACGAGCTTTTTATATTTTTAATATTGCTTCCAATCTTAAGTATAAGTAACGCTTGTATATACTATGTAATTTGTAAGTATAAGATGTCTTTCTTTATGTTTCCTACATAGAGAAGGAAAATAATTATTTTTAGGTGTTGAGGTGAATCCTAGAACACCTAATTTATTAGATAGATGCGCTATCATGATTCAATTGCTTGTAAGTGATATGTGGTGTATGTATTATTATGATTTAACATGATATTTTCTTGTGGTAACGATATTATCTCTTTATTAGATAGAATTTATTTAAACATTTATTATATCTTATTTTATTATTTATCTTTTCTTGTATATTTTTGTACATGTATATGGCTGATAGCTCTTAAATATTGCTTGTTTTTCTATCTTGCTAATGTTACCAACATGAAGGCATCATGAATTAGGTTCTTTACACATATTGCTATGTATATGCAAATGATAGGACCAAGCAATGACATTATACATGATTTTGAGGATGATATTTATATTATATTTGCAATTTGTAAATAAACTTATTATTTCAATTTATGGACTTATTACTTTAATCCAATTATAATAATTTATTTATTTGTTTAACGATATTAGGGTTGAAAACTAGTCAAACCAAAATAGCAT
This sequence comes from Brasenia schreberi, assembly GCA_036023115.1. Classification (NCBI taxonomy): domain Eukaryota; kingdom Viridiplantae; phylum Streptophyta; class Magnoliopsida; order Nymphaeales; family Cabombaceae; genus Brasenia; species Brasenia schreberi. The sequence goes on along the minus strand of JAYKKT010000089.1, from coordinate 11,822,211 downwards.
TCATTACAAATGTCTTACATATATATAATGTAAAGTAGAAATTTGCATCCAAGCATGGCTACCAATTCTTCCAAACATTGTAAGTCAATAGTTGCACGATTTAAAGTAACACTCTGTCTCTAGACTTATCCTAATATAATATACAATCAAGCTGATACAATAAATATAATATAGTTTTCTTTCCTGATGTGAGTCTCTTACTCCTGATATAGATTTAGAGTGCCTCAAATTTAATTGATTCGAACTTAATTTCTAATATAACTTTATTAGTACTCATCTACAATATATTACTCAAAATGTTTTCCTAACTTCAAACCATTGTCTCTTATGTTAAAGAAAAAAACTTACCATCAATCGAAAGATCTAAGTATTTTATAGACATTGTGAAGGGTGATAGTCATCTTATCACATGACATATAGAAGCAATTTGTATCTGGTCCCAATACTCGATAAAAGCATTCAATAATACATGATCTATAACCTCATCAACAATTCTCCATATCCAAGCAACCAATTTCTCTCTCCAATATCACAATTAATGGACCTCATATCCCCTCTTTTGATCGTCTATACTTATGTAGTCAGTTGGATTTGTGAGTATTGCATTTAAATATATAATTAACTAAAATTGGCAGTTTTGTTAAATCTAAGGAGTAACCTTGAAATATCATGACCTCCATCACCATCACTCTCTCTAATATGCATCTCAGTCTCTACACTATCTATATCATCATGATATTTTGAAAGATCATATTCATCATTACGATGATAATTCTATATATCTATGAAAATCTCTTCATTTTCTACTAGTGTCATCTTCGTGATCATTCTCTACAAGTTAGCGCATTACGTTTTCTAGTTGATAAAGTAATACTATGCCCTTCTATTGATACCCTACGTACCGTACTGTAGTTGAAAAAGAATAATGAGTGCATCGTAAATGTGAGTGTATATTATATAATATATGAACTATGAGGAGACGTGACATATCACATCTCCTACATGAGGAGAGATGCGACACTATCACATTTATGTCTCCTTTGTAATAAGGGAGGCATTACAGGGGCCGCATCTCCAATCAGGAGCTCGACAACATTAAGTCATAAAAAAATACATAGATACATTCACAAAAAGGCAAAAAATACCAAATCAATCATGTACCTTTAAAAATCACCAAATCCCTCTTCAAATCAATCATTTTATTCTTTTTCCCTTCTTTTTCTTATTTCTCTTCTTATTTCTTCTTTTTTCTCCTTCTCCTTCTTTCCAACCAGATCCAACGCGTTGTTTGTGTATTGTCTAGTTATGAGAGAAGGCAATGAAGTCACTGGAGCTGAGCTTGTAGATGTGGGTTACTGGAATAGGACGTGTGGGACAATGGAAGGTGGATGTGAGAAGAGAGAGTCCGGATGGTGATCAAGGTATCATGGTAAATTTTGAAAAATAACAAGGTTATTTTTTGAAAATACGGGAAAAAAAAGGAGGTGTGGGTACATAGATTTGGGTATGCAGATAACAATTATGTTAACTTTGTGAGCCAAACTCCCAGTCAGGTGATCTATTGCTCTTCCTGGCAGGGCTCTCACTTGTATTTGTAATCGACACTTCCATGCATTAACTTGTTTTGGGGAACAATAATGACGACAAGATATATGTGCTAAAAAAGTTGCTACGAAGGCTATAAGTATCTTGCAAACAGGTCTATATTACTCAATTTATAAATAACTCTCAACTTACTTTTTCAAATATAGAATAAAGAGAACATGGTAAATGTGCACACCTATCAATACTCAATTAAAGATTTCAACCTTTTGATCGATCAAGGACTGAAAGTTAGATTTTAAAAGTAAATATGATATTTTTTTTGCAGTCCACCTAGTACTATGTAACTTTTTTCTTTAAAAATCTCAACCACTGATTTTGAAGATCACACCATTAAGATTTTTAAGAAGATTTTAACATAAATGAGTGTGTATATGAACTATGCTCTTTTTCTCTCTCATATATATATGTGTATCCTTGTTAGAAGATGGATGCTTAAAATGAAAAAATATATATGTACTTTTTATATGTTATAATTGATTCACTTTCTTGCTTTTTAACCTCAGCAATCCTCATTGGATCTTTTTAATTGGATATCTTTAATCTCAGTATCAATCTTCTTCACTAGATCGTTGAAATTTATAGAGATATAACAAGCATGTAACAATGCCAAGGATATTAGAGAGAGAGTTTTTTGGGCTTGTCATCTTTCACGATGGTGGGCGGGTATGTTGGAAAACCGAAAAAGAGATAGAGAATCAATAATCGAATTCGGTTCAGGTTCTGCAAAAAATTAAATCATACTTGGCATCCAAAACGAAATAGAGAATCAATAATCGAATTCGGTTCAGGTTCTGCAATTTACTCCATTGCAGCTGTTAACCTTATCTCTCATTGTGCAAGGTGTGTTGACCCACCGTGAATCTGATGAACTGGATCAAATGCCTCTGCATCTTAGTACGTGTCTGAAACACACACAAAACAAACAAACAAACAAACACAGATTCTATTGTTATGCTCAAATATTATTGGTACCAAGGTACGCTATATTTTGCAAAATATTGTGTATGTCTTGGGAAAAATGCTCATTTTTTGTAAAACTTGAACGATCATCTTGATCAGAACAAGTCCCAGTTACTGTAAAGTAGTACTCACTAATGAATAAACAATAAAATCTATTTGTCAATTCCAGATTCACAGCATTCCAAAAACTTTGTTCAGCAAACTACATCCTCCAGGCGTCAGCTGATTCCTCTGCTATTTGAACACGGGCTGGACGTAAAACTCAAACACAAACTAATTGCCGTCATGTAGATCATTGTCACGTACTACCAACTACAAATTGTTGCTCAAGATCAACACCTGAAACTAAACTTTAAGATAATAATCATTGTTGTCATGTTCCTTCCTTCTCGATCCAGAATAATAGATGAACTGCACAATGATCTGTGTATGTTAAGGAATAGAATCCTGTCATAAAACAATCAAGGAAGGTAGTATAGATGTAAGCTGTCCAAGGATTGATATCGAAGGATACAAAAGAATCCAAGACGACGCACGCTGCCGCATCAACCAGCCATGGCAAGTTTGGTTTTATTTTAGACCATTCTGTGCTGCTGACGAGTATACTGCACAAATAATATTGGTTAACTCAAGGAAAAGAGACTAGTTGTTTCTCTCCAGAACTGGTAGGCTCAAGCGGAAGACTTGTCGAGAAGATTAACAAACCGAATTCAGAAAGAAAAAGAAATTGTAAAGGATATAATTACCTTGCCACATACGTCGAGTTCCCAACCAAAGCAAATAAGAACATCAATGGGCTTAAACCCTACATAGCAGCCACACAATGTTAAGAGAAAGAAACAATGACGATAGCCGCATCATCATCTACTGGTGCAATTATCAGTAGTTGCGCATTACACGAGTAGCAAACAGAACAATATGAAAGTGATCAAAGAAAAACACCAGCAAAAATCAAACAAAATAGGTGGTCATTTACCTCGACAGTCCCCCTCTTGATCTGCCAAATTAGAAAGGAATCTGCCAATAAGTTATCAAGGCGTAACAAAAGAAATAGGATAGTGCTACTAGTGAAAACAATGCAACAATTAAACTGTTTATTGAATTCAAGATGCAACATGCTCATATTTTCTTTTGTTTGTCAAACCAGAAAATACTTCTGCTGTACTCACTAATACATCAACTGAGAATATCTGCTTCATTGTCAATCATTGGTACGAAATGAAATAGTATATTTTATATACTTTGACTAAATTACAGTATTGTGTTGGATTCCCTATCGAGAAGGTGCGTAAAAAACAATTTTCTAACACCGACTTACATTTAAGCAAATCTGTGGAAGTCTTCCACCCATGTAAATCACAGCCATCGCCCAACCAAGATAATTTCCAAAGAAGCTGCTTCCGCTACTCCCATTTGACTTTAAATCCACATTCTGTATAAAAAAGAATGAACAAGAAAAGCAGATCCTCATAAACATTCATTTATCATAGCGGATGCTATAAATGTTTGTGCGTCACGGTTGTAATGCACCACCTTCAGGAAGCAGCACGTTAATAGCAGGTTCAACTAAAAGCTGATTGACGGGAAGCGAATAGCTTCTGCATATATATGCCATTCTAAATTCTTAATTATGGAATAACCACGAACCTGTAATCTGTCAAAAGAAAAAAGATTATGATACCTGTAAAAGGTTCCGCCCTATTGGTATGATAGTACCGCCACCACTGGGAGAAGTGTAGGAAATATCAGAAGCTGATATTTGGAACCCAAAACTACAAATGAAGAATGTCACCACAGACGCCTAAAAACAGAATAACATTTTCTGTTAACAAATAAGTTTAACGAAATTTAAATTAATAATATTGAAATCACATGCTAGGCACGATTCACATACCACACAGAGCATGTTCTTGGTGCTTGGTGGTGCAGATTGTGCAGTGATGATACTGTCTAGAAATGGTTCCTCCTCAGGAGCATGATCAAGACTAGAGCCATGTGTTCTTTTTCCATAGATCCGCTGATACAAGTATGATCCTGCCATAGGAGTGGGGCTACTTGCCAATGATCTCGCAGAACTGGAAGGTACAGTGAAAATTCAAAGGGAATGCAGATGATATGTAAAACCAAATTAATGAAGTTAAAAATATCAATACAATGCAAAATGATAGGCCGGTACATGGTTTCACCAACTTATATAGGTCGTTTGTTGGTACACTTATAGGCATCTACGCAAAAAGATTCGAAGAGGTGCAGAGTACCTTGGGAAAACCAGCCGATGTCATGTTGAAACAAGGCAGAAACTTGACTGGCTTCAATAGAAAATCACATAGATGAACCCCGAAGGTCAAATATAGTGCAACTCCAACGTGGAGTTGAATCAGAGAACCAGGAAAATTAATTGTCTAGACTCCACTTGCTTTACTTACACTTTCTCATCACTTTGAAGTTTTTTTTCTTTCTGATTTTGTATATATAGCATATAGTCATGGTTAGGGCATAATCATCTATAATATTTACACATCTGTCTCTGTGCACGTGTGTGAAAATAACATACACAACGAACTTGATATCAAATCTCCATATCCCTCCATCATGCAATGAGAGTTATTTAGCATGAATAGGTTGAAGTTGCTAGTACTCGAGAGAGCTATGGACTTAAGTTGATCAAAAGCCAGCTCAGTACTTGTGATCAGGCCAGCTTATGAATCAACAACCTCAAGGAGCCAAAATCATTCAAGTTAGTAGAATCTTTTCTGAAAAGAAAATGTGTCTTACCTCACACTAAGGCATTGTACTATAAAGTTTACTAGCAGGACCTATTCTTTAATTGGTTAAAAGCTAAAGTGGAGCTCAGTTTCTAAATGTAGGCAGTGAATCATTCGAAGTGCTGGATACCATGCCAAAGCTGATTATCTCATCATCTCTCTTTAATGGGACTATGTGCCACAACCTTAAAACAGAATTTCTGTGGATGTGATGCAGAATGTAAATCAACTCCGCCCATGTAAGGGATCACCCTTGCATTGCCGGTCTCAAGCCCGGATAAAGGAGGAGGGTTGTGTTAGGCTTCCGACAGCCAGCGTAAAACTTCGTCGGATTTCTACAACATGGATTACAAAAATTATGAGTATTGCTTTGGGGCGTCCCCGCCTAGCGACGTGCTGCAGAGCCCGAATGCAGTAAGAAGTAAGCAAGGGCCATTACATTTTCGCCCGAATGTAGTGAATCAATTGCAGAGAGGGTTCTCACATCATGGACGGGTGTGGGTAAAGAAGTTAGTCCCGCTACATTGCCGCCCGAATGTAGTGAAAAATTTTCAAAGAGGGTCTCCGCATTTTGATTATGGACGGATGCGGGGGGTAAGGAAGCTAGTCCTAGATAATAAGATTCGTATTGGTTCTTGGAATATCGGAACATTATCGGGTAAGCTAATGGAGGTGGTAGATACTATGATTCGGAGAAAGATTCATATTCTATGTTTACAAGAGACAAAATGGGTTGGAGAAAAAGCAAAGGAGATAGAGGATACAGGTTTTAAATTATAGTACTCAGGTAAAGAAAAGACCCGAAACGGAGTTGGTATTATCATAAATAAAGATTTAAAGGAGAGTGTAGTAGACATACAACGATATGGTGACCGAATCATGACATTGAAATTAGTGTTAGGAGTAGAGGTTTTGAATATAGTTTGTGCTTACGCACCCCAAGTAGGACTAGAAGATAGTATAAAGACAGTTTTTTGGGAAGAGTTAGATAAGGTGTTTCAAAAGATTCCACAAAGGGAGATGATTTGTTTAGGAGGAGATTTAAATTTACATGTCGGTAAAGAGGCATTAGGATATCAAGAGATTCATGGAAACTTTGGTTATGGGGATATAAACGAGGAAGGTAGGGAGATTTTAAATTTTGCTTTGTCATTTGATCTCTTTATAGTCAATACAATCTTCAAAAAACGAGATGAACATTTAATTACTTATAAGAGTGGCTTATCACAAACACAAATTGATTACTTTATTTGTAGAAAAAAAGATAGAGCGTGTTGTAAAGATTGTAAGGTAATTCCAGGAGAAAGCTTAACCACCCAACATCGACTTTTAGTTATGGATTTACAAATAAAAAAATGGACAAAGAAGAAAAGAGTGCATCGAGCTATTCGGACTAAATGGTGGAACCTCAAAAGCGAGAAAGAAGATATATTTAAACAGAAAGTCCTTCAAGGAGATGTTTGGAATTATGTTGGCACACCCTGTGATATGTGGAACAATATGGCTATACATATTAGGAAAGTGGCGAAAGATGTGTTAGGGGTATCTAAGGGAGGTGTACCGGCACAAAAAGAAGCTTGGTGGTGGAGTGAAGTAGTACAAAATAAAATCAAGGCAAAGAGGGCATGTTACAAATTACATTATGCTAAGAAAACTAGTGAAACTTTAGAAGCTTATAAGAAAGCAAAGAAGGAAGCAAAAAAGGCCGTTAGTGAAGCAAAAGCTAAGATTTGGGAGGACTTATATAAAAAACTCAACTCAAAAGAGGGTGAAAGAGATATTTTTAGGATAGCTAGGGCTAGAGATAAGAAAACTAAAGATCTTAATTATGTTAGATGCATAAAAGACGAGGATGAAAAAATTCTAGTGGCAAATGATGATATAAGAAATAGATGGAAAAACTATTTTTATAATCTTTTTAATGAAAATAAAGATGTTAGTATTAGTTTAGGAGATTTAGCCAAGTCAGAAAAGTATATAAACCACAATTTCTACCGACGTATTCAAAAGAATGAAGTCAAAGAGGCTCTTAAACATATGAAGAGTGGTAAATCGGTAGGACCAGGTAATATTCCTATAGAAGTTTGGAAAATAGTAGGAGAAATAGGAATCACTTGGCTCACAAGACTATTTAATGAAATATGGAAAAACCAAAAGATGCCCGAGGAATGGAGAGCAAGTACACTTATACCCGTATATAAGAACAAGGGAGACATTCAAAATTGTGCGAATTATCGAGGTATCAAGTTAATGAGTCATACTATGAAATTATGGGAAAGAATTATCGAACGTAGGTTAAGACAAGTATCAAGTACAACAGAGAACCAATTTGGATTTATGCTAGGTAGATCTACTATTGAAGCGATTCACCTTTTGAGACGTCTTATGGAACATTTTAGAGCAAAAAAGAAAGACCTTCACATGATATTTATTGATCTAGAAAAAGCTTATGATAGGGTACCAAGGGAGGTTCTTTGGAGAACTTTGGAAAAAGAGGTATCCCATTGACATATATTAACCTTATAAGAGACATGTATGATGGTGCAAAAACATGTGTGAGGACTCATGAAGGAACGACAGACTTCTTTGAAGTTAATATTGGGTTACATCAAGGATCAACTTTAAGTCCATACTTATTTATAATGGTGATGGATGAGTTAACAAAACATATTCAAGATGAAGTACCTTGGTGTATGTTATTTGCAGATGACATTGTATTAGTGGAGGAGTCTAAGGAAAAAGTTAATAGAAAATTGGAACTATGGAGAGAAACATTAGAAAACAAAGGCCTCCGATTTAGTAGAACAAAGACAGAATATATGGAATGTAAGTTTGATCATTTGGCTACTTCAGAGGACATAGAAATTAAAATTGGCACACATTGCATTCCCCAAAAGGAAAGTTTTAAATACCTAGGGTCAATTTTTCAAAGTGATGGAAGAATTGATGGAGATGTTACACATAGAATTAATGCTGGAGAGGAGAATCAGGTATTCTTTGTGATAAGAAGATACCATTAAAATTAAAAGGTAAATATTATAGAGCAGCAGTTAGGCCTACCATGTTTTATGGTTCTGAGTGTTGGGCAGTTAATCATCAACATGTACAAAAGATGTCTGTGACAGAAATGAAGATGTTGAGATGGATGAGTGGTCATACAAGAAAAGACCGTATACATAATGAGGTTATTAGAAACAAATTAGGAGTGGCACCAATAGAGGATAAAATGAGAGAACATCGTTTAAGATGGTTTGGACATATAGAAAGAAGATCAAAAGAAGAACCTGTAAGAAGGTTAGAAAAACTAAATTTGGAAAGTATTAAAAGAGGTAGAGGACGACCACAAAAGTGTTGGAAAGAAACAATAAAGAATGATCTAGCTTATTGGGAGTTAACTGCTAACATGGCACACGATAGAGATCTGTGGAAACAAAGAATCCATGTAGCCGACCCCGTCTAGTATGGGAAAAGGCTTAGTTGTTGTTGTTGTTGTTGTTGTTGTGATGCAAAATGTAAATGCCTGAATCACATAAAGGAGCCCGTAAAAGTGTCTCAATCAAGGTGTCCGTGAATGAAAAATCCTAGATAAGTCAGTTAGTACCTAATAGTCCATTACAACAACAACAACAACTAAGCCTTTTCCCATACTAGAATAACAACCTAACAGTACATTAATAACTTAAAAAGCTTACCCTCAAACATATGTATTTAGCAGAGAATAACAACCTAGCTCTCATTTATTATGTACCAGTCCAGGTTTAAACTTCTCGGCTTATAAGCATCATCATCTAATGCAGCACGGTGTTCTCCTAATAGATATAAGTTATTGACTGTTGTGATTTTCTGGAAGGCAAAATGATGTCATATTCAATCAGTTCATAGGGAAAATGAACATTACATGTAATATCTATCTCTGCCTGGTGACTCATATCCAGTCATGAGTGAAGCAGCAACTGGGATTGGAGAGCTTTGGCCATTGTCATTTTGTACCACAAACTGTTTATCCTTGCCTCCTGATTTTTCGCTGTGATTGAAGCCATCCATCTGCTCTTTCTTAGATTTGTGTCCATGAAAGGGTAGGAATCCCTGTTTTTCCTGACCATTGAGAAGGGTAATTTTAAAAATACGTCCTAGTCACTACATACCAATTCATACGGCTACTGCAACCAACAGTGCTAGTGTAGTTATGTATTATCTTACAACATACAGAGATTAGATGTTCAAGTGTACTTAGGTATCACCTTACAACATACAGAGATTACATGTTCAAGGAAAACTAAAGAAACAAGGTTACTTTGTACATGTCAGAAAGATCTTTTATCGGTCCTAGTGAATGTAAGAAAATGCTAAAACAAAAGCACAAAATACTGGAAGCCACACAATAACAAACATAAAGGCAAAAGAGTATGGGCTTCCCTTGCTTGCATATAAGACCAACAATTATTTTTCAGAATATGTGAATTGGTGCACTTTGACGGTTTGACCCCATCTAGATGGGAAGAAGGTTAGTTTCGGTTCTGGTTGGGCTTGCATGCTGCACCATCCAACTCATAAAATCAGCTCTTCCATATCCAGAAGTCCATTCATCCAAAAAGTATATTCCTTAAAACATGAACCGTGCACTAAGTGCTCCTTTTCATTGGCATCTATCTGAAACATGTAAAAGGCTTCACTTGGTTTAATACATAGACATGAACAGGAGTCAGTTTTCATACATTGCATGAACGAAACAATCATAACCAAAATACATTACCTCCTTGATCCACAAAATTCATTCTTTCTGAAGCACAACTTAGTAACAAGTCCTCTTGGGGATATTTCCTCCTCCAAGCCCCATATAAGAAGACAGTGACAATGAGGTGGGAAAAGTGAAATCACTTTAATGGCGTCAATTGCGACAAAAGAAAATGTATCGTAATGAGACCTTGTTTACAGCACAAGCCATATTGTATTGAATTTCCTCGGATAGTGGTCGACATCCATCGTCAACTTTCACAGTAACTTGAAAACCTAATCATTTTAGCAATTTTCTCCATTGCCATGCCAACCATTTTAAAGCTACTGTAAGCATGCAAAAATCTAGGTACGGCCTATGGACAAGCTACATATAAAACATTGTTAGCAGGGACTTAACTAAAAGGTTTCAATGTGCATTAATCCACCTTCCACCAACACCGGTTTGGAGATGTGAGTCTCTCCAGCAAGGCTGACCTTCAAAAATAGCCTTAGTTGCATTTGGGGCTCAGTTAACATGCATGTTTTTGAAGGAGTTCAAAATCTTCTGCAAGTCATAGAAAATTAAAAATAGTTTAAAGAATTAGATATTTTAAAAACGAAGTGTTTCAAACCAGAAAAATTCATCCTGGATTGAAAAGAGCAGGGGTAGATTGTTAAGCTGGTGGACTGGTTGATAACGATTTCAAAACATATACATGCAAACAGATGCAACATTCTGTTAAGAAAAGGAAGTATAACGAAAAGAATGGGTGCTACACTGCACTAACCTTGATAGTCAACCCAGAATTTCGAGCTCTGAGTTTATGATAAATGTGGCCATAGTACATAGTCTGAAAGGTCAGGACTAGTGTAGTTGCTGTGTACAACTGCAGAAGAAGCCCCAAAAGAAGGGTTAAAATGCTTAGAACTCCTCAACAAACTCACGGATAAGGAGACAATGAACCCACTTAGAATATTGAATTTCTTACCACTGCCATATAAAATTGTGTAGGGAGCTGCACAAGAAAATAATGCATTAGATTGAAGCCAAGTTGCAACAAACCAGGTAGCAACCAGTATTCTTCAAATCAGAAGCAAAAGCCTGACTATAGCATGTACTCATGAAGTAAACAACCCGTCACATAATCCACAAGAATATCATTAAGCACTAACACTAAGAATTCTATTTCTATGTATGCCCACTAGAAGGTTCCCGATTTGAAAAGTTTCCACCATGAGGAGCTTCTTAACCAGAATATGAATATCGAAACAAGCATCTATTGAATCAAAGGTTGGTACTTATCAATTTAGAAAGGAGAGGATCCCCCCCCTGCCCGAAAAAAAAGGAAAAGGAATATTAAGATCCAACTAACAACTTACAGTAGCTGGCTCCAGCAGACACCCGAGAAGGTTGAACAAATCTCTGAACGTAAAACAATAAAAGCACTGTGAGAACAAAAGCTGAACAACCTAGAGCTTGTAAAAGCAACAGATTGCAAAACGTGCACCATTTAATGCGTGCTTGAAACAAGCCTATCATCACAAAACTGCCAACTGGGTATCGGCCGTCTTGAAAAGCATGAAATCGACAATGTATTTGATCCCAATTCCCAAAAGTTAACTGGTACAGATTTAGACTTCACAAATCCTTGAGAAACATTTTTAGTCCTTACCCAAGTACCCATGTCAATAGAAAGGCAATTGACATGCCCTCCGCCGATTTCATCTTGTAACTGGTCATGATTTGAGGAACCTCTGCAAGGCTCCAACTCACAACACTGAGCATTCCCAAACCAAACGATGCACCATCTTTGAAATCACAAAGACAGTAGCTCATGTAAACACGAGCCCACTCCCAACATCGCTTGCTGTTTGGGCACATTGTCGGTGATCCCCCAACACCAAACATCATACCTCAACTTGTTCTCTCAACTGCAAGAAAAAGGAGGGATATTAAATGAAGAAGAAGAAGAAACACATCAAGAAATGTCTGATACGAAGGGCGATGCCAGAGTATATACAAAGTATATCCCCTCCTCATCCTCAAGACAAAAGAAAATAACCCAAACGAAGGAAAAGTCTCTACTCTGGTTGTTATGTAACGCACCAAAGAAAAAGACATACTCTGAAAAGATTCTCTCATATAGTTGAGCAAACTTTCTTTTTCGGACAACAGAACTTTAACTCCACAACACAAGGTAACAAACACCACTTTTCCTCTAAAATGAATCGGACATGTTATTCTCTAATGGAAACGCAGAAACCAAAATTATACTAAAAAATCCCACCATCGGCGAAAGATCTTATCACCACCAAACAAGTGAAGAACCTATAAACGACCATGTATATGTCCTCGTATTTAAGGACCATCATAACAAAGAAAATTCTATCGACTGCATTTCTGGAAAATCAGACTAGAAAATCCATGCTTTCAATGCTTTCTATAACAAAAATTATTTCTCCAATATTTACGCGCCCTCTATTTGTAGAAAGAACAGAAACGGTTCAATAAAAGCATCCATGCAAATAAACCTGTACTATTGTTCGCATCGAATATTTAGTATGAATAAAGGAAATCATATCGAATATTCAAAAATTAGAACCAAGAAAACCCCATCTTGGGTGTTTCAACGACTAACGTCGTACCAGGCGGCGCAGAAAAACAGAGGGTGTGCAAGCAACGAAGCAAAAGTTGAAAATGAGAACAGTGTCGGAGAATTAATAACAATAATGATGAAACATTCGGTGGAGAACTGATAAGAAGGAGAGGCAGTCTCTTATTGGTATAATGTGATTTTGGGCCATGCCACGCTCACCAGGTGCTCCGCAGGGAGAGAGGGAAGCTGACAAGCGACACGTGGGTGGTAGAAGGAGACGCCCAGCAAATAGCAATTCCTTTGTATTCTCCCTAACGAGAAAGTTGGTCAGCCTGTCACCCCCCATGTGAGGGACTCACGGAGAACCTTTACAATATTTAAAACAATGAGTGATGAAAATTATGATAAAATTCACAACCTTCAATGTTCTGGTTCAGTTTCATTTGATTTATGAAACTTATTCACACAATTTTTCGATTCTTAAATCTTTAGGGGATTACTGGTTGTACACCTTTTCCAGCAATAGTTTCTCTCTCGGCAAGTCTCCTTACTTCAACAACTGACATTCCTTCCTTTTTAGTCATTATTGTTTTTTTTCAATTATCTCATCAAAAAAAAAAGAAATAAAAGAATTTAGAAAAATAAAACCAAAAAACACAATCAATAATAAGAGAAAGAAGGATAACAATAAGAAGAAAAAACTAAAGAAAAAAATAAGAATTATAAAGTAAATTTTTACGCATATAAGGTAAAACTAGAATTAATCCACATCTCTCAAGTACGAGAACCGTGACTCCTACAAATAGAGGGACATGGCTAAGTTGTGTCTCTCTCATCGAAAAAATATGTGTGCCACCTCTCAAGCTAAAAACTAAATCTTTTTTTTGTTTTGATTCCGACCAAAAATAAAATCAATACATCAAATAAATAGTTAAAAATACATCAATTCAACTATATACCTATAAAAACTACTCAAAACCTTCTTTGAATTGATCATCTTCTTCCTTTCCGATAAGATTCGAAGCACTATGGCTCAGTGAATAATTTAATATCGTACATTGGATCGAATTTCAATATGTGAGACCCATATAGAGGAAGAGTTCAAATGATCGAGGAGCATAATGGTAATTTTTAAATTTTACAAAGAGCAAAATCAGAATCACACTAAAAAAGATATGTGGATGGTAAAAAGGGTGTACACATATAAATTATGATCTTCAAAATTTATAAAGATTGTGCTCAACTTTACAACTTTCAATTATATTAATCTCAAGAGTAGCATGCCTCTCCAATGCACACTATAGGACCTTTCGATTATAAATTTTCCTTTTCTCCAAAAGAGAATCTAACCAAATTGTATAGCAAAAGAGCCACATTTGGTTCATCTAGTCATGTACACGTATAAATTATGATCTTTACAATTTATAAAGATTGTGCTCAACTTTACAACTTTCGATTATATTGATCTCAAGAGTAGCACGCCTCTCCAATGCACAGTAGGGGTGGTAAAGGAGTTGACTAGATGAACCGAATGTGGCTCTTTTGCTATACAATTTGGTTAGATTCTCTTTTGGAGAAAAGGAAAATTTGTGGCTTATTTGATTGTTTGAAGGTTGAAACCCACTACACTACAATAGGACTTAATTTGATTGTGCTTACATTGACCATCACAAATAGGTGAAACGATAATTTCAATTGTCCTCAACCTAATTCTCATAATCGAAAAGAGAATTCCCGAAACATTTTTGTTGGAATAACATTTTTCTTATTGTCACTATAGTCGAAGTCTTATTATCAGCAGTCATAATATGCATGCCAAAGCAACAATCAAAATATGTTTGTCAAAACAACAACTGTAATATGATATATTCCGATTATTACAACAACTGAAATTATCTTTTATTGCGGCTGCACAAAATAGTTAAAATAAGCATGCAATAGTCAAAATAAATCTTATTCCAATTCTTCATAACAAACACAATTAGGTTTAAGAGTCAAAATTTAGTGTCTTAAAATAAATTGGTAGAACAATCAAAATTTGCTTCTTCTCATTGTTCTTGTTCATATTTCAATTGTTCAGATTCATAAGAATAACTTACAACGCCAACTTTCTATTTTATTTCGATTGTTTGGCAACATAATCTGACATATTTTGACTGTTTTACTTAAGTTATTATGACCATTAAGGCATAGACGAATATAATTGGTTTCTAAGGCATTTTCGATTGTTATGCAATTTTGTTTCGACAGTTGAACAGTGAGAATAGGCTGTAACTCATTCCGACTATCAACAATACTCAAATTAGTTTCTGCCAATAGACAAAATAGCACCATTTTCTAGTAGTACCATCAAATTATTTATAATATTTTGTCAATCCTTCACTAGATAGTTAGTGGTGTGCAGTCACATGCATTTTTGTACCTTTTGCTCTTATAGTTTTTACTTGTCCTTCTTTGGTCCTGTCCTAAAGATTTTTTTCTAAACAACAAAATTATTATGTTCTTCACAAAGTTATAGGACAAGGAAAATATGACTCTCGGAAAACATATCATCTATAAGTACATGATACAGTGGAGTTTAATAAAAATTATATGACAACCTTGAGGAAGCATGTGATCAATTTAACATGTGTGAGACATGTTCATATAGAGTTATACAAGTACCCTTGCAGAGGCTAATAAAGACATTATCCTACTAGAAACTGGAACTAAATGAATTGTGCAGTGTGTTGTGTTGGTGTTATTGGATTTCCTTTATTATCATTTGTTTTCATGTGCATATGAGTTTGTATATTATTTGGCCAAACATTATCTTCATGAAACAAATACTTGTGATCAATATATGGGATGACAACCCTCTAATCAACCATGTTTGTATACTTTTAATTATTGGTTTTAAACTAATTTTCTTCTATTTTTAGATTTTAAAAGTAGACATCCCATTGCTTGATAACAACTTTATACTTTCAATCGTCGAAATAATCTCCTCGTATATGATCATTTTGTCTCAATTGTTGAAAACTCGAAATGATAAAAAAACAATTTCAATTGTTTCAAATAGAACAAAACTACTTAGGGTTACTATCATAATCTTTATATACCATCTACCATCACCGTATATTCATGGTCATTGCCACCATCTCTTGCATAGTTGGTATTTTGAGTGGATTAGGAATTTAGATTCTTTGATATTATGAGAAAAGATTGTAGGATTGAACTAAGAACTAAAAACTTTGGTGCTATGTCTATTCATCCTATTAATATTGTGTGGAGAACCATGTTTGAATATTACAAAGTACACAACAATGTTGAAATAGGTGAAGATGCATTAAAGAATTGAGATGAAAAGATTCTTGTGTTTGAGAACTGATTGTGTCCTCCTTTGAAGTATATATTCTTCATTTGGTAGATAGGAAGATTCACTACATTTGAGAACCGACGTCATCCTCAACAGAAAGACTCATTTTATTTAAGAATTGAGATGTAAAAACAAGGGACTAAAAGACACAAAAATGCAATTTGTTTCAGGTGGATGGTGTGATTATGAATTCTTTGTTGCAAAAAATAGTACACACGTAATCAAAAGAGACTATTATTCTAGTTAAGGATATGACGAAAAAGATAAAGGTTGAGGGTATTAATTATCATCATAGCGAAGTTTGGTAACCTTGGACATTATGTGAATATTAACAAGGTAACCTTGGACACTATACTAATATTAAGAAAAAATTTCACAAAGGTATCATGTGGTTTCTCAAATTTTATACTTTCAGATCTGACATTTAGGAAGGATATGTGATTTTTATCATTAACCAACTAAGGGCCTGAAATTTAAATCAATAATCAAATAAGGACATTGTAGTTAACCACATTAGTTTTTGCATTAAGTGTAATAAAACTTTAGGTGCCTATTTTGTTAATAATAGAAACATTTAGTACATATTTAATTAATCATAAAAACCTCATGTCTCTCTTAAAATATTAAGAATTTGATGTCTTTAAGTGTAAAATTTGGAAAACTAAATAGTACTTTTGTAAAACTTTTCTCAATATTAAGCATAGATTCTACAAAGATATCTAAATAATGCCTAGATGAGTAAATTTAAGGGCCTAAAAGTCTACAAAAACATGCATTGGTAAACATAGAACCTGATACTAGAAAATAGGTATAATGAATGACAATAAATTATTACATGCCATAATAGTTTGGAAATTTACAAGTTTACAAGTGATTTTTTAGAGGAGTCCTACTAGTAGTTCAAATATTCCATAAATCTAAATAAGATGACAATACCTTTATGGTATATCATAAGAAACAGTAATGTCCCAAAAGGCCTACCATGCTCCATATTGTCTACATTTCCAATATCGTAATGAAAGGCATGTGATGCCTATTTCATAACAAAACCTTTACAACATATAATAATAAGACATTTACACCATTCTCCCTGTTATTTACAAAGCATGATGTTTGTACTCTATCATTTACAACATATTTCTCCAATTATAGCATTTGCAATACATTTACAACAAAGTCAACATAATGAGATTTTATAGGACAACCATTTTAATATCTACAATACAAAGTCTCCACATACTCTAACAATTACATCATTAATAATATTTTCTTGTTTCACTCTTTTGTCCTCCAAGATAGTGCTAACAATACAAGATGCCTTGCAACTTCGATTCCAAAATAAAAAAAAAAACTCAACCCATCATGATCACCATCACAAAAGTTGATTCCCTTCTTATATGTTGTAGAAATGTTGAAATAAGCACTGTCTTTATAATCCAAGACCCAATTCTTGACATAAATAGGCCACTCATGGATCATAGTTACGAGAGGTCTATCATGAAAACAAAAGAATGAAACAATTTTACCATTATAAATAAAAAGAATTAAAAGGCTAAAGGTAATCGATGAGGCACTTAATCGATTTGTTTTCACATAAGACCTGGTGCTTGGTTTTCAAAAAAAGTATCACCATTAAGTTATCATGAGCATTTCTAAAGGGCATCAATAGAAACCGATAATGCCTCTTTGTTTGTATGTGTTTGTGAAAGAGATAGATAGAGATCACAATAAAGGGCATTATTAATAAATGCTTGTAACTAACTTAAAAGCATAAGCATAGCAGACATCAACCCAACTTCTTGTGATTTTTGAGAACTTGATCCTGCCAATGGAAAAAATGTCAAAGCATGTGATGGGTGAGTATAAGCATTTTAACTTTCAGCAATGTAACAAGAAAATCAATACCTTTGCTTTTGGATAATTTCTTTTATCATTTTTCTAACCTATAACAAAAGTGATATTTTCTTTTACGGTTGTTGTCAACCATATTATCAAATTTGTTCCTACAAAAACTCCAAAAGAAATAGCTAAAGAAAGTATTTTAAAGTTGAAACAATAAGTAAACAATTGAAGACTTTCATGGATTACCCATTTTTATGTTATTAAAGAATGTACAATAATGATACTCTAGTCATGCACAAGTTAAACAATTTCTAGTAACTTCACTTCCATTTATACTACACTGAATTCTTTTCACGCATGCTCATTCATCATTGTTGTCATCTTGGATAGGAGGTATCACATTCACACTTTCACTTTCTATTGCATTCTCAACACCATTGTCATTGCTAATTTCATTTGTATCAATGTTAGACGAGGAGATTTTGTGCAATTTTATATTTTTGTTATGTAAATCAATTGTTACTCTATTAATACTGCTCATAATACTTTGTTTAATTGCAAGACTTACAATTTACAATGCCATATTAAGTAACCAAACCATCCTTCACGTTTTAAGGAATATTTTCAACCTTAACCAGGGCCAATGTTTACATACAAACAATTACTATAAAATTTCACAAGTGGCATTTGCAAGAAAACAATTCTTGTCTACTTACTATACAACAACAACAACAACAACAACTAAATCTTTTTCCATACTAGATGGGTTGGCAACATAGATTCTTTGTTTTCATAGAGCCCTAGCATAATTTGTAGAATCTATGATAAATAAGTTTGACCATTTTATGTTGGTTGTCAAAAGCCTAACGCAACCCTCTTACTTTATTCGGGCTTGGGACTGACCATGTATGGGTGATCCATTACATGGACAAAATTTCTTGTCCACTTACTATATATGTAATATTATATCTCTTTTCATTGTCATCTTCATTGCATTCTTTTGGCTACTAAATGACTTTATGTGTTTGAGACCCTTCAAAACTATATTCAAGATTAGCATGACAAATTATAAGTTCCTCAAACTCTTTTTCAAATTTGTCACATAATGCAAGTGTGTGAATATCTAACATGAATTAATAATGAGTTTTTAATATAATAAGGTTGCATCTCATCATTCATTCTAAAATTGAATTTCTCCTTAAAATATCAACTTCCAATAACATCATTAAACTTCTTCACAAATGTAAATATTGGAGTGCTTGCATTAAGGTATTTTTTTAGCATGTTATTGATGCTTTCCATGCATTATGTCATTGATGTTGCTACCCATAAAGTTTTTAGAAGAGTAATGCGATGACTATGTCTCATGATCCAACCAAAGTTTGCTCACAGAATTAATGTGCACTATATTGATAAATAATCATGTTAGTTCAGCTCATTGTTCTTATAATTATTCATGTTATGACCTATAGAATTGCAGATTTTATTTTCTCTTAAAATTAAATATTGTTTGTATAAACTATTTATATACTTTAGAACCTTTGCATTATATTTCATAAACAACATTGGTGGACCACCTTTAAAAATACTCTTTTGACTCCAAATATCATTGGTAAGTCTTGATCAATAATATCAAGTAAAATTGCATTCCACAATATTAATAATCTTGATGACCTTTACCGTCCACCCCAAACAGTTTGTCATATGTTTTTTTGTCAGTTTAAATAAAATAATAATAGTTTGAATTTTTTAAGTTCTTTTATCTTGAAAATATCCAATACAATTTTTCAATCAATTCTCATGCACCTCTTTCTTGATTTTTGTAGATACTAATATATATATGTTTCCCTCTAAACGAGATGAGTTAAACTCCACCTAAATCATGAGATAAGGCATCAATAACCTCAAATAGCTTCATCTCAGGTATCATCTATTTGTGTGAAGAAGTTGGTCCTTTTGTAGATCTTTCACATATTCATCTTCAAAGAAGAATGCAGATATGTGATTGTAATATATGAGATATGGATTAACAGCCCACTTCTATTTCTTTTTACAAAACTTCACAAGCATTTTAGCCTTACAACCACATCTTTTAAGTACACATTGCTTCTTGATATATATTTTTTCATCTTTATAACCTTCATTGTTGTTGTTAGCATGTAAAAAGCTCCATAACATAATTCTTCTATTCTTTTTAGGTATATTTTTATATACCAAAATCATCCTTTTTAGCATAAAAATTATATGGATTATTACATGAATCAAACTCCATATTGAAGGCTCACTATTGGGATAATCTGATTCTTTCCTTTATCATCATCATCATCACCATGCAGTTCCATTATATCATATGAATCTTCATCTATCTCTAATAATTCATTTATAAACATATCTCCATAGGAATCCCATTAGTATTTAGCTCAAAAGACGACATGTTACTTGCAATGGAGATACTTAATGAAGATTGGCTTGGATCAGTATTTCAACAAGATTTGTTCTCTTTAATGCATCAACCTTAACTAAATTCTTGAAATTCATAAGAGAGATAGTCTCCTTGCAAATAAAAGAAAATGTTAAAATTGTAGACATCCCCACTTTGTCTATAAGAAGGCTTGGTTTTGGTTTTGGTTGTAGTGGAAGTATGGTAATGTATAGGTAGGAAAGGAAAACTTGATATAATACTAGGCACAATAAAGAGAGTTGAAAAGAAGATATGAATGGGGTTAAGAATGAAAATATAAAATACTTGAAAAATCATACATACAGGAAAATAAATCAATATCTAGAGATAGCCACCAATTTTAGCTTCTCATTTATAACATCAAGTCAAACCTGGGATGCTTGTGCTTCCTTAAAGGATTTGGTTTCCTAACGGCCAAAATGATGGTCAACAAAGCTCTTTATTGTGGTGAGAATGTTTCACAAGAAACAAATCTATTCGTAAGTTTGGAGTCTCTATTAGATCTTCTTAGAAAAAGTTCAACGGTCTTGGATTTCACCTAGTGTAAATCTCTCAATGGAGTCACAATATTTCTTGAATGCACATACTCATCATAACTCTCTTGACACCTAAAACTTATCATCCTTGAGATCATAATACCTATATCATTTTCTCATCCCATACCCTATAAAAACACATTCAATAACACAAATAGAGTTTATCTCTTTTGTTTATGAAAACAAAGTATTTGCATCGAAAAACTTCCAATCAAGAGTAGTTGGGAGAAATTTTAAATAATTTTTCAATAGGTGAGACATTTTGCAACATAGAGGATGACATTATGTTTATAGATGTCCTTCGATCCAAAGGTTTCTAGAAACTCCACTAAACACTAGGAAGGTCTAAGTGGTTCTCACTGTGTACCAATACTTATGTTTGATAACCCCATTTTGTTATAGAGTTCTTATAGAAGATGTTCGATGAGCAATACCATTATTTTCAAGATATTTTTCAAACTCGTTTAATCCAAATTCATCTTCAGAGGCGGATCTAAAAATCTTAATATCAGAATCAAATTAATTTTTAACAAGATTGTGAAAAACAACAAAGTTCTTAAAAGCATCAAATTTAACTTTTAATAGATATACCCATGTATATTTAGTAAAGTCATTAATAAAACTCATATAATAAGACACTCCTTTCGACATGACATATGCACGCCCCAAACATCAGAGTTTACAATTTTAAAAGATTTGTTTATAATATATGTTTATTAATAAATGAAAGATATTTTATTTTACCAAGAACACAATTTTTGCAAGAGAAAATTTCAATATTTTTTATTCAAATGAAAGGACAATCATACAACTTTTGAACATTTATATGACGAAGTCTCTTACGCCACAAGTTTATATCATTTCACAAAACATTAGAATGTGCAAAATATTGAGTATGCATATAGTCTATCACATAAAGACCTCATTTTTTATAGCCACATTCAATCACCTTTTTCAAGATATGATCCTTTATAATGTAACCCATAGATGAGAAAGTAACAATATTATCTAAATTTTGTAATACAAAGAGTAAGTTTAACTTTAACTTTGGAACCAAGCTTACTTTAAAAATTGATTTGTTGTTTTGTTTTGAAGATGACCTATTATATCAACTCTAAATTTTGTTCTATTGACAATAAAAATACATGAGTCAAAATACTTTCTTATGCATGTAGTTAAAAGCTTTCATCGCATATCATATGAAAGAAAGCCCAAGAATCAAGTAACCATGGATTGATACCTTGAGTATCATGAGAGGAGGTAGAACATACTGCACTAATAGACGTCTTTTCCTTCTATTGACCTTCAAATTGCTTCACTTTGTCTTGAAGTGCAAGGAAAGTGAACGTTTTTCATAGCTCTCCATCAACAAAGGCTATCATTTTCTTTAGTTTCAAATATTAGACTTGATATGTCTCACCTCTTTACAATAGTGACAAATCACTTGTCTCTTAGTTTCATCTCTTCCTTCTACCTTGAAGTGTGATGGGTGATATGATTTTATATTGGCTCCTGGTCTAGACATGGCTAATGTGAAGTCCTTTTAAAGCCTAACTTTATTAAGTTTTATTTTCGCTATTTGAAAATCGATAATAACTTCTTTTTAAGCAAGAAATAACCTTCAATATATAAGAGAATATCTCTTTGCTTGGAATTCTCTCCTTAGGCTTCTCAAGGATTGATTAGACAAAGTCTTCATTTTGTTCACATTGCCTTGCAAGAACACAATATGTGTATTTCTTTTATAACCACAAAGTTAGTTCCAAACATTTGAAAATTTAGTAAAAAATTCATTTAACCCTTATCCACTTGTCTAAGAGATAGATTTTGTCCCAAACTACCATCCTATGGGCTACATCACTTTGAACATGAGATTTTTTCAAATATTCTCATGTATCTCCAGTATTTATAAAATCCACCAAGCTATCTCATATGTGATAACTCACATTATTCATAGGAACCCATATAATGATTTTATGACCTTCATATTTTCTTTTTATTTCAAACTAATATTCATGGGAGGTTTTACTTTTATTCCACTTACATAACTCCATAACTATTTAAAATAAAAGTAGTTTTTCCATTCATTGGGTTCATATTTTGTAATTGAAACTAGTTAAACAAAAATTCAAGCTCTTCAATCATAATATAAGAAGAATTCAAATTTGATAGAAGGTCCTTTAGATGAAGAGATATGCTTACTTGGATAGGTGTAGGAGCAATATAGTAGAAAATCAAGTACGTTTATACCTTGAGAATGACTTCTATAATTGAGCATGCTTCCCAATATAGTACCACAACTATCAAAAAGAGTGGTTAGGTTTTGACATCATGTAATAAAATAGTACCTTAAGTGCTTCAATAGTGATTGTAATAGTCCAATTTTCAGCTGTGGTTTTTTAACTTGAGAGTATAGATTTTTGGCTGGTTTGTATTGTGAAAATTGTTGGAACTTATGGTCTTTTAGGCTTACAACTTGGTGTCCTTGAAAACAAAGTTCCATAGTTCTGGGACTTTTGTATTTTCATTGGGAACCAAAAAGTTAACACTTAGTTCCTAAACTAACTTAAAAGGTAAAAGTTTGAGAAAAATGAGGGTGTAACTTTCTTTTTTCGGTAAATATTCAGATCTCATATAATATAAAGTTTCTAGTACTTCATGTTGTATTTGATACAAGGTTTAATAGATGATAAAATAGTTGAGACACCAAAGGTGGTTAATAAAAAAATGAGACTTACATATGGAGAACCATCTCATCCCATATAGACATATAATTAAATCTCTCACATATCTTATTATCACTTGTCATGACATCACTCGTACTATTTATAGTGAGTCTATTACAACATGCACCTACCATAGTGCATTTGAGTGATGTCATGAGGATAGTAAGATATATCCAACATACCACTCAAAAGAGAGTATTCTTATCTTCTTCATCCTCACTCAATTTAATTGTTTGTACTGATGTAGATTGGAGTGGTGATATCAATCACAAGCAGTTCACGCCGGACTATCTTTCTTGGAGACTATTATCTCATGAAAATATAAAAAGAAGGTGTCTCTCTCCTCTATTAAAACTGACCTAGCTAAGAAAACTTCTTCAAGATTTTGGTGTCACTTGAGGTCACTCCCCTTATTATTACGCCTCTTTTTTTTCTTTTTTATTATTTTTGTCTTTGTTCAAGAAGAGACAACAATGCTAAATGTAATTCAATGACTAATATCATCAAAGTACTTCAACAACTAGTAAATAACCAAGCAACTTTCTCCTGCTTGACCTCCAACAACCAGATTTCTAGCCATTGGAAGCAGTCCAACAATTAGAAATCTAGTTGTTGGTCATAGTGGTTGTTAACAGTCACTTTCTATAAAAGGCTCAATATTGTATGATGTTAAGTATATCTTTTGGCTGATTAATGAAGAGTGTATTCAGTTTAGATTCTTGTTTAAGTGATTTGAGCCTTATCTAAGGCATTTTATAGTCACTTTTGGTGATTGATTTCCATGTATGCAAGCATCGGACTGTTGCAGTCATTTTTGAAATACTTAAAAGGTGTTTTTATTACACTTATCTCATAGTTGGCCAAAGATTTGGCTTTTGCCCGAAACCAGTCAAGCCAGGTAATCCTAGCCTCGTCTTGGTTGGGTTCCGTCTCCATAGGTGGGTGCAACATCGCGATCCCTACAAAGCATAAATGGCCTGGGCCAAACTCAACGGTGTTTCCTAGGAACAACGCCATCTGGTTGTTAACAGTAGCGCTTAGTGGCCCTTAAGCGGCTCACCCTTCATTTGGCTAATCACCTAAAGCGACTTAGTGGGACACAAAAGATTAAAAGTAAAATATATTATTATTAATCATTAATCATAAACGAAATAACCAGCCACTTGTATTCATCATTTACATTTCAATATAAGGAACACCAAAAGATAAAACGTCTAACTACATGTGTCCATATATATATATATAACCAGCCACTTGTATTCATCATTTACATTTCAATATAAGGAACACCAAAAGATAAAACGTCTAACTACATGTGTCCATATATATATATATATATATATATATATATATTTGAATGGTGAAAATTTTTATGCTAGATGAAGCACATATGTATTTAGAACTCCTCATACATACATACATACATATATATATATATATATATATATATATATATATATATATATATATATATATATATATATATATATATACCAGCCACTTGTATTCATCATTTACATTTCAATATAAGGAACACCAAAAGATAAAACGTCTAACTACATGTGTCCATATATATATATATATATATATATATACATATATACATATATATATACATATATACATATATATATATACATATATACATATATATATACATATATACATATATATATATACATATATACATATATATACATTACCAGCCACTTGTATTCATCATTTACATTTCAATATAAGGAACAGCAAAAGATAAAACGTCTAACTACATGTGTCCATATATACATATACATATATATATATATATATAATATACACGTGACCGTGCGCACACACACATGTGTGTATGTATATACATGTGTATATGTTTATATAATATATATACACACATACATGAAAAACCAGATCATGTCCACCTTTAATCTTCTCTCGCATGTGTGTAATTAATTTTTTTAAGATGTTTTAGAAAAGTATAAAAGACATTACTATTAGACTCATGCTCTCGAGAAACAATTGTCGAATATGAGTAGACAAGATGGTTGAATAGGATTCAATCACTTATATATATATATGTATGTATGAGGAGTTCTAAATACATATGTGCTTCATCTAGCATAAAATTTTTCACCATTCAATCTTTTAGATCAACGATAGATTTTGAATTAAAAGTATCATTGTACTTGTAAAGTAGTTCAAATCTCTTGCATGATCTCAAAGATCGAAGGGTGGAGAGTTTATTTAAGATCATGTATTAAAAGACATTATGCATTTACGGTATATATAGAGCGAAACTTGGAATTGTTAGACAACCTCACATGCCATACTCTACTAGATAATATACGCCATCCGTATGATCTAATGAATGACAGTCACCCATCAACATAAGGATTGATACCATTTAATGCATATGTAGCAAGAAACAAACAACTTCTTCACCATTATCCGATTGATTACATGAATGGTGGTGATAATCAAACAATTGTTATCATGAGAGGTTGTCTAGCAACTCCCATTATTTATTTATATATATATATATATCCCAAATGAGACATTCACCAACTTATATTCCTTACTCATTTATGTAATTGCAACATAAATAACAAAATTAACAGAAATTTATAGGAATCGAGATCGTAAGCCAAGTGCTTAAGTATAAAAAGTAAGAATAGAATCCAATAAGACGGAGAGAGAGAGAGAGAGAGAGAGAGAGAGAGAGAGAGAGACTCACTTGCAACAGAATTTGGCAATGTTCATCAAGCAGAGGGCTGTAATCGTGATTTGCGGATTTGGGCAAGGGGGAGTTATGCAAACAAGTTTAGGGTCCCTTGCATTGCATGTTTGCTATATGCGCACTTAAGCACCTGCTTAATTAGTGATTAAGCACCTAAGAGAAGCTTAAGGCGTTTTTTGTGCCGCTCAGGATGAACACCTTAAATGACATGGACATCCCATTGCTTTAAGTTGCTTGGGTGCAGGGCGTGCCAAGGAACACTAATCTCCATCCTCCAAAGTAAACTTCGAGTACATTCAAGACCAAGCGAGTTACAGGTCCGTCCTTGGAAATCCCCTGATATGTATCCCAAAGAGGATTGGTAAATCAAGGCACTTGCTCCTTTTTGAGGCACTTTTCGAGTTTTGTATTGAATCGTGCTAGAAACTCAACAACCTCGAGAGTTTGAGTCACCTTGGGATGGAAATTTGAGTTGACTACGGATAGCTTGATAAACTCTTGATATTTTAGCGCGATATTTCTCGACAGAAATTCAATGGTGTGATTCTTGATGCATTAGTAAATAGACATATAAAGTTATCAAACAAAAAAAAGGGCAATCACGACAAGTTTTTAGTGAATTTTCTAATTTATCGGGATCAAATCGGCAACCTAATTAAAGGCTTTCTAATAGGGTCTAATTGTTTTGGCTATAATTTTCTTATTCGAGTTATGATTTACACAGTTTTTGATTTCTCAAAGAAAACCAGAACTTTCCAAGAAAAAAAAAATTAACCCCTCCGACCATAATCGGCGGAGTTATAACCTTCCCTAAGAAGTCCTATTCGTTTGAATGAGGTCTTTGTCAGACTTTTCCCCCTATTGTAGTCGGCCAAACCCAGATTTGAGTAATTCTTGATTAAGTTGGATAGTAAATGAGGAGCTTTCTACATGTTTAAGAATTAAGAAAATCTGTCAAAAAATGGATTGTTGCCGAACTTTAGAATTTAGGGTATAAGTTGATAATTATAGGTTTGATTATCAACTAAACGCAAAAACACCAGACTGATAAGGTGTTCTTTATTTACTATAAATAGGAAAGCTACAAGTAAGAATTATAACTAGCAAAAAAGAAGGCAAAAGAAATAAAATAAATAAATGAGAGGTTGATGTTGATCTAAGTGAATAGTCACTCCTTTCTGTATTTCATGATAGACTAATTCCAGATTCTTTTCTACTTATCCAACTCCTCAACTTTTCTAACTCTTGCACAGTAACTCATAACTCTTATACCTAATTTTAAAACGTAGTAATGTGATATTTGATAATGAGCCAATATTTTCACTTTACGGTTATAATGGGTTATTAATTGTTGGTTTTGATAGAATCTCCTTAGGTTCGTTGCATGTGTCCATATTGAAAAGAGACCATTATTGTTGGAAGTGGAATCTCGGATCTCATATAATTTTTGGTGTTAATAAGGTGCTAGTCCGCTTTTGCAGGCACATAAGAGTGCTTTTGATAATTATGTTCCACACAACTCAACCTGCTAAGACCTAGACAAAGGTCCTCCGTCCATGGTCATGGCCTGAAAAGGTAGTCAGTTCCTCACAGTTACAAAAGGAAAAATAGAACTCAGAATGTACAACAGCACTTCTCAACATTATGTTCCTCAAAGAAAAAACATTTACTACATGTACGGTGAACCAAATTTTCCAAACGGTTGCCACCACGATTTGACAAATTCTATTTTGGGAAAGAACCAACTTCCTATAATACAGAAAGAAAAAATAAAATTAATACAATGAGGTTCACTGCTACCAAAACCGAGACTTCTCTCACACTGAGTAACCTAGGAGAGGTCGGCTGCATGGATTCTAGTCACTATTGTGCTTGGTCTTCTGACCAATAGGTGTGGTGTGTCCAAGAGCGTTAGCTCAATGGCAGGGCGCTCTAGCGCCATTGCTGCTGGTGGGGAGTTCAACTCCCAGAAGGTGCATGTGTGGGTGCGTGTGTTAGGCTTCAGCCTCTCCTTGTAACAAAAAAAAAACATGGACAACAAACAGAATATCAACTTTACAGGAACTCAGGGATCTGCCAAGACAAGAATTTAATCTTAATTAACTAGTCATATCTAGATCAAGGAAGTTCAAGGTTCTTCCCCAACTACTGTCTCTCTCTCTCTCATTAACTAAACTGATGCTTCAAGGTATGAGTAAATACAACTACCTGACACCAATGTCATAAACTCACCATTACCCTGTTGCTTTCAAAAGGATGCTACCACTTACATGAGAAGTAATTGTCATATTAATTCCTATAAAACATGCATAAGTTCCACAACAGATTAGATGTAAACACAAGTAAACTAAGCATTAAAGAGCCTTCAGATATTATGGAACAAGTAGATGCAGGACACAACATCAACTACAACTTAGCCTTTTCCCATACTACATGGGGTCGGCTAAAGTAGCTGCAGGACAAGTTTTCATTAATTAATATCAGAAATGAGACGACAAATTTGAGCCTGATGCAAGCAGCGTCAAGAGAGTCGACAGTTATGGAGATTGAAATGTCATAAAATTACAGATTCTCCATATAAGCAACCACATCGGGGTTTCTTATATTCACCTCCCTTGATCTTGATTTGGAAAGTAAGGTGACATTTCCTGCATTTTGGTGAATCAAACTCCACATTGGAGGAAATAGGAGCCACACTTTCATCACCAGGGCATCTGTCATGCACAAGTGGCTTTTTTGTCAATAACGGAGCTACAAGATTTGATTTCTTCACGTAAACCAGTGAAGATGGAAGCTACCTATTGGGGCTTGAAGCTCGGATCTCTTTCAGATGAACACATTAATGCCTCTTGTTATTCCATTTTCGATTGTGAAAACCTGGCTTTGGATGGGGATTTCTCCGTAGCAAGCCCTGCTTCGGCAGATCATGCAACTCCATGACTTGGATTGTCCGCTGCTTCTTTGCTGCCACCAAGAAGGACAATGATTACAGTGAGAACCAGACACGTCCTTGAGAACTCTGACAATAGTAAATTCAGATGGTGCTAACAAATGCTCTTATCGATCACAACTCTAATACCTGCTATAGCTTACCATCACCAATACCAGAACCAAAACTGAGCCATTTCCCACACTGAGTGGGGTTGGCGACATGGATTTTTCGATGCTGTATAGTTTGATTCTGTGCCTATTAGCATTCAACTCATAAAGGAAGATCATGTTAACTGTTTCCTTCCAAACTGTCTTATGTTATATGGAATAACATAAATAGGATAAATCTCCTAGGGAAAATATGGTTGGAACAGTAGAGAAGCACTAAAGATCCTAGATATTGCCTAGAGACAAATACTCTGACTGTGAAACGAAAAAACAAGATGACACAGAAATATACGTAAATGGAACTACCAACCATTCTCAGCTTGTTGGTATCCTTCATGAAGCTTTCTCTTGGCAGCCTCCAGCTTTACTTTAACCAACATGTCATCTGAGCATTTGGATTTCTACAAGCCAAACAACAGAGATAAATTATTGGTAGTAGTTTTCATGTATGCTTACTATTTTGCAAGACAAAAATAAAAAATTATCACATTGAATATCACTTACATCCTGAAGGGTCACGGATGCTGTTTTCTGCATACAGTCCGGTCTCTGTTTTAGCTTTGGTTTAGTAATGAGTTTCTTATCTATTGATTTCACCGGAGGTCTACCAGGATCCATGCTGTTGACCGGAGTATGAGAATGTGTTGCCTTGGTTTGCCTATTGCCTGCAACAGATTCTTCCTTTCCAACTAACTCTGGAAGTCTTCCAGGACATGAATTTTCTTTCGGTGCCTGGCTATTTGTCACATTTGCCTGCTTGTTATTCACAATTACCTCTTCTTTCCTCACCCTCCCTTCCCTACATGCATATTCCTCAGCATTTTGAGCTTTCTTCTTCTGTTGATCTTTCCCTGCCTTTGATTTTTTTTCTTGTTCCTTGCTCTTGCCATGCCCACCACAATCCCTTGGTTCTGCAATGTGATGGACAAAAATTGATACCAAAAAATGCTGCAAATGCTGTTGAGAAAATACAAATTTTCAAAGTGGAAACTCACTCTCGTCATCATCCATCCCATCAAAGAACTTCACATTTGTAAGAAATAAAGTCCCACGAAACAAGGCAAAACTAAATCAGCACAAACAAGGATCCAATGAAATTCAAAAGAAAAAAATGTCTTCAGGGGGAAAAGAACACATCATGTTCTGAATTATTAAGTTTACCTTAGAGAGTTCAAGTGTAGTATCTGCCGTCAGGAAAGCTCCTTCATCCAGAGGAGGAGATGGGAGCCCCTCCCCTTCACCCATTGTGGGAGGATTGACATAGTCTGGAGAGTCGCCTAAGATATAGCAAAACAAGAGAATGAAAGAGGGTGTTTTTTTTTCTTTAAATAATTTCCTTACAGCAAAGCTGTAATCGATCATGTAGGAACAGAAAAATGCATTTACCACACACGGTATTTGTGGTTTGTACCCATTCATCAACCATATTCTTCCACCCGCTGTAACAATGGATAAAAGAAATCAAAATTAGGTGGTGAAGATGAGAGATATCCACAAGAGTATAAAATGAGCAACCAATTTCACCTTATAAGCATCTTGGCAAGACTTCTTATCTGGTTACTCGTACGCTTCTTCAACCTGCTAACAGCTCTTCCAACTTCGGTCGCCTGGCAAGAAAAGAAGTCACAAGCTTCTAATTTAATTCGGCTGCCAATGACACTATTTTTTTGGGGGGAGGGAGAGGCGCAAAATTCATAAAATTAGAGAGAGACGCAAAATTCATAAAATTAAGGAGGATCCTATATTTACCTGCAAGATGTCGACGGACAGCTCCATCAATTGCAGCCTCCTCAGTGACTCCGACACGGAAGAATCAGACTGCAAAAAGAAACACCAAGATGGAAATCAGATACCAGTTGCAACACGGTAGATTTTGATGTTCTGATTTCACATACTGCCAAACCATGCTTGATGTTTACAGAACTGAGTAAAGCAACATAAGCTATCTTCATCTAAATTTATAGTTATTAAACCATGTAACACACATTATGCAGCGAAGACAGCATTGCAGACTCGTAGAGAAACCTCGAACTTTACATTCATCAATTCGAACTAAGAAAGTTGAGACCAACAATCAAATTTCATCATAACAGCGACAAGGATATGATCTACTTCGGATTTGCAGAGATCCAACAATCAGAATATGCATATAAAAAGAGTAGACGGACTACTATCAGCAAATGGGGATTAGGAAACTATTCATCTAAATTTTCACCGAAGAATAAAGAAAATGAACGATTGCAAGACCTCATCAGGATCTTCCAAGATCAATTTGATTCTGAGAACTTCATCCACAATCTGAGACGATTCCTCGATCTCCATCGTGAGAGCCTCAGCGTCATCGTATCTGTAATTGCTGGTCCTGTTCCTCTCATCGTCGTCGTCGCTGCTGCTGCTGACGACCTTCCTCTCCTTCGCACGAAACTCTTCGGAGCCATCGTCCCCATCGACAGACACGGATTCGCAATCGGCGGAACGAAGCAATCCGCAGGCGAAGAGCTTCTGGGCGATCTCGCCCCTCCTTATTCTGAAGTCATCAGGACAATCTGACGCCGCTACGACGATAGCGAACTCGAGGACGTCGAAGATATCGCCGTCGGCGCTCCTGAAGAACTTCCTCCACCGATCGATAGTGGCCGAATGCGCGTTCATGGCGGAGAAACACAGACTCTCCCCGGGAATTTTCGATGAAGGTACTAGTAATCCACAGGAAAGATTCGTTTCCGTTAAGAAAAAGGGGTCGTCAGTGAGACGGATGAACGCTACTGGAAGAAATAAGTTTGACCAAAATGATAGCCTTCAATTGAAAGCGATCGTCTTTTCGCCGGTAACTGCCGGTTCTTCGGCGAATTTCTCGCCGGAATGCAGTCGATCGGCGGTATCTTCACGCAAAAGATGACAAAAATCCCGGTGGGCAGCCGGATTTTCTAACGCAGAAGCAAAAAGAATCGGAGTTTACGCCGAATAAAGGCCTCGCAATCAAAACCTTGTCTGATTTTAATACGAAACCCCAAATATATCCTTGGATTTCGCCCGATATGACTGGGGAAAATCCAGCGCAAAAAAGTAGCAGAGTAATCTAACAATGATCGGGAAAGCAAAAACTAGAGAGAAATCGTTATCGTTCCCCGTTGTTCTTCTTTGGATTATTTGCCTGGAAAGAGATGAAAATCTTATCAACGGGGAACGAGAGAAGGCCAACACCAGCGGAGGGCAAAAGGACGCAAAACCAGGTTTCCGTGATGATTCTTGTTTTTTCTGCTTTTTCTGTGTTGACGATCGATTTCGTGTGAGACGACGGCTAGCTGCTAATATCTGAAACAAGGTTGGCGAGCTTCCTGCTTTTTCGTTTCTAAGCGGTTTCCTAGAACCTCATCTCTCGTTTTGGCGTTCGTTTGTTGGACTCGTTTTCCAACAAATTCCACTCTCACAACGCCAGTGCCAACGCCAACGCCAACAATGAATGTGCTTACTGTAAATTTTGAAGATAAAAGAGAGGAACTTCACCTCTCCCTCACTGTAAATAATTTTTTTGCTTTCCTAGGAATAATGAATATATATCTATTTCTCTCTCTCTCTCTCTCTCTCTCTCTCTCTCTCTCTCTCTCTCTCTCTCTCTCTCTCTCTATATATATATATATATATATATATATATATATATATATATATATATATATATATATATATATATATATGATAGCATTATCCTTTTGTAAATTTTTTAAAACCCTTAAAATTTTAAAATTACAGGGTATGAGTGAATATATATATATATATAAACCGGATCATATATTTTTATATATAAAATACAATGTTATCATATATATATATATATATATATATATATATATATATATATATATATATACACACACACACATACATATACATATATATGTGTATGTTTTGAACCTGACTGGTAATATGGAGTGGAACTGAACCGAGTTGAAAGCCGATCAAAGTGGACTCAAAACCATAACTTAACCTGGGAAACTCAGTTTGGGCTCGGTTCCTCCTATGAAACAACCGAAATTTCCAGTTCAAAATTCCAGTTCGTGCCCCTTTAAAAAAATCTCTATTTTTTAAAAACTTTATGACATATTTCTAGTTGTTTTTTGTTTATGGTTCAAACTGAAACTTGAAACCGGTAATTACAAACCATAATGAAGTCCAACTTGCCTTTGTTCGGTTTCGGTTCCCGGTTTCAAACAAACTAAAACCGACCCTATCTGATTGTATTTCACTTTCCATAACTTCTCTATAACTTTATTGTGTCGACCAGTGAAAACCCAAGCAAATAAAAAGTTCGTTTTTTTTCTGTTTTAACACAATAGGGATGCTGAAGCCATATGCATACCTCGGCATCAAACACATGATGTTCAACTTGTGAGCCAACCCTCTAACCAGATGAGCTATTGCTTGTTCTGACGAAGGGTTCATGTTTGAAGCAAGAAAATTAGTATTTTAGTTTTATATAATTTCTATACTACCTTGTAATATTGAAGCCTCTTACCGCTAGGACCGATAGAGACCAGAGCAAAATCTTTTGCAAGCCAAGCTGGACCAAGTTGTGAGGAGACCTTTTTATATATAAGGTCCATGGTTTGGTTTGATTAAGTTCTAGTTTCAACCTCGAACCAAAATGTTGGTCTCGGTTCTTAACTTTTAGAAAACTGGACCGAACTATTCAGGTTTTGAACCACGGTTCTATTTATTTAAAAGTTTTGTTAAATACAATGTATTATGACATCATATTATTTGGATCTACGGTCCATATTTTATATGTATATAAGTTATAAAACTCATATATATAAACTTATAAGCTTGTCAAGATTTATATTCATACAAATATATAAACTTTGCGCATATATACATATAATGGTTTGGTTCAAACACTGGAATCGTGGACTGAACCACCAGGTTTGTTTCTTGCGAGAACCGGGCAGTTCCATGAACCCTCCTACTTATATATCCTAAATGAAATGGCTCTTATCTACCTAAGGTCTTCCTTAGTATAACATAAAGGGGTAATTCTTTTTTATTTATCTCAATACCCAAATCCAATTAACTTGGAAGTGTAATTTAGTAAAAAAAAATAATGTTATTTGACCAGCTTTCGCAAGATGATGTACCATGTCCATGTTCACCTCGAAGGGTTTAGTGAGTTAAACAAGCTTGAGCTAGCGACGAGCCGAACTGCACCTAACTCGAAATGCTATAACTTGGTTTGGTTCTTATACATTTATATCCTTCCCCAGAAAATTATGCTACTTCTAATTTAGTCAGAACCCATGCTAGATTTCATATTTTGAGTCGTGGGTGAACTTAGTCATATATTTTCCTTTATATAGGTAGATAAGGTTAGGCATGACCCTGAAGAATCGACTAAAAATGATAAGAAGATTATTCAAGCAACTAACGAGGAGCATTATCTTCCCAAGTCTTCTTTTATTTATTTATTTTTCAAAAGATCGAGCACTACAAATAATGCTTCCAAACACATATTTTAGAATTAGCTCAATTTCCTTGCATTAAATTTGGTTTGTGTCTTGTTTCGTGTCTATACTGATGTCGAGTTGGAACTTTTTCTTTGTTTCAGATTATCAAGAGGGTTTAGGCAAACCTAGACATAGCCGGTTCTGGTTCTCATATAATTAGGAACCGGGATCAAGCCGAGACTGGTTCAGTTCTGGTTCCCGTTTGATTCTAAACCATTCAACAATCAGGAAAAAATATAAAACAACTCAATATTTTCGAGAAGAAGTCAAACCAGTGGCTTGAACTTTCGGTTCCAGCCTAGTTCCCATTTCGGGCTCGGATTGATTCTGGTTGGTTCCTAGCCCAGTCTTCTGATTGAAACTTCCGGTCTAGGCATGTCTACACAGACCCCACAATCTGGTTACAAAAAGAATGAGGTCGTGTAATATTTCTGTATATAGACATGGCCGGTTTTGATCGGAACTTAAATGAGTCGGGAACTGGCTGAACTCGGAACTGGGGACCAGTCTTTTCTTTTTTAAAATTTTCTTATAATTTTTTAATTTTTAATAAAAGTATTGGTTGTAGGGAGTTCTAAATTCAAACTGAAACCACCTTGAAACCGACGGTTCTAGAACCATTGAACGCTCATGTTCAAAACGATGTCCTGGTATCATCTAGAGAGCATGTTTATCTCACCTGCAAATTATTTATTCTAACCATTGAACAACCAAACAATAAAGAAAGATAAGAAATACATGAGTTCAAGAAGATAGACATTTTCTTTACAAGTCGACTAGTATCTCAGGTCCAGTTTGGGTGGATGTGGTTTAGTCACCCTAATTGAAACTAGATCCAGTTCAGATAGGATCAACTGCGTGCCTTAATCCAAGGCGGATAATATTGGATCCAAACTTGTTGAGTGGATTACTATTTACACACCCCTTTTACTATCCACACAAATACTCTTGCAACAATTTTCCCCTCATCTCCACACTTAATTCCCTTCTTTTTACTCCGGTGGTCGATATTTCATCTGTTGAGAACTATTGTTGATTTCTTCATAGTTAAGGAATACATAATTATTATCTTACAAACCTCACCAAAGATTTGCAAAAAAAGAAAAGGAAAAAACATAAAAGAAAAAGAAAGAGATGATTGACTCGGTCAATTTTTAGATTTGTCTAGGTTTTGAGAAGTTTCTTAGTAATATCTTTGTATTTTTGTAGGTTTGTATTTTTTTGCCTTTTCATTTATGGAATTTTGATTCATCAAAAGAGACATGTGTTATGTGTTATATATGCTTCAAACCTTTTATCCCTTTATGAATTATAGAATGACAAACAACTCAAGAAAAAATACATGATGGAATCGATTATGAGAAGATGATTGATCAAAGTACTTGTAATACTGAAATTAAGGAGACTGAAAGTTATTCTAGTATAATAGATGATATATTTTTTGATTGGTTGACCAATAAAGTAGAAGAAATATTTGTTGATTGCGAGGGTGATGAACTTGACTATTCACTCATGTTTGCAATAGAAGATGTATTTAATAATCGTAATAAACTTATTGAGTATATAAGAAATGTTGGGAGGAAGCATAATATTGTTATTGTTATTAATTGTTCAAAGAGTAAAGAAGTAACAAGTAAGGTATAACTTGAGTGTGAAAGAAGTGATAATTATAGGGCGAGTAAAAATATTGATATTGAAAATAGTAGGTAGACGGGCACTAAGAATGGTACTCATTTTTATTGAGATGAGAGAGTATAATAGATGGTTATTGAAAGTTGAATGTAGTAAACGTGATACATAATCACCTTCTAGGCTTGTATTTTAAAGAACATGTTTTTCAAAGGAGATTGAGTGGATCTAAGTACAGTATGACAAAAGACCTTACAAAAAGTATTATGAACTAAAGTATACTTTGATTCATTTGAAGCCGGTTAATGAGGTAAATGTTAGTACGGTAAGACATATTTATAGTATACAAATGATAATTTAAAAAGAAGATAAGGCTTCTTGAAGTGTTCAACACTTATTACATGATCTACACACTCACCAATATCATTCATGAGATCATAAAATTCTCGATATAAATATTGCTAGTGACTTTGTGTTTGTACATTCTCATTCAATGTAACTATTATATACATTTTCATGGGTATTGGAGTTTGATAGAACATATAAGACAAACAAAGAGTTTTTGTTTCATGCTTTTTATAAATATTTGGTCATATGTAGTATGTAATGATTATATATTTTATATTTTGTCTTTCCTTGAGGTTGTCGAGTTCACATCAATTTCGAAAAACTTTTCTATAGCATTCACTTTTATATGTACGAAAAAGAAAGAAAATTATATTTAGGTATTGAGGTGTGAGAAAATTATACACTCCAAACAACTTTTCATGTGTCATATGTAGTGATCATGATATGACATTGGTGAATGTCATTTTAAATCATATTTATAGATGTGACTCACTTTTTATATAGATGACATATAGCAAAAAACATTGAAATATTTATTGTGAAAATAAGGAATAAAGAGATGACAAGTATATTTGGTGTAAGTTAAACAAAAGTCGTTCACTCATCAAAG
Source organism: Brasenia schreberi (assembly GCA_036023115.1). Taxonomy (NCBI): domain Eukaryota; kingdom Viridiplantae; phylum Streptophyta; class Magnoliopsida; order Nymphaeales; family Cabombaceae; genus Brasenia; species Brasenia schreberi. The sequence continues at coordinate 11,784,730 of JAYKKT010000089.1, read as the reverse complement.
GAGAATAATTACAATGAGAGAGTGGAGGTAATGGAATTGAAGTGAATTTTTTTTTATTCTACTCTCTTATGTTAAAGATCAGTGGTTGAACCTGTATAAAGAAAGAATTATCTCAACCTAAACAGATAGAGTAATTCATTATGATACTCACACAACTAATAGGTATATGAAATTAATTGTTAATACATATATATAATTTACTATTTTTGAATTTTATAATAATTATTTATTAATGGTTGCTAGGGTAAAAAGTACACACAGAAGGTTGAAAAGGTTCATCAGTAGCTCAACTGAGAGATTTAATATAATTTAGAAACAAATACATTAGTTGATAAAGTTATACATTACAGAACTTACTTTCTTATTTCGTTCATGTTCAAGTAGTTAAGATCCTCTTTTAAATATTGACTTTCTTGGTTCTTGTATTGGGTCTCCCATTGAGAAAACATTTTGAGATAAATAGGCTTTGAATTGATATATGATTCAATAATACCACACTTTATGGATACCTCTATAAATGCTTTATAAATGATTAATAAATATTATTGGAGATGAAAATTACGGGTATAGGGTCATTGGTATACTTCCAGAATAAGAAGAAGAATAGTGGCATGAATCTCGTAGACACTACTGGAAGGATGTATCACATAGACATGACATATTCATGAGTTTTCATGAAGGATGATGTTATTCGTCATATTTTATAAATGAAAGATGAGCCTTATCCTAGAATAAAGAAGTATTTCTATTAAGTTGTGCCTTTATCTAGGATGCCTTTTTTAGCGGTTTATACAAGTAGATTAATGTTGCTTCACTCCAAGTATATGTCAACCCTTCAAACATCATGTGTCAATACATGCACGATCGTTATTAATACATTATCTATAGACTTATTTTGATATAATATATAACTTAGTTGATATAATAAATATAATAAAGCTTTATTTTTGTTATTGACTTTTTTTATTGAAAATTTTCTTTTTAGCACCACAAATTTAATGGTTCTGGACTTAGTCTTTAGCACTACTTCATAATTTTCCATCAAAATATATCACTCAAAATGTCTTCTATGCTTCTAGCCATCATCTCTTATATCAAAGTAATAAGTTGTCCCTACATTAAAAGACCAAATATCTCAGGGACATCATGCAGTATAATAGTCATCTCATTCCATAGCATGTGAAACTTATTTATGTCTGGTTACCAATGCTCGATAAAAGTATTTAACAATGCATGGTCTATAACTTTATATAATAAACCTTTCTGTCCAATCAATCCACTTCTATCTTCAATCTTAACTCAATTATCAGGTCTCGCATATGTTCTCTTTATTGACTATGCTATATAATAATATACCTTGTGTGGACTGTTACTACTTTTGTATGTCTCTATATTTACATTTATTTAGTCAATTGGAATAGTAAACATTGATATTAAATATATAATTTTACTAAAGTCAGAAATTACATGTTCCTGTTAGATCGTACAACGTGACCTTCAAAGCTAGGGAGTATATGAGGAAATCTTTCATCCTCACTCTATGCAATATCAATCTCAGTATTTGAGGTTGATATATCCTCCTCTTCTCATAATGTGAATGTGAGGTTGTCCTTTGTATGATACGGGGTTAAGTCTCATAAATAAAGTGGTGATGTTTCACACTTTTACTCATGTCATATAAACCATATGTGTATTGTAAAAAAGTAAAATTAGTTAATCAAATCAAAATAAGAGAGACTCATACCCTATGCGTATCTCGAAACAGAAACCCGATAGATTTTTTGGTGAGAATCTAATCCGATAAAAAATAATAAAAATACAAAAAAATGATAAAACCAAAACCAAATCTACAACATACCTCAACAAATCAACGAATCCCCCTTCGAATTGGCCTCTTGTTTCTTTTCTTTTCTTTTTCTTTCTTCCTATTTCTTCTTCTTCTTTTCGACAGATTTCAATCCATTTTTTTGCTATAAATGAAGGTAGATCGGACAATGAGTGGATAGGATAGGTCGAGGAGTGAAGTATGAACGAAAAAGAGGAAGGAAGCGGCAAATGGTGGTTCACGCAGGAAGAGAGAGAGAGTCTATTGATCTTAAAAAGTACCCTAGTAATTATTGGAAATTACCAAGAGTATTTTGAGAAATTCAAAAAGAAGGATGTGTCTATATTAAACTTGGTGTTTTAGGCGGCCTATAACAGTAATTGTTATACTGAAATATAGATTTATTTATCTTTTTTCTTTTCGGGGTTGGGGGGAGAGGTGTTTGGGGCTAAAGGGCTACACTATACTGTGGGGTTAGTATATTGGATCTCATAATCAGTACCCCAATGATTTCCAATCTAATACGAAAGTGATTAGGTTATTTAATCAGTACCCTAATGACATATTGGATCTCATAAGAATATGCGATTCACCCAGTTGAGGAAAAAGGAAAAAGAAGTGGAACGGTTGAACCTACAACTGGTAGATGGCAGCAACTGGATCAGATATTATAAGATGAATGATCCCAAAGCCCAAATTCAACACATCGATCTTAGATTATCGTTTCTTAGGTCAAGAAACAGCTGCGTGTTCAGATTGGATTTGAGTCTCTCTCTTGCTATATATATATATATATATATATATATATATATATATATATATATATATATATATATATATATATATATATATATATATATATATATATATATATATATATATATATATATATATATATATATATGTGTATATGTATATATATGTGTATATGTATATATATATGTGTATATGTATATATATATATATATATATATAATAGTGGTGTGTGCTGAATCTCTCATTTCACATTGTTTCACCAATTCAACCACCAACTATCATCATCCTTTACTTTTCGCTACTCTTATACTATCCAAAATCATCTTCTACCAGTCATAAGCTGATGGAGATGATAGTTCTTTATAGTTCCCTATTTTTTTGATCTCCCTAAAAGGTTACTAATACAAGACATGGCCTGTTTGGGAACCATCATGACAGTTTGAACTGGAATCAAACTGGCCATCAAACCATATAGTTCTCTTGAGGCAATTTGGTTACAATTCAAGGTTTCGGACAAATCGGAACTAGGCATATTTACACATACATGAATATGTATTTTGTTGCTTTTAGTGTACATGAGTGTCATTTGAAAAGATATAACAGTGTTTTAAATATAAAAGACATTACACTCATGTTCTCAAAAAAGCAAGAACCATGCATATGCTTGTCTCATTATTGTAGGATCCAGTTTTACTATATATACTAAGAAAACCGGATCCTGCCCATGCATTTTGATGGCATATAAGATGGTCTTTACCATACATAAGGCTGGTACATTTAAACATTTGATAAAAGCTTTTATTGATGAATTTCCACTTATTTTCAAACATCTAAGAAAAATTTAGATATGAAATGAAGCATAAGAATTAGTATAGGAATTTACCTACTAATGCAATGGGCTCCCGGCTTCTCCACCATATAGGCTATCCTCTACTTGCCGTTCCATCGATGGATAAGTTTATATATTAGACCTTGTGTTTAGGTACCCACATACTTCAGATTGCTCCAAATACAAGTCTTAACACTTTTATCCAATAATTTTACAAAAAAAAAATCCTTGATTCAGTTAATATAAAATCATAATACTAATATATTAATATAGCTCACTCACTTAGAAGCTCAATGGTTCAAACTACACGTAAATCAGAGTTTGTATGACTTCAAAAAGCTTAAAAAGCTAAAACAGGTCCTGAAATAGTTAATATATATATATATATATATATATATATATATATATATATATATATATATATATATATATATATATATATATATATATATAAAGTAATAAGCTGATGGAGGAAGCCATGTGGTTTTCTTGAAAACCTCCATGATAAACCACCACTAACGGTAACAAGCTAACTTCACACGTTTTCATGAAAACCACCACCAACCACATATACTAACAAGCTGATACTATCACCGTTAGATCTGATAAAAAAGATATATTTGACATTGTTAGATCCAACAACTTGGAGCAAGCGCTAGTTGATTCCATACGCGGGCATAGGTCGGTCACACACGCTATGGACAAATTCAGTTCAGCTACTTACAAAAAAAGAAAGAAAAAAGAAATTCAATTCTGCACAATCTAGGACCGGTAAATGAATGCAAAGAACCAAGCCGGGCCGTCCCGGCTCATTCGGAACTCATACAAGAAGAGCACAAGAAAGCTTCCTCTCATCTAAACGATTCGAATGTGATCTTTTGCTTAAAGTAAAAAACAATTAAGCTTTCCTTCTTTTTTTTGTGCCATTGACAACCTAAATCTTTTAATGCAGCCTCTCAATGGAATATGCTTGTTCACTTTTTTTCTTTTTGGGTGAGAAGCGTGTGCCTGTTTAGCATACAAGGCTCTCTATCTCTCTTTATCTATCTATATATCTATCTATTTATCTATATATATATATATGAGAAAGTCATTCATACTCAATCATATAGTTCTATCATTTCAATCATCAGTTACCGCCTTCCATCACCTTCATTACCACCATCACAATCAAAACCACCTAAAAACTAAAATATTTATATGTAAGTGGTTTTGGTGGTGACACTGATGGTTTTGATAGGTAGAAGACAGTTTCAGACTATGAAGGAGTAGTGTAAGGAGTTTAAAAAGGTGGCGGCTGGTGGTTGAAATAGTAGAATCATACAAAACAAGCCATTGAATACAATTAAGCATTGAGTATGGACTATACCCTATATACATGTATGTGTGTGTGTCCCAACATGAACGTGGAAATGGGTTGGAATAGACCCAGATTCACTCACAGATTCCACTCGAAATGAATTGATTGTAAGTTCCCATTGTGAGAATATAGAGGATATTTACGAACTGCCATAAAAGGAAATTATAGACATGATCATGTATGGGTTAAATGCTAAATATAAAATGTATCCAGCCTTAGCTTAACTGCCAGGCTCTCTGACTCCTCCACTGAAGGTGGAGAGTTCAATTCCTGGGGGTGCATGCATGTGTGCGTGTTAGGCTTCGGCCGAACCTTGTAGCCCGAAAAAAGCCTAATATAAGACAAGATAAAGTACAACAAAGAATAAGAAGCCATGAGCCAACCCCCACTTCCTATGGGATAAGGCTTGGTTTTGGTTTCCTTTGGAATAAGGTTATGGAGTTTGGGTATGAGTCTGGACCTGATTGGATCCTTCTTTTGGATACTTTGACATGCATATGGATTTCTCCACAATGAACCGAAGTTTTTGCTGCATGCTTTGACAGCACATTAACCCTTAAAGCAAGTTTAGGATTCTAACTTTACCTATTTCAAAGGAAATATCACAATCCTGTTTGGTTAATCATGGCAAGTTATGCTTGATTTCTCTTCAAAGGCAAGTTTTGGATTACTGAGTTCAAGAGCTCCAACTTCACACAATCATCAGGATTCGTGAATCCAAAGCTTGGTCGGTTTTCGGATTTAAAAATATAATATAAAGATTAGGATTAATAATCACACTTTTATGAAATTTAGCAGGGCATTAAGTATAAAAAGTGTATAAATACCCAACCATGCATTAAGTATGAAAAGTGTATAAATATGCATTGACATGTAGAGGTGTGGTGGCTCATGCAAGCGCATGCATGCACAGACACACAAGGTTTTGGCCATTTGCTTCTGGGGCCCGGTTTGGGTCTCCTCCTAGTTTTTCTTTTGGTGCAGCGGGGAGGGCGAAGCCAGATTCATACACCCAGTATTGAACTCATGACCCTCATGAACATGCGAGTCGACCCCCTAGCCATGTGAGCTTCTTCTCTTTGTGCAGGTCTCACTGAGCTCAATATTTTGTCTTTCACCATTTGATGGTATTAAAGTCATTGTAATATATGTAGCACAGCACCTAACCAATAAATAAATAAATAAATAATTGTGTATATACAGTACATTTATGATATAAAATCATAGGCTTTGAACAGAAAAGCCCATACATATTTGCATTTTGCTAAACTACCATATAATATTTTTGCACTTCTAAACCTCATCTGACATTGACAATATGGGGGTAGTTGTTTAAGTTTATATTTATTTAGTTTTGGTTCATTGGATAGTGTGTATTTGTGCAAAGAAAAAAGGCCCATGAAGTCTAAGCTTAACCGGGCTAACCTAGGCTTGTGAATGAATCGAGCTGCTTCTGGTTTGAATTGGTTCGACTTCTGTTCATGTTAAAAATTATGGTCTAAGCGAACCAAACACAGGCCGAATTGTTAGATTATATGGGCTCAAGTTAAGCAAGCAATGAATGTTGGGTCGACTTTACTCATATTACCTCTGTTTACTTATGTTGTATGGAAACTAAAACTGTCTTAATTCCTAACAAAGAAGATAGATTTTCTTTGCTAAAGTATCAGTTAAAATTTACAATTTTAACAAGCAGCTCGTGTTCAACTTGCCTAACTCTTAGCTCATATTTCGTTTGTGTTTGGCTTGGCTCAAACAAGTGAACGAGCCAAGCCGAACACGAAACAAGCCATGGATCTACCAGGTTTTCTTCACAAACAAGCAGCTCCCAAAGTAGTGCACCGTTTTGGTTTGCTTTTAGTTTTATTCACTTTACTGTTCACGGGCCCATATAAAGATGGAGCAGAAGTAAGCCTAGCTAGACATAATCGATTCCTAACCGGCCTGGTGGCTCCAACCGGAGAAGAACCGGGCCAGGAACTGGTTGAACCCGAACAGGACAAGCTGGTGTTAGGCAGAACGTTGGCTGGTTACAGAGTCCGGCATCTTTCTTTGTTATCTAGTTTCTCAATTGTCTCGATGACTTGTGATTTTAAGCCACAAGAACTTCACTTCCTTAAGTTGCTGGAAACCGAAGATGAGCTCCATCAGATCAAGCATGTCTTTACCAAACTAAACAAGCGAATCTATAGCTTATCTGATGTCCACCAGAACCGTGTTCAAGGTGGGAATGAGACGCTTTTGCCATCTCCCTTTATGGAAACGGAAGAAGACACGGGAGAGACCCAGAGAAGGATTCCGTCATGTGCTGTATGATCATCATTGGATTTAAGACTTTTGGGTCCTAGTATAAACACTACCGCCAACACGAACTCCGCTTAAGAGTCCGATTTTGGGTCTGTATATGGACTCGATCGTACCATACTTGACCCACAGCCATCCCAATACCCATAATAGCATTAAGATCCAGATTTTCCAAACCGTGGAGCTATCTTCAAGACATGACAGCTTGAACCAAAACCGAACTGGATCAGAAGCGAGAACTGAAACAATAACCACACCAAAAGATTCTTGGTTCGGTTATGGTTCATCATTTCATAAACAAATAGGCACATTGGGTTGTGTTCCCATCGACCTAGGGGCAACTCCGCAAAAACGGGTCTGGGTCTTGGCAAGTTTGAAGCTGAATGATAAGGGGAAGGAGTAACTAGATCATTGCTTTTATTTATTTTGATGAGAAAAATAAGGTGACATGTGTGATATAACTAAAAGTTTATTAAAGATAGTAAAAACAAAAAAATATGCCGCTTTTGGTGCCTGTTATTGCTTTTATTTATTTTGATAAGAAAAATAAGGTGACGTGTGATATAACTAAAAGTTTATTTAAGATAGTAAAAACAAAAAAATATGCCGCTTTTGGTGCCTGTTATTGCTTTTATTTATTTTGATAAGAAAAATAAGGTGACATGTGTGATATAACTAAAAGTTTATTTAAGATAGTAAAAACAAAAAAATATGCCGATTTTGGTGCCTGTTATTGCTTTTATTTATTTTGATAAGAAAAATAAGGTGACATGTGTGATATAACTAAAAGTTTATTTAAGATAGTAAAAGCAAAAAAATATGCCGATTTTAATGCCTGTTCTCACATCGGGATCCTTGTGAGCGAGATTGAATCTCGCAGACATCCTCATGTGAATGACTTGACAAATTGGGAGAGTAGGACATCTTGTCCTGAATCCATACGAACCAAACAAAATGTCTACTGCCATTAGCGTCCCTACCTCATCCACTGCAACTACTGCAATTGCAAAAGGTATCTTGCCTTCAAGGTTAATAAATCACTTCTTTTTCGTAAAGAAGTAAACCCTCTTCTTTGGATCAAGGGCCAAACATAATACATGATGCATGATGATGAAGTTGAAAGAAAAGAGGGAATATTTGCGACCCAATCTGCAGTAGAAAGCAGAATCACTCACGTGGTTTGGGGGTCAACTCACAAGTTAAAGATCATGGAGTTGGACACCGGGAGTGCGCGTAAGGCTTCGGCCTCACGTTATACATGCACTATTGCACATCTTGCGGTTTTGGTTATTTCAAGCTGTTACTTGAAGATTTGATATCTTCGGTCATCGACGTCAACAATATCAAACCTGATGTAGTTTTCTAAGCAACTCTTTCTGATAATTTACATTTACTTTCATGGATTGCTGCTCAATTCACATCACCTGTTACGAGGAGACGCGATGTTTTTGCCAGAGAAGTCGAATCAAACTTTTTATCACATTAAATGGGTTCAGCTACATCGATTCTTAGTCTCCATAGAGCTTGATCTTCTGTCATATTAGCATTTAAATATATAAAGCAAACCCTAACCTAACGAAGACAGATACAAAAAGAAACTTTAGATATTCAATTATGTATCTATGATGTGTGGACTTTTCCGATCATTGATGTTCCTTTCATGAAGTTTCTCCCCAAAGAAAATCCTTCTAGAATCTAAACTTCCATATACTATTTACATTACAACCCAACATCCCTGATATACATTGGAACAAGAAGTGGTCCTTCCTATATAGATTCAGGCCCTAAGAGAGTATTTGATTTTGAGGCTGGGACTGCGGAACTGAAACTTACAGTTCCATACCTGACTTAGTATAATATCGGGACTCGGCATAATGAAACCCTGAGACTACGTCGTCTTAGTATTCTATAAATGTTGAATTTAACTAACATAGTTGATAATAATATGCAATCTGATCCAACCACAGAGTCTGCCCTTTAGTGAGTCTTTTCCTTTTCCTTCTCCAAATTAGCAAGCTGGGGTTAGGTAGATTCCTTGAAGATATGTGCAACCGTGTTGAACTCATGACCTTCAACTCGAAGGTTTGTCGGGTTTTCGTGAGTAACAATTGGGAAAAAAAAGTTTCAAAAAATCAAGAAAAAATTGGAGCTTTGTTGCATGCAGATGGCTGCTAGGGTGACTACTTTAAAATACTCGTCTTGTTCATTGTAGGTATAAATAAAGAAAGTACAACTATTTGATGCTTGAATTGGCGATAACGTATTCACAAGCACAAGTCCAAAGGCCACCATCAATGCCAATATAACCTTTACCACCTACTGTGTGTGACCACAGGACAAGCTCCTTTTAATCTACTTAAAAAAGAGATGTTAATGTAAAAAAATCTACTAAAAATGAGATAATTATGTAAAATTATGTGGTTATTATCATGTGCAATACGCAAGATTTTATTATTAGACTATGTTGCACAGACAGGGATGTGCAAACCCATTTCACGTTTGGAAATGAAATGGAAACGCAAAACGCTACAGATCGTTTCATTCACATGTTGGTTGAGCTTAAAACATTTCAGATGGAAAAGATGACTTTTGTATGCACCGATCACCCTTTTACTGAGAAAGAGGTCGCGACTTCAATCTCAACAGGAGCAGTCATTTTCACTTTTTTGCTATATATTTATCAATTTTGCACCTTAGAAGGGGCGCGGGGTTTCTGAAATGAGTAGAAATAGATGTAGATGTTGCTTTTGTAGGACGCAAACCACAAATATGTAAATAACATCCAAACCAATCTCCAGTTAAGAGCTAAGGTTCTAATTAAAAATCAAAAAGTGAAAAAAGCATACCTACATTTTGCACAGTAATTAATTATCTTCATATATAATTTTGACATTTCGTTTTCCAATCACAACCATTCATGCCGCTCAATCAAAGCAATTTGCTATTTCTCGCTTTTATTTTTGTTTCTGTGAAGCATAGTTGTGACATAAGCCCCCACAGGCGACTGATTTGGATGCTGATTAGGCTATTAACTTGATTCAAAACACTCTTGTGGCGGATCTTCTTGATTCATTCTTGGGTGAAACAATAATCTTACAGAAAATGTTTATCAGGGTTTTATATCACAAGAGTACCAACAAGAATTAGCAACTTCTTCGTTATATTGGTTATCTTTAAGTACATATATTCCAATTTTTATCTACGTTTCACCAAACTTCCATATTGTCAAAAGGAAAAAGAATAAATTGGTGTGGCTGTTTTCTACAAATTAATCTTTTACAAAGGGATTTTTTTCTGAGAAAAGCAAATTCCATGAAAATCTTTCCTCGGAAAACCTTGCTTTGAATAGTTTGAATATTCCTGAGCAAGTATGACATTAATTGTGAACTAAATTACATAGGATGCTTTCCCTTTGTTTTCTTAGCATTAGGTTTGATGTCTACTGCTATCTGTACTTGACATTCTATTTTGATGTCAGTAATGTGACTCGCCTTTCTGCGAGCTTAAAGTCCAACAGCTATCTTCACAATTTCCTGGCCAACAATGGCACTCAATGCAAACATAGGCGCCATATTGATGCACACAAAGACAAGTAGGCCATCTCCAATCCTGTAATACTAATCTATCATTCAACTTTATACCATAAAATTGAAATTCATCAATATCAGCAATCACAGAACATCTCCCTCTCTCTCTCACACGCACATGCCATATATTAACAGCTAAAGATTAGCAATACAGAAAGAGGTCGCTCTCTGAGACATCAGTATTGTGTATGTGAATTTTGAGAGGACCCATTGGAATTATTGTAAATGTACAGTTGACACAAAAAAAGATAAGGCATGCGTAATAGCCAATAAAGAATGGCCCCAAAGAAAACATAATTAGGCAGGGATGAGGCCGACAACTCTCCTTACTTGACTCCTCTCCATCGTGAGGATGTCAATGCTCCATGTTTGTGTTCAAACATCTCGTAACTTAAATCTAGACATGGCCGGTTTCGATCTTCACAGAACCAAGAACCAAAACCAAACAGGAACTATCTCCTTCTAGTTTGAGTACTAAATCATTCGAAACCGAAAAAATATTAATTTTTTTGAAGTTCAAGCGATTCTGTTGTGCTATGAACACGAACAGGTTCTCCTAAAGATCCCCGTATATACATGCATCCTTGACCCCTAAACGAGAGAGAGAGAGAGAGAGAGAGAGAGAGAGAGAGAGAGAGAGAGAGAGAGAGAGAGAGAGAGAGAGAGAGTTCTCCTCAAATCATATAAGCATCAATGAGTCAAATGGGCGCTGGTTCAGAAGGTTCCGACAGCAGCTGCAGAAAATTGAATTTCACTCGCCTGAATAACACAGCGTCTGATTTAGCTCCATTGACTGTACCCGCTCCAAACTCCCAGGTGAACACTTCCTTCCCACTACACATTAAATTTCAAAACCAAACAAGAGAACCATTTGTTTATGGGGATTTGGACTTCGAACTTACAGTCTTTTCCCTCTTATCATTTATTAGATTTCCAAGATCAACCAAACAATACCGATCTTGATACTGAACGTTCATCCCTTTTTTCCTTTTCTTTGGGTTTGTGAATAGAAAAGGAAGATCTCTTCTATGAGTGAAGTATGGGCCTGAGGAATCTACTCGCTTGCTGCTTTCTTTTCTTGGTTCTATCAGTGTTAAGCCATCAATTTCCTGCCCTAGCTTCGAATTCCATCGCTCCTGCTTCCGGGGGCTTCACAAGGTTTGAAGTCGGATCTCACTCTCACTTTGGTACTCCGGCTACAGCCATTAGTGGCGATGATTCTCGTAGAAGAAACGGTGGAGAGGGTGGTGTTGGTGATGAGAAAAGAAGGGTGCCCACTGGTTCTAATCCTCTGCATAATAGGTAGACAGCTTCTCAGTCATCTCTGAAACCTCTCATTCTTCTTGCTTCGGTTCCTTTCTCCATCTTTTATGTACTTCTTGGAAAACAATGTAAATTTTGATAGCTGATTTATGCTTGGATGATACTGCTGTTGGTTTCGTCACTGCTTGCCCGTCCTTTCTGTGATCATTTTAAAAAACTTTTCTAAATGTTATCTTCCGGAAACTCCCCATATTCAGCGGTCTAAAAGTTATTCAAAATCCAGTTTCAAGGTGTCAATTGATTTATATTTTTCTTGAATTTTGGTGGTTCAGTTCAAGGGAAAACAGTTTGTAGGTCAAACCACAATCTTAATTCAACAAGAACCTTCATGCATTAGACTACTCCAAGTAGAGCATCACATGCACAATGGATGTGGCTCGAGAGAGAGAGACTTCTATCCTCTGTTATCTTATTATTGATACACAACCAAAAGCTTCCTTGTGTCTCAAAGAAAAAGCCATCGAAGGAAGCTTGCCCAAGTCTACGTATAGTTCCTTTCAAATTGGTGCCACTTTGGTATAGAGATGGCAATGAAAACCGGACACGAAAACAACCTGAAAGCTCCATGTGTGTCCATTTGGTGTGACCGAAAAGGCTCAAATGTGTTTGAGTTGATCACTTTTGACACGAACACGAGATGGCACACGCGAACACAACCTAGAACACAAAATCGCCCCCTCTGCTTTGGTTAAATTGTTGGTTCTACCATAGGTATAATGAATGACTTTGTATTCATAAACAGGTTAATTACTTCATCAGTTAGCTTATTGAATTATTTGGACAGATCAAGCCAAACCCTCAAACCCATTTTGGCTTCTTTTTTACAAGAAGAGGGTGAAGTCTAACACACACCCACATATACATCCTCTGGGAGTCGAACTCCCCACCAACAGCAACAACGCTAGAGCACACTGCCGTGGAGCAAACAATCTGGGTGCAAATCTTTTTGGTTTTTAAACTGGAGAAAATCGGTAGGTATATTAATGACTAGTGGGAGTTCGATTGTCGTCTGACATATCTCGACCATCGATTTTACTAACCAACGGTCCACCGACGGCTTGTGGTCACTGGGATTCGGGTCAGTCCCGAAATCATCAAGGTCCACAGGGAAACGCAGAAGCAGTACATTTTGCAGCACCCCAGTTATGACCCATATCCAAAATCCATTACTTGAGATGAGAGTGTTGAGACTGGGAAATTTGGAAGTTCATGAACTTGGTTATTCGTGTTTTATATTGAACTTGTGGATCACATAGGATCCAACTTGGTGACTCAAGGCAGTACTGAGGAGTTCCTATTGCATTCTGATATAGAATTTCTTCCTGAAAATAAATGGGAAACTTGAGAATATCAGATGAAGGCTGGAAATGGCTGCAAATATATCATATTGCAAGGATATTTAAGATATCTTGAAGTCTAAGCAGGGAAACGGTCATTCTATGCTTCCTTTTGCTTGCATTGGAAGTGATACCTGCCACACGCCAAGGACATTATCATTCATATCATGTATGTATGCATGTAGCAAGAATATGTGTTATATATATATATAGAGAGAGTGAGAGAAACGTTCACGCGTACATTCATTATACTCAAATCTACTTAAAGATCTCAACCATTATCAATTGTGATTTGAGCATAAATTAGTCACGGATCAAACAATTAAGATCTTTAAGAAAAACAAAATAGTATCAGTTACATTAAATGCACTCTACAAAAGTATAATAATATTTTTTTACTTTTTTAATACAAAACTCAACCGTTTATCTAATGAAGAGATCTTTAAGGGTGTTTGAGCATAAATGGGTGTGCACGTTTGCAAAGATATTTAAAAAAGAGGGAAACACAAACATATAGCACTCACGAATTCACTTTTGAGCAGAGGTCTAGAAGTATATGGTGCCACATGTTAAATATAAATATATCCCTGTGTGTAGTGGACTATTGTCGCTATGAGCCCTAGGAGTCAGCTTGGAGCTTTGAAGCACTATGAGTTCAGGCAGCAAAAAATTTAACAAAAGAATTGCACGGTCAAGTTCGGATCTGATATAGACTAGCTGAGATCCTCATTTCAGTGAGTGTGGAACTTAGGGTGTGGAAATGGACTGAGCTGTTCATGGCTCTGCTCCTGCTGATCTGGTTTGTGTTATTAATGAACCAAACATATCGTGGTCACTATTCATTAAGCTACACAAGCAATGAATGTTGAGAGAGAGAGAGAGAAGTATGTTGACCCAACTGTTGGGTGGGGTACATATTCGATCAAATGTCTAGATTTATAATAACATTACAAGAAAAAACAAGATTTTTGCTGAAATTAAGAAAATGTATTTTTAATGAACTATATTTTGAGATTAAAATGTTTGACTTCAACGAACTGATCAGTTTAAGCTCGTCTTGGATCAAGTGGGCTGCATTGGGTCAAACGAGCAGCTGAGTAAAAATTGGTGAATGGGGGTACAAGCCATGAAACCATGATTACAAGCTCACGTAGTTCACGATATCTGGTGTTTGTAGAACAATCAAGTTCATGATTTTTCGTTTTGGAAGGCAACGCAAATCATGAATTTTGTGACGGTTTGTTTGACGACAGAGATTCTCATGTACAGTGAAACTGGAATGTCCTTTTGATGCTTAATGACACAAATGGTATATGTCCTTTTGACGACAGAGACTCGGGCCATTTAATCTTTTTTATTTATATTGCAGGTTCTGTAAATAGATACAAGGCCTTCAAGGCATAACTCTAGTGTCACTATTTCCCAAATGGTATATGTTCTTCCCGTTTCAGTTATGGCAGAGGGGTGCCTTTCCAGGCACTTGCACACATACTTGAACGCGTGCAAGCACACTCACAGGCATTATGAACACACACACACACACATCTCTTCATCCCCTTTCACATCCATGTCTGTATTGGATGCCTCTTAATAATCATAGCATCTCTAGACACTCAAAGGTTCATATGAGAATATCACTCTCTTTATATATACATATATGTATATATAGTCTTGTCTCTATAATATTCTTTTTATCACATAATCTTACACAAACATTTTCACCATTCGATCTTTGAATAGAGAATTAAATTAAAAGTATATTTGTATTTTTGAACATTAAATACAAAATGATTCAAATTTTTACTGTCGATCTCAAAGATTGAAGGGTGGAGATGTTTGTGAAAGATTATGCATGAAAAGATATTATATAATTAAGACTCCCTATATATGAAGTCTAATATGCTTGGTATGTTATATATGTGCTTTATATTTAAGAATCTCAAACACCTATCTCAAGAAATAGATGATTGAGTTGAAAATGAAAAAGCAATAGCTGAAGTATGCTTGTACCTTTTAGAGGTGTATTTGATACCAATGTCAACTTTTTGCTTTTAAAGTTAATGATCTATAGTAAGGAGAAAGTGGCAAGGATATTAGCCTAACTTATACATACATACACACACATACACACAACGCTTACATGACTTTAAAGACATTAGTTGAAAAAACAAATTCTCGAAATAAGATAAAATGGCATACCACTTTAACCTTCTACTCAATAATTTTCTTTCTTTGTCATAATTTAGCACACAAAATCAGATCTTACATTTATCAGAATATTTATGGAAATATCAGTGTTGTGTCATGCATTGCATCATGTGTCCAGCCCGCGTCTCGGTGAAAGCAGAGAAAAGGTAGCAAAACAAAGCGTAGCTTGATGAGAAGCAGACAGCCCAAAGTAAAGGGTACAAGCCATTTCAGTGGGGGAAATGTCATGCATTGTAGAACATGTCTTAGGCACCATGTCAGTGCAATAAGTTGTTGGCCTTCCTACCATACCAGAAAGAATTGGCGTTTCCTTCTCAAGATCGAAGCTATTGAATGTTAATAATGATCTACAGTGAGTAAAAGTCGCAACAGTGTGGCCTCATTTACTCTTTACTGACATCCATCCTCAGTGTTTCTTTACCATTAAAGTTTGGAGGAGATGCAAGAGCAAGATAATCAGATGGTCGCCTCTTTGGGTGTCCTTTGGTTTCCTAGATCCAAAGACTTTAATCATTAGCTCCGTTTTTCCCGGTTAGAATGGGAGGTCGAAGCCCAATACAACA
The DNA here is from genome assembly GCA_036023115.1 of Brasenia schreberi. NCBI lineage: Eukaryota > Viridiplantae > Streptophyta > Magnoliopsida > Nymphaeales > Cabombaceae > Brasenia > Brasenia schreberi. Next base: position 11,768,638 of record JAYKKT010000089.1, on the reverse strand, counting down.
CACACATGCACTCTCTAGAAATCGAACTCACCACTTGGGAGTGGGCGACAGAGGACACAGTCAGGGTGATGACACTCTAGGTCGTATTTATTTTTGTAAGGCTTAAAACCATTAATTATACCTAGGGGTGGCAAATTCGGTCGATGGATCGGGTTTGAGCCATGTCACTACAGATCCGATCAATCTGACCTGAATTTTTGTTCATGTTCATATTGAAGAACCAGACACGACACCAAACAGGTTTGTGTTAAGTCCGAGTCAAGCCTTTTGTGTGCATAATATATATATAATGTATATATACATATAGAGAAAGGAATGATAGAATCTTCGAAAAGTATATGCTCTCGAAAAGATCATTTGTTGGATCATATGTCCTTCTCAAATGGTAGACTCCAATGTAACAAGGACCGCACCGTTCATTGAGGGTAATCGAACAACTAAACTATCAGAATATATATTCAAAGAGAACCCTCTCTATATGTATATATACTATATATATATATACATATATATATATATATATATATATATACATATATATATATATACATACATATATGATCATTTGTTGGATCATATGTCCTTATCAAATGGTAGACTCCAATGTAACAAGGACCGCACCGTTCATTGAGGGTAATCGAACAACTAAACTATCAGAATATATATTCAAAGAGAACCCTCTCTATATGTATACATATATATATATATATATATATATATATATATATATATATATATATATATATATATATATATATATATATATATATATATATACATACACATACATACATATATATATACACATACATATATATATATATATATATATATATACATACATGTATATATATATATACATACATACATGTATATATATATATACATACATACATGTATATATATATATACATACATATATATATATATATACGTATATATATATATATATATATATGTATGTATATATATATATATATATATTTAATAAAGAGTAGTAGTCGATGCTCAAATGTTCTACTCAATGTTACTCAAATGCGGGAACGGTCCGATCAATCAAAATCCAAATCATTCATCTTAACATATAACAACCTTTCTCTCTCCTTCGCCTCCCGCCCCACCCCAACCAGCCACCAGACCCTCCCCATCTCATCTCTCTATCTCTAGGTCGTCAGCCTATCTCCCTCTTGTCTCCAGCCGCTCTCTCATCTCTTTGTTGCAGCTGCCAACTCTCTCCCTCTTGTCTCCCTCTCCCACACCCTCTACCGGATTGTCAATGACAGACCAATCGCACTAATGTCCCAAACTACCAGTCGTCTTTGTCCCGTCGATGCCCTAACTCATCTCTATCCCTAGCCTACCAGTCTCTCCCTCCCAAACTCTCTCTCATCTTTGTTCCACTGATGCTCTAACATGTCAATCTCTCCCTCTCTTGCCTTGTTGTAAGTATGCTTGATCCTTCGCCTATCGTAATCTGTAAGACAGAATGTATATATCTATATTTGGCTATTCTAAGCAGTAAATATAAAGAAACATACAAATGTATACTCGATTAAACGTATACATTGTAAAAATAAAGACGAAAACGACTTCTAATGGAAAGCTTAGACATGAAAATACACAAAAGAAGAAGCGAGACTCTCCCTCCCTCTTTCTCCCCATATCTCCCCTCTCTTCCCCTAATGGTAAGAGAGGCCAAGCCGGAACGACTAAATAGAGAGGCCAAGCCAGAAACGGTTGAACAGAGAGGCCAAGCTAGAGCAAATAAACAGGAGATCAAGCCAGAGCGACAGATTCGGGAGCAGTAGAGTAAAAAGGCCAAGCAGAGTGACGGAGCACCAATCCCTTTTCTTCCTCCCTCTTTCTCCCCAAATCTCCCCTCTCTATCCCCTCTCTATCCCGTTATCTCTCTCCCTCTCCCTCTCCTATCTCTCGTGTTTTTTTTATGTTGAATTGAAAAATTGCTCAACAGTTTTCGATAAAACCACGGTACGAAACCATGGCTTTCCAAAAAACATCGACAAAAACTGCTCTCTGCTGCAGTTTTAGAAAATCGTCGATAATTTCTAGGAAACCGCCTCAAGCAGTGGACTAAAAAGTTTTTATGCCCTTAGCCATTTTTTATTTTTCAAAACTTTTATCGATCGAAATTACTAAAATATTTATATATTTTAAAGTAAAAATATAATTTTGTTCTTAACGAATGAAAGGACAATTCTGTCCTTTGGTAGTTTGTGGAAATTATGAAATACCAACTTGTAAAATTACATAATTTTCCTTGAACGTGAGAATATTCACAAGACTACCACTAAGTGAAAAGATGATTTTGCCCCTATTCTTTAGGTAAAATATAGATTCAGGCTAAGGAGCAAAATTATAATCTTCTCCTTAATCAATTTAAAAAATTAGGCATAATTTTACTATTTGTCTTTGTTTCTTTCTGATAATAACCAAACCAAACATATAATTAAAATTATTGGTTTATCCCTAAAACTTTAAGGAAATCACAATGACAAAAAATAGAAAAAATTACAGTTTTGTCTCTAGGTTTATTTTGAAATTGCAAAATCAAGTTAAGAGTAATTTCATTTTGAAACTACTTTTAGGTACTTGGAGATCTTTTCAGTTCAGTACATAGATATCGTGTAAATTATATTTTAGTGGTTAACTATTTGTTTCTAAAATATGTGTTGCAGGTTGATTGTTTCTTTTTTAAAGATTATTTTATTGTTATTTTTACCAAACAATAAAAAATGAACTCCAAAATCTATGTATCAGAGTTGGCAAAAATATAAAAACTTAACTGTCCAAATTTTCAAACATAGAAAAGACATATCCCTTTGGCACTTACACTTCAAGGTGTAAACTATGTTTTAAGGAAAACAATTCTACCATCTACTCCAAATACAATAGAAGGGGAAAAAGAAATGTATAAAATATTTCTTAAAAATGACATAATAGCCAAAACCATAAGGATAATCCTGACAATGTCAACGTATTATGATTTGGATTTACATCAATTAGATGTAAAGATTGTTTTTTTAAATAAAGATTTAAATGAAATCATATATATGCAACAACCTGAAAGATACAGAGTTAAAGGTCAAGAAGATAAAGTATATAAGTTGAAAAAATCTCTATATAACCTTAAACACCTCATCAATGATATTCAACTTTTTAAAATGTCATAAATGAACTTGGGATTGTGGCTAATGAATTTGACCACTTGTAGATGATATCTTGTTAACTAGGAATGACAAGAAGATGATTATCAAAACCAAATCATAGTTAAACTCATGGTTTTAAATGAAGGATATGGGAAAAGCATCCTATATTATGGGAATAAAGATTTCTCGAGATAGAGAATTTAAACTCTTATGACTAAGTTAGGAGAGAGATATAAACTATATCCTCAAGAAGTTTAAAACGGGTGAATACAAACCGACATCTACACCTTTTGCAAAAGGGGTAAAATTGAGAGAGGTTGATTATCCTAATGAGGGAGATAATAAACCTAATGTTCCTTATGCACAAGTTATTGATAGCTTGATATATGTGATGTTTGTGTACAAGACTTGATATCAACTTTGTTGTTGGTCTTATAAGTAGATATCAAGGTAATCATAGTTGACAACATTGAATAGCTATGAAAATATTTCTAAGATATCTTAAAGTAACAAAATATTTGAAACTATGTTTTCAAGCAAATGAACTAAAAGTGTTAGGATACTCAGATACTAATTTTGTTGAAAATAAAGATGACAACAAATCAACCTTTGGACAAATATTCTTATTTCGAAGAAGAGTTGTTTCTTAGGCATATAAGAAATAGGGTTTTGTAGCATTGCATACCCAAGAAGTTGAGTATGTTGCTTGCAGTATGGTTGCAATGAGTGTCATTTGGATAAGCCGCTTCATAGGTGATTTGAAGTTGAAAATAGCGAACGAGTCAATTGTCATTTATTATAACAACAAGCAATGATTATTATGATTAAGAGTGGAGCTGATAATGGTCAAGTATCACTATGTTCATGATATGGTTTAAAGAAAAGAAATATCCATATTATATTTGCTAACCAATGATATGTTGGTAGACCCCTTGACAAAAAACATAACAGAGGATCTTTTCTCAAAGCATGTTGTTAACATGGGTTTGAGATGTGTTTAAAGTGTATTAATTTACACAATGATTGTTGTGTAGGTAAGATTGTATGATACATGAAAAACCATACAACGGATATCGATTGCAATTACATTTGCAATAGAAGACAACTTGGGAAAACCCACAAAAGTGGACGATAAAACCAATGTGCAATAAGGCTTGACTCAAATGGTCAAGTAAGAGATGTAATGCAAAATGTGTATATCCGGATTTGACCATTCTCGATAGTAAATATGAGAAAACTTTATATACAAACATATATAGGATTAAATGTATACGTTGTAGAAGTAAAGACGAAAAACAATTTGTAACAGAAAGCCTAGACATGAAAATACAGAGAAGAAGAAGCTAGACTCTCTCTCTCTCTCTATAAATACTATACATGAGAATACATACATAGCTGTGATTACAATGTGAGAATAAGAATAGCTTTCCTGGTAATCAATATGCGGAAAACCGTGAAATCTCTCTAATCTTCTCCCTTCTTTCTGTTGTTGAAGTACCTATTTGGCCCTCTTCCGTTGCACTACATCACTGCTGCCATTGGGTAAGGAACCTGAAAGAAAAAGAACAAATGATCCAACATAATTAAGGGCTAAACATACTAGTAATATGTATCCCTCTCTAAAATGTTGTTGGATATATTGTCTTGTATACCTGATTACTTGAAAGATTAGTAATAAAGATGGTCAAGGATGGTTGTTTGTAGGCTCTTGTTGCTTATCTTGTTATTGATATTGAGATGAAGTTTTTCTTTGCATCTTGTTTCTTTTTTTAAAATTTTTGAGAAAGTATGAAATTGTTGTGATTGTTTATTTGTATACCTCATTGCTTGAAAGATTAGTCTAGATGGCGATATTCATCCATTTGCCTACTCTTGTTGCATATCTTGTTTACCATTGATGTTGAGATGCAATTGTTATTTTTGCTTCTTCTTTTTTGAGAAAGCATGAAATTGTTGTGATTGCTTGTTTGTATACATGATTGTTTTAAAGGTTAGTTGAGATGGCCATCTTTGGTCATTTGTCTATTCTTGCTTCTTATCTTATTTGCCATAGATGTTGAGATACAATTGTTTTTTCCTTTTGCTTCTTATTCCTTTTTTATTTTAAGAAGGCATGAAGTTGTTGTGGTTGCTTGCTTGTATACCTGATTGTTTGAAAGGTTAGTGGAGATGCCCATCTTCGACCATTTATTTGCTCTTGTTGCTTATCTTATCTACCATTGATGTTGAGATGTAACTATTTCTTTTTGCTTGTTTCTTTTTATTTTTATTTTTGATGAAGCATGAAATTATTGTGATTGCTTGCTTGTACATTTGATTGCTTGAAAGGTTAGTCTTAAATGCTGTATTTTGTTTGTTGACAGTTCCATTGATTCCATTTTCAGTGTAGTTCATGTCAATTGTGCCTTTCATTGATTCCACCATTTGATTCCACCATTGATGCTAAGATGTAACTATTTCTTTTTTCTTGTTTCTTTTAATTTTATTTTTGAGGAAGCATGAAATTATTGTGATTGCTTTCTTGTACATTTGATTGCTTGAAAGGTTAGTCTTAAATATCGTATTTTGTTTGTTGACAGTTCCATTGATTCCATTTTCAGTGTAGTTCATGTCAATTGTGCCTTTCATGTCGATCATGTCTCTTTCTCTCTTTTCGTGTCAACCATGTCTTTCATGTCAATATATTAATGTGTTTCTCTTATCTTTATATTGTTTGTGCTAAAATTAAGAAAAACAATCAACCAAAGGATCATTTAAGTGACAAGTGCACCAAGTGTTGTAAATTGGAGTTGGAACTTTATAAAACAAAAGAAGCATTACGCATCACAATTGTGAAAAAGGAGAATAAGGATATAAATATTGAAAAGTAGAACATCTTGGAGTGAAAAGCAGAACTTGCTATTTTTTATAAGATTAATGTCCGGGTGGTGCTTAGGATATAACATTCCCTGAAATGATTGATGTATGCTCTATCTTGGGCTATGTTGCTGTTTAACGTGCCTCGGAGTGGAAAGCTATTATGTTTTGGACTATTGTAGATGTATGGACTATTGTGAACTATTTTGCTGTTTAATAAATAATTTCACAGGTATTGTGATATTTGACAGCTTTCGTTATTATAAAGCTATTATATTGTAGGCTATTATGATGCTTATTATTTTAATATGTAGACTATTATGGACTATATTAGTTTTTAATGAACAATTTCACACTTGTGATATTTGACAATTTCATTACTAAAACTATTATATTATGGACTATAAGTTTCACAATTACTAGTTTTAGCTACATTTGAGTTGCAGGTGAAATTACACGTTCTCTCTCTCAATCCCCATCAATTTTCTTGAGACAACGAAGGTGCCAAATTGCTTTTAGTGCATCATTACTCAAATGTATAATGAAGGTGCCAATTTGCTTTTAGTGCATCAATATATTCTGGACTATTTGTGTTGGATGGAGGGTTTCAAGTTCAATAGGAATCAAATACTTGTTTATGTAATTATATGATGTTTAAACTATCATCATATTATATGTTGTTTATATGATTATGTGTAGAATGACAAACAAGCATCTGAGACCCAATAAGCTACACTTGTGATAAAACCATCCATTCCATTTTTCTTTGAAATTTGGATATATATATATATATATATATATATATATATATATATATATATATATATATATATATGTTTAGAAACTTTTGTTGGACATGCCATATACAATAAGGACTGTATTTAAGAAAACTTGTTCAATTACTGCATTATTAATAGGATCTTGGTCAGTTAGAATAGCATTTGGGTTTCGACCACCAATAGCTTTCAACCACTCCTTATACAACCATATAAAAGACTGTTTTTTCATCTCTTAGTAATATACATCCCATTATATTCAATTGATTGTGGTGATTGATATTATTAAAGGAGCAAATGGCATTCCATATTGATTTTTCTTATACTTTGTGTTGAATGAGATCACATCCCCAAAATAACAGTAGTCCTTATGAGTTGTACCGTGATTATCTTCATCTATCTGAATGGCACAATAGAAGTTTGTATCTTGTAAACTTCTATTATGAAAATATTCTAATGGAGTATGCCGATCAATTACTGTGTAAACCTTTTTCGCTTTTTGTAGATAAGTTATACACATCATGCCTAGTGAAAGGAGCATATTCAATTCCATCGTTTGTTGCCATAAGTTTAATCATATCACATGCCTTCGATCCAATCTTAGAAAAATTATCTATCATCATCTCTTATTTGGATAGGTGTGTTGCTTCCCTTTGTTTATCTATACATATTAAACTTTAAAGGTGAATGCAACAAGTAACTATGGATTTCATCAAGTTGAATAACAACCCATTTCTTCTTCTTTTGGAATAAAACAACTATTATTCTTACCGAGCAACCATATCTCGTACCGACCTTTTACTTTTTCACATTGTTTCTCTTCCTTGCACCCTTGGTGCATATAAATATTGCTCAACATATGTCTTTTATCTTTTCTATTGGAATATTTTCGTACACTAAGCCCACCCAACCTAGCATACGAATTATAAAACTCATATACTTCATTATATGTTTCAAACTCCATGCCAATGGTAGGTATAAACTCTAAACTCACAGTTGGTACAAACTTTTTTGACTCACCTCTATCACTGTCAATATTAGTATGACTATGATCGTTGCCTAATCAATCTTATCACCATTGAACTCTATAAGAATATCACTATGTTGTGGTACCAGTACTTCTTTGTCTTTATTCGCATTCAAATCTCTTGGCATTCATCTCAAATGCTACTTATCCTCTGAAATTTATTGCTGCACATGTCCAACCTTCCACCAATATTCTTGCTTCGTGAGTTTTTACTTTTATCCATGTTTCAAGGAAGTTTCTCTAAATTTAGATAAAAAAAAGCAAATCAAAATTTAGAATATAGACTAGCCTTCCAAACATAAACCATAGAGGAGGTAATCGTGCAATTTTCTTTGCAAAACAACACAATCACAACAATTTAACAACTACACCGCAACAACAATTCTCATGCTTAAACAAGGTTCTACACTAACATGGGTCACCATTAGGAAACAACTACACTACATTAGCAATTCTCAAGAATGATGATTCATCTATTTACCAATAATATCAACAAGGTTCTACTCGGTAAAACCAACAGCGTGAACTTATAATCAATGACAATGTAGCAATCACAATAATTTCGTGCAAGAACATATGCAAGACAAAATATACGCAACAACATTGTGAGAGAGATGTTACTAGCAATTTTCAAGCAATTAGGTATAAAAGCAAGCAATCACAACAATTTCATGCTTCCTCAAAAATAAAAAAAGAAACAAGAAGTAAAAAAATTGTATCTCAACATCCATGACGGACAAGATAAGCAACAAGAGTAGACAAACGGTCAAAGATGGCCATCTCGACTAATCTTTCAAGCAATGTATGCAAGCAAACAAGCACAGTAAGTTCATGCTTTCTGCAAAAAAAAAAAAAAGAACAAAATACAAAACAAACAACTTCATCTCAACATCAATAGTGGATAAGATAAGCAGCAAGAGTAGACGAAAGGCCACCGATGGTCATGTGGACTAATCTTTCAAGCAGTCAAGTATATAAGACTATTTACAGTCAACAACACTAAGAGAGAGGTTACTGATGTGTTTAGCTCTAGGTTAGGGCATGCGGGAGGGCATGCACGTGCCCTACAATGCAGAAGGGAGCGATTAGTGCAAGCTAGGGATGGAGACGAATTACTACATCGATGAGACAAAGATGAGAGACGGCTTGGGACATGGATGGGATCAGTCTACCATTGACAATCTAGTAGAGGGTGGGGGAGAGACGAGACGGAGAGAGTATGGCAGCTATGACTGAGAGATGAGAGGGAGGGAATCTAGTGGCCCGAGACATAGAGACGGGAGCGAGATAGTCCGGTGACCGGGAGACAGAGAGATGAGATGGAGAGAGTCAAACGGCTGGTGGGGCAGAGAGAGAGAGAGAGTTTGACGGGCCGGAGGTGGAGGAGAGAGAAAGGGTTTTATATGTTCGGTTGAATAGTCTGGATTTTGCTTGATCGAACGGTTTCACCGTTTGAATAAGATTGAGCAGGAGAATGTTTGATCATGAACCACTCCTCTCGCTCCCAATGTGAGGAAGAGCTGCAGTTGACTGTTAGCGGTCATCATTTTCGTGCCATCAGTGGTGGAGGGTTTCCGCATCTACCTGGAATGATGGTGCATGTAATAAAGGGAAGCAACCGTGCTAGATGGCTGGGTACCCTTATTAGCGGATTGAAAGTGGAAATGAGAGCGTTATTATTCTGTCAAATTTATGTCTTGTGTCAAGTTTTCCGGCATCATTTTTCTGCCGTGATAATTTGATTAATGGATCGTCACGTGCTTCTCCACCGAAATATAGTAATGGTCACCGGCTTCTACGATCACTAGATGGGAAGGGATTGTCTGCACAGTGCCATTTCATTCTTGTTTTTTAAAATAGTCTTTATTAATTAATGAATTGGTCATTCTGCCTTAACTAAACCTATTGGGTTGCGAATCAACAAGTAGGACCTCACTTGGATAGAACACCCATCCTAAGTTATTTACAAGGCTTAGGTGAATATATATATATACCAATAGATTCCTCAAGAAGTTAGGGAAAATCATAGTCAATAATAGGTGAGGTTCTGAGGAAGTAGGTGCTATTAGGGAGGTGAGAATTGAGAATTTACTAAAGAAACTGAACAAAAAGAAAGAAAGAAGTGAAAGTAAAGCAATATTATCTATTCAATAAGGAGCTCTTATTGGAAACTGTATTGAAAAACAAGCTTACACTACGGGAAAAATGAAGAAAAAAGTAAACTACTGAAAGAAAGGCCGCTTTCTTGATAACTGGATTTTTGAATTTCTTATAACTTGGTGCTTTCCTCCTACCTCCATTATAAAGTTGTAAAGGTAGTGTAGAGGAGCTCTTTCAAATTATGTCAGTTTTTTTGTCTCGGTGGCATTTTTACTTTAATTTTCCTTTTGATTTGCTGCTTTAATCTGTTAATCATGGATGCGATCTACAGTCACCTCTTTGTGTAAACCCTGTCATCCTCACAAAATTGTCCGTCTCTATGAGTCTCTAACTTTCAGCCTCAACGACACTCCACCTCAAATTCGAAAAACCAATCAAAATGTACAAAGCGTGACTGAATTCATGGCTACTGTACACAGTTAGTTCTACTTCAGAGGTTGAATTAGCAGTTTGCTCCAGCCCACAAAAAAATCTAAATCCGTCACTGATTGTTGCACCTGAACTTCAAACTCATTGTAAAATGGAGAGGGCAAAGCCAGATGCATGTTCTTGGCATCAATCGCATGACCTTTGGCTTGTAAGATGATCCATAGCTAGGTGGTGTTCTTTTTCTTTTTCTTATAAGCAAGATGGGGTTAAACAGAGCCGTATCATATATTTGTCTGAATATAGAAAGTAAACCTCCTACTAAGTGAACAATGCCCCTTTGGCAAACCAAAACTGATGCACTTGGGCACGAACTCGTTTTTCTTTTTATGTTTTTGAAAGAAGCTGGGTTTAACAGATTTGCTAAGAACTTATGTTGTTTATATGGTGGATTTCTTGAAGGATTTGCTTTGGGCAAAAGCTGATGAGAGAGATGTTTAGATCCAAGATGACACCCAAGCAGGTTTTGATTTAAGACAGGTTTGAATCCAAACATGACCCAGGTCATATACTCCATGCTTCATAACTTTGCTTCAAGCCGTTGAAGCGACTTGGGGGGGGGGGCGGTTGGAAAGAACTATGTAGAGTGGTCATGAATTCAATCCTCCCCCGTAGCTTGTTCATCAGCTTCAACCATTTATATGTAAAATTGAATAAACAGTTCGTCCCACCTCATGAAAAGTTCTATATCCGCTAAATCAAATTTATATTGTCTCACAACAACAACAACAACTAAGCCTTTTCCCATACTAAACGGTGTCGGCTACATGGATTCTTTGTTTCCATAGAGCCTTATCATGTGCCATGTTAGCAGTTAACTCACCACCCATTGAAGACACCCCACGAAGGGGGTGTGTAACCGCCCAACCAACGCGGGAGTGTCGTATATTGTCTCAACTTACATATATTTTGTTGGGACAGATCGGCTCAGTCCATATATGCTCATGTTATATTTCAATTGTTCAAAACCGGTTTTCATGCCGAACAAGATAAAAAGTTGGTCTGTGAAAAGCCTTAGAAATTAAAACTTGTTTATGTTTTTTATGTGTAAAAAGATGAAAGAAAGTTCATTTTAATATTAGAGACTTGATGCAGAAGATGACATAGTTTTGCCAAAGAAAACAATAGAAGAAGCATATGACTCTTTACTGGGCTCAGGGGAGTGAAAAGATGAAACATGGGTAAAAATGAGTCTTATGTATATATAAGGAAACCGAATCCTACCCAGATTGATGTTGCTCACTTGTGTCTTACTATTGTGTTTCGGTGGTATGCATGTAATTTTGAAAGTTATAAAAATATTTGAAAATTGATAAAAATAACTCTATTACACTAATACCACTGAAAAATAATGATCGAACATTAGTAGACAATATCGTTGATGAACAGGATCTAGTTAATATATATATATATATATATATATATATATATATATATATATATATATATATATATATATATATATATATATATATATATATATATATATATATATATATATAGTGACATACACTTTGTGTGTAAACTTATAAGCTCAATGTATTCAAGTTCAATGAGCTCGATCCCATGCCAAGCTTAATCAAGCCAATCATAATTGCACTCCGCTCAAGTGAACCTAGTGAGCGGAACTTTTGTTGTTCGAACATAATTCGAGCTTGAGCCGGAGCCTGAATGTTGAAGCCAGACTAGAGTCAAGCATGCGTATTCTAGGGTGCAAACGAGAAATACTTGAATCTAAATAGGGGCTCCTTTGAGATTAGCCAGATTGAATGTTAGCACTTGGAAATAATCAATAATCAGGGGCTGATTTGCCATAAACTCATTCTGTACAACCATATGATAAATTAAACAGTTGTACATTTTATATTATTATTGAATTAATTCCGTTGGAATTTCCTTTACATTTAATATTTACTGAATTAGTTTATTACGAGTTGGTGTAGCCTGTCCCACCGGTTCGGTGGTGGCGTTGGATTGCCGCCATCATCACCGACGGAAACATCCAGCTTGCAAACAACGCTTCCTCAAGACAAGCTTGATAGCCACTACATTTAGAATATGTTAATAGAATCTACTTAATTGTTTTTTATTTCTTAGACATATATACTACAATTCATGGCCAAGTATGTATATTCAAAAAGGAAAATTAATTCCATTTCTTTTACTATCTTTCATAGCAAGTTCTCTCTCTAAATATATATTCTTATGTATAGTTTTTCAATGCTTAAGTATTCTTATTTTTTATTTTAAAAATGAACAGTTGAAGTAATAAAATAAAACATTTAATGTATAAATATAATATATAAAATATACTAATATTTTAAATTTATATATTGTCGTTGAGCATGTCAATCGAATGATATAGTATGTATAAAAATAAAAAATATAGCCGACATGCACTGCAAGACGTGATTTGAGATCTCGACCTTGACAAAAATAGAAGGTTAAGATTAAGAAGCACGTTAAGTCTATTAAATGTGATACCAGTCATCTAAATAAAGTGAGGTGGTGGTCGCCCATGCAGTGACCCTCCAACTAACGGAAGGGAAGGCCGCTTCTCTACCAAACGACATCAAGATTTCTTATAAGGTCACGGGTTCGAAACTGGGATGGTTCATATCTGGTACAATTCTGCTCAGCCACAATCGGTAAAGAAAAAGAAAAAGAAATGAAGAAACTTGAAAAAGGAACTCCTAAATGAAGGGTCCCCGCAACGAAGATCATCGTTGTCGTAAAATCTCTCTCCCCCGTACCCGAAGGAATAAATAAATTTATAAATTTATAAAAGCAATATATTCTCTCTCTCTCTCTCTTTCTCTCTCTCTCAAGGAGGTTGTAAAGGACTGTGGCTTGCTGTGCTGAGCCCTTGAAATTGAGATCCAACTGCAACGCCCCTCTCCTCTCTCCTTCATTCGCGCCCCGCGATGGCTTCCAAGCTGGTGATCGTCATAATCCTCATCTTCGACGTCATTGCCTTCGGCCTTGCTGTCGCCGCCGAGCGCCGTAAAAGCACCGTAAGTAAACGATCGTCATAGTCCTCTTCTTTGACTGTTGCTCTAACTCTGTCTCTTTCTAATTATCTCGCCCCTCTGATGCAGGCGCAAGTGCTCCCGGATGTGGAGAAGGAGTACACGCACTGCGTCTACGACTCCGATATCTCCACCGGCTTCGGCACCGGCGCCTTTCTCTTCCTCTTCTTGAGCCAATCTTTGGTCATGTTTGCCACCAGCTGTTTCTGTTGCGGAAGGTCTCTCTCCCCCGGTGGATCCCGAGCCTGTGCCGTTCTCTTGTTCATTGCCTCTTGGTAGGTCCCTTCTTTTTTCTCTTGACGGAAGGTTTATTTGCTTTCTCTTTGTTGACTGTGGGAATCCTTGTGCTTGAAAGGCTTTGGAGGCCTTCAAAACGACTGGCACATCATTTCGCTTGTTTAGAGTTAGATGTACGAGGCAAGTGTCAATGTGGAAATGAACTGGTTCTCGGTTTTGCTTGTTGCGTGTGCCTTACTGCCTTAGGTTTGGATAGGAAGAAGAGGAGGTTGATGGATGTGGTGAGAGGAGGGAGAACGAGACGGACTAACATGAAAACATAGTTATGATTATCTGTATTCTGTGCCTTCAAGCACCAGACCTGTAGTTGAGATTGTTTGGGGCAGCTGAATTTCATCCCCCTCTCGCCCACATAAGTCTGATGGTTTGGTAAAATTGACCAGATTCGTCCTAGTTGATTGCATTGAAGATGAATCTCATCGCATCTTTGCCACAAAACCCTGATGGTTTTGTGAAATCAAGCCGAAATTTTCTTAGTTCATTGCATTGCCTAATTTTTCAAACTTTCAGACTTTGAGAAACTCCGTGATAATTTTCCACAATTTCCGAATTAACTCGTTATCATTTTACAGCAGCCAATCCATGGACCCTTCCCAACTTCCAGGAACCCATTATTCAATTTATCCACAGATTGCACCATGGGCAATCCCATAGACCAAAAAACAATAAAGACTTACATTTTATCTACCTCTTGGTATGATTATGTTCCCTTTCTAGATGGCTTGTTAAAGACACTTCTCGAATAGGTTATGTTAGAAGAGAAATCACTCCCCACTTACCACTAATCCAGTTCAACTGTTGGAAATTTGATGTTCTCTTACTATATGAACGTGCTTGGTTTCGCTTGTTACTGATGAACGGGTTTTGGATCGCAGGAATTCTATATGCAATATTCATCTTCATTCATTTTGTTAGCCTTTATAAGATGGTTGTGTCTAAGGATAGGAGTATTCAAAGTCTCAAGCTGTCGTATCCTATGAGATGAATGGTATATCAAAGTCATAACAAACAGATAAACGGGTGGTACTTGTAAGGTGTTCTTGAGGAACCAACTTGCAGTGACGTTTACTTTAAGAGTGGTCACTCTATGCTTGTAGGCTGTGTCACATGGGTGCCGGTGCAGGTGCGGGATACGGTAAATTCTAAAAATTTTGGGTGCTTCGACACGGTTAGGGTATATAATATTATATATTATATATAATATTCAACCTATATAAATCAATCTGCTAATTTTGAGTGCACATAGGTATCAATTAGCAAGTTCCCTCATAATGATATGAAACTTATGATGATTTTACGAGCTGCAAAATATCCAAGTTATGGATTCAAAGAGTTTCGAGATCTTTTGTAGAATATAACATATACTAGTATTTGTGCTAGGATCCACTAGTGATGTCATACTCTTCTGTTCTATTGATCTGGCAATGTTCCTGGTCTTTAAATGTATTTGGTGACAGATATTACTCTTTGCAAAGACATACAGTATGGAGTCAAAGAATCCAATCATATTGAGTAATAAGAAACCAATTGTTCACACCCAAATCATTCAAGCTAATATTGTATACAGCTACAATAGCAGGTACACAACTTTATATTAAAGCAAAACATATAAATGGTAAACAACTACTAATTTCATCATAATACACCATCAATCTTCATTATCCGGACCCATTTATCCGTGAGTTACAAAAAAAAAATGGTCATGTTACACCGACACGGTGTCGGTGTCACACCAGTGTTGAGGTCAACACTCCATCCCTTAGAAGTGTCCGTGTGACTTAGCTTGTAGGCCTTACCATTGCATCTTTCTCCATCCCTTAGAAGTTTCTGTTCAAGATCCACTCGCTGCCTACTAGTTAGTTACAGCCCAACAAGCAAAGCCTAGCATCTTTCTCAGTGCAAATCACTGTGATCTATGCTCATCCAGCTCTTCCCCAACTATAAATACTGATGCTATTCAATCTTCTCTCCCTTTGCCTGGCTGTGTTCGTTGGCTTGATAGAATCAACTCAAAAACCACAACGGAACCATGGCTCAACCGCTGGGAGCAAGGAGGGGATAGGTCTCCTGTACTCCTCATTTCTGGCATGCTATTATACGGAATGACAAAGCAGATGGAGGAGTGGAAGGAGAGAATTGAACCTTCAACCTCAGTCTTGGTTAGCTATTTCTTCCTAGTGATACATTGCCAACCTTACGGAGTTTTCTGCTGCGATGTCATTTTATTTTCTTTAGATGAGAATAACAGAAAATATACGGGAAACAATCCTCAGGATTATATTGACATAGAAGGGCGCTCATCTTGTGTTTGATCTCTCTTGCAGGATAACGTTCATTATTGCAGAAATCTCTCTGTTGGCTGGTTCAGTGACGAATGCCCATCACACCAAGTATAGGGCCATCTTCAACGAAGATCTCTCTTGCGAGACCATCAGAAAGGGCGTGTTTGCAGCAGGCGCGGCCTTTACCTTCTTCACCTGCATACTCAGTGAGCTCTATTACATCACCTTCTCTAAGGCTTCTGGCAGCCCTTATCATGATAAAGAGCCTGGTGTAGGGATGAGCAACTACGGTTGAGCCCCATCATCATTGATCACCACCACATTCGCGTTAATGCTGTACCGTATCACATTACATCATTAGAATGCAATCCATCATCTCGCAGAATGTATGAACTGTTTCTCTAGCTTCTTTTGGGTTGTTGATTTTATTGCTTAGTTGTAAACTGGTGTTTCTACTTTTTGAATGGAATGAGTTTTCTTAAGAACCTTGTTCTTGGACATTATTTCGGTAATGTGATTACGCCTTAGATGTTTTATAGTTGTCGCGCCCTTCCTGCCCTTGTGAAGTAAAGGCGAGGAAATATCACCCACGCCAAGGTCCCTAGAGTGAGGAGATTACGGGAATCCTTTCATAACATTTACTCTCTTTCTCTCTCACAACATCACACCATGTACTTTGATCATCTATTTTGGACTGGGTTGCACAATCTTATAAAAGTATAATCCAATGTGAATTTGCATATAATGCTAAGAAATTATTTAACTGGCTTTCTCTGATGTATTTGCTGATTTTTTAATCATAGAATATTATTTCCTCCCTAGCCAAGAGAAATTAAGAAAGTCCGAAAATACATTCATCTTTTCATTAAATATCATGAGAGAACTGTACATATGACCATCAATGTTGGGAACAAATCCCTTCTCCATCATTTCATCCCTAATGATATCATAAGTTACTTGATTTGGAACTAAACCCTTTCCCAGCATCTCATTCAACAACTTATTTGCGTCTTCGAGTCTTCCTTTCTTACAGTGACCCTTGATCAGTACATTGTAGGTCACCACATTTGCGCACTTGCCTTCCTTCTGCATTCTTGCCCTCAAATTCAAGGCACCCTTCAGGTTCCCCAGCCTACAGAACCCCTCAATCAACGTATTATACGTGATAAGGTTTGGACTCAAACCCATTTGCAACATCTCATCCAACAACATGATTCCCTTCTTAGGCCCATCTTGCTCACATAAAGCTCTAATCAGTACATTGTAAGTCACAACATCAGCTCTCATATCCTTCGCCACCATTTCATCTAGCAGCCTGCTAGCATCCTGGGCCATGCCTGACTTGCAGAACCCGGCAATCAAAGAGTTATAGGTCGAAATATTAGGAGTGCTACCCCTCTCTAACATTAAACTATACAAAGTGCGAGTATCCTGCATTCTTCCTAACTTTCCACATCCATCTATCAATGTATTATACGTCAACACGTTCGGAACCATCTTTCCCTTCATAATAACATTGTCCATTAATCTTCTGGCTTCATCAACCATTCCCTTCTTGCAGTATCCATTGATCAGAGAGTTGTAAGTCACTATATTAGGTTCTATACTATCATTCATCATATTTTCAATCAATTTGATGGCCGCATCGATATCTCCTTTATCACACAGCTCATTGATCAATGAATTATAAGTGATGACATTGGGCAAAATATTCTTCTTTTTCATCTCCTCTAACAACCGCGATGCAGAGAAGCAATTACCATCCTTGCAATATCCCCCAATGAGAATGTTGTAAGTGACGACACTCGGTGAGATCTTTGAGATCATCTCTTTCAGGATAGCCTCAGCCTTGAGCATTCTCCCCACTTTGCTCATTTTGCAACAACCATCCATAATCACATTGTACGTAATCGTGGTAGGCGAGCAACCCCATGATTCCATGAATGGCAATATTGAAAGTGACTTGATTGGGACTAATTTTCCTTCTCATCATATCTTTAAACACACTTTCGACTCTGTGAATGTCATTCTACTCGACTAATGCATTCAGAAGAGCATTGCATGTCAAAACAGATAATCTAAACCCATAATCTCTTGACCTTCTAAATGCATCCAAAGCCATAGAGATACTTGAATTCTTGATATACTCGTGAGCCAACATATCAATTATAAGCCCACTGAGATCTCTTCTACCTTCGTTTGAGACGATGATTTTGTGAAAGACAGCTGAATTTGAATCCAAATCCGCGAGTCCTCTGCTGACCATCATGTGAATTGCCGCGCTTTCCCATACTCCTTGGATTCAACCAAGAAATGAAACATTCTGCAGGTGGAATCGAGATCGAAAACACCCTTATTTTCCCTATCCACCCATTTGAAGTACCCAAATGCGAATCTTGCATGAACTCTCTTCTCAAACAGAGAAGCCAAGAATTCCTTCGAATCGATCTCCCTGAATTCTCTCTTGAGAGACAACCATTGTTGCCCGCTAATGAGCTTACAAACCCTAGACTTAAACCCATCATCGCCAAAGGATGAATCAACTGGATCAACGGATGGAGCCTCACTATTACCACACGAACCAGAGCAATAAAAACGCCCAAAATCGAGATAGAACGACAAAATCTCGACTTGAAAGCTGTTAAATTGCAATCGGCGAATCGACTGGATCGTCATCGAAGAGATTTCACTGTTTTAGATCCGAAAAAGCAAAGGTTGTAGCAGAATGTCATCCGGTATACGCAAATAGAAGAATGCGGTACACGGGAGTTGCTTTAGGTAACTTCACTAAAACAGATGAATACGTTCCAAGAGTGAGGAAAACCAAGATCTTTAAGAAAAAAAAAAGCAAAAGATTTGGTGGAAGCTTTTGCTTCCTAATGGGGCTTTAGTTACCATGGTGGTCTTCTCCGACGGCTGAATTCCGGCCATTTTTTCCGAAAAACGGGCGATTTTCTACTTGCTGCTGCGCAATACTGGACCGTCCGTTCTAGTTGTCCGGAAACATTAAGCGGAACTGCCACACGACGCCTCTCCTCATCGTTGTTGCTGCCGGCAACGGATTGGAACGACGAAGGGGAGGAGGGAACCGACGACGAAACAGGGGAAATATGGTTAACCTTTCACCTCTTAACAGAATTTCAGCAAACCCCCAATTTATGCATATTTCATTCGTCGCATGTAACTTGTTAACAATTTCAGAATCAGCAGAGCTCCAAATCGGGTCAATGGGTCGGATTATTCGTGTCCGGGTCTGCCCAAGTGCAAACCCATAGAGTGATGAAGATGTTACATATAGAATTAATGCTGGTTGGTTAAAATGGAGAGGAGCATCAGGTATTCTTTGTGATAAGAAGATACCATTAAAGTTAAAAGGTAAATATTATAGAGGAGCAATTAGGCCTGCCATGTTTTATGGTTCTGAGTGTTGGGCAGTTAATCATCAACATGTACAAAAGATATCTGTAACAGAAATGAAGATGTTGAGGTGGATGAGTGGTCATACAAGAAAAGACCGCATACATAATGAGGTTATTAGAAACAAATTAGGAGTGGCACCAAGAGGATAAAATGAGAGAACATCGTTTAAGATGGTTTGGACATATAGAAAAAAGATCAAAAGAAGAACTTATAAGAAGATTAGAAAAACTAAATTTGGAAAGTATTAAAAGAGGTAGAGGACGACCACAAAAGTGTTGGAAAGAAACAATAAAGAATGATCTAGCTTATTGGGAGTTAACTGCTAACATGGCACATGATAGGGGTCCGTGGAAACAAAGAATCCATGTAGCCGACCCCGTCTAGTATGGTAAAAGACTTAGTTGTTGTTGTTGTGTTGTTATAATTTATTTTATTTTAAGATGTGCCTAACTTTCTTGAATCAATTAGAAGAAGGATTGGGGCTGGGTTCGCAGGATGGAGACCTGCTATCTCCGTCCCTGCCTCCATTTTCATCAAAAATTTTCTTTGCTCTCTGTGTCCCCATTCCCGTTTACACTTTCCAGATCTTTCTCATTTGGAGTGGGTACCTGCAGGGAGCGAGAGATCCCCCTCCCATGTACATGTACATGTATATATACTATAGTCGGGTTCATATTAATACAGACCCGTCCTGACTTTTGCTGCCTCCATTTGGAACCACCCTGAGTGCCTAAACCCCAACCTATACCCGGTTTTCCCTATTTGGGTTATGAGCCTGCAATTTATACCCTAGTTGTGCATGCTTTCATTGGATTGGATTGGATTGGATAGGCCTATTTTTTCCAATCCAATATAACACGATAACCAAATCCAGTAGCGGATCTAGAATTTTTTTATAGAGTGAGACGAACTGCCTATTCAACCATTTGAAGTGGAGCGAATTATGTATAAGGTCATGGATTCAGTCATCTTCTATAAATTTTTCATGGGTTTTTTGAATTTGTGATGGGGCAGCCACCCCACCTCGCCTCAATGTAGATCCACTGCTAACCAAATCCAAACTTTATTTGGTCCATACTTTCTTTTTTTATAAGAAAGGCCGGTTCATATCTTATGCCATTTAGAACTCGAATGAGACAATTGTTTTGACCCGATAGCATGAGATCCAAATCCAGACATTACATAGTTCACCTTTTTTTGCGTGGCTACCCTTTTAACAGAGAGCAGTGGAGTAATAACTTAAGTGGTTAGCGGGTCGGCTTACAAGTTGAAGGTCCTGAGTTCAATAACCCTTTGACAAAAAGCATATTTGATGAGTTGTAATTAAGATCATTTTCTAAACTTTATCTGCACAAAATTTTCAAATTGGCGTACCCTTCTAAATATTTCATCTTGATTTGAAGGCCAAGATCGCTGCACTTCAATTTGGTTCTTAGTTGAGTATAGATGGTATTTATACTTACACGGTTAGAGTTCTAAAATCACATATGCATGTATGCACATGCACATATGCGTGTATTTTTTTATGCATATAAAAAATGTTCTAAAATCACATATGCATGTATGCACATGCACATATGCGTGTATTTTTTTATGCATATAAAAAATGTTCTAAAATCACATATGTGTGCATGCACATGTGTGTGCGTGTGTAACATATTTATATAAACATATATTTATGTATGTGTATATACATACATATATGTTTGTATATCTATCTAACTAATTTTTAAATCAAATGAGTAAGAATTCATTACTCAATGACAATTATAACATGTCTTTACCTTTATCAGTTAAAAGAGAAGGCTCATCAACCCATATGAGATGAAACCAGATTAGCTAACAAACTGAACCACAAACAACCATGAGTCAATGAACTAAGCCACAAACAGGCTAAGCTCAACCCATTTTTTAGGCCTTTCAGGCTGCCCTTATACATTCTCCCGATACCATATATTAAAATGTAATATATTAATAAATATCCATCCAAACATCAAATAAGTTGGAAACCATCAATCTAGTTTAGGAATCTTTTTCTAAGCCTTCAGGAAAGGATTTCAAGTTTTCCTAGTATTTTGGAAGTGTAAGGTGAGCATTTTGAAGGTATAGGTCATCATTTTGTTCTTAGGCCTACGTATTCCCACTGTTTGAATATGTTGTCAAAGCAATCAGAATAAAATTATTCTGACAAAAACATTTTTCGGCATTTCTTTCTGACCATAGACAGTCAGAATTGGCATTTTCTTTCTGACTGCAGAAGCGGTCCGAATGACGCCCGAAATTATGTTTTCTGACTGTAGAGGTGAGTGCTTTTCACTTTTCACAATCGTCAGTTTTTCAAACCATGTTATCTCAAGAATACAGTTATATATTTGTTGCGTTTACAACTTTATGATATGAACTCGTTCTAGATTCTGATCAATTAGTAAATAACTTTATGCTATGAACTCGTTCTAGATTCTCATGAATTAATAAATATAATATAAAATGTCTTTGACAAAAATGAAGATGTTGAGATAGATGAGTGGTCATAAAAGAAAAGACCATATATATAATGAGATTATTAGAAACAAATTAGGAGTGACACTAATAGAGGATAAAATGAGAGAATATCGTTTAAGATGGTTTGAACATGTAGAAAGAAAATCAAAAGAAGAACGGGTAAGAATGTACGAAAAACTAAATTTGAAAAGTATTAAAAAAGGTAGAGAACAACAACAAAAGTATTGGAAAGAAACAATAAAGAATGATCTAACTTATTGTGAATTAACGGCTAACATGGGACATGATAGAGATACGTGAAAACAAAGAATCTAACTTATTGTGAATTAACTGCTAACATGGGACACGATAGAGATATGTGAAAACAAAGAATCCATCTAGCCGATCCCATCTAGAATGTGAAAAGGCTTAGTTGTTGTTAATTTTCACGCCGATGGGACCTTGTCTTATTGTATATTTTGCTATCGTGGTTTCTCTTTTTCAACCATATATGCGAGAGTTTACTGTAGCAGAAATTATTCCTGCAGAATTTCTGAGATGTGAGTGTCACAACTTTTTAACCAAGTTCTGTATGATCGCCGGGCGGAAGGAAGCTAATATTATACTAAGAGACGGTATCTGATAATCGAGTACTTGACGAGTAAGACAAACAGAGGCAGCAGCCATGGCCGCAGCCTGCGAGGATTCTACCAGGCATCAACTACAACATATGTTTGTTGATGATAGCAAGAATGGGTAATTATTAGATGATGAAAGCTTCATAAACTGCAAGGTGAAGAAGATGGATGAAAGCAAACGAGTCTGCAAGGAAAATTTACAAGACAATGGCGAAGTCTGTCGGGACACTTCAGTCTTCCTTCCATTGCTACTTGGACAAAGAAGGCAGCTAGCTAGAGCTAGCAGAAGCGTTGGTATTGAGCTTATTATCGTTCTCTTGTTTCAGATTTGCTTTTCACTTTCAGTCACCGATATTTTGGTGGTTTTTAATTGGTTTATCCTCCCTTTTATATATGCAACTTGTATATCCAAGTTGACTCAATTGCTAGCCAGTAGCTGCTCTAAGCCATCGAACGACTGCTAAGAAATTAAGCTTCTTAATATCATGGGGTGGACCTTCACGATTTCTTCTCCACTTTATTTTTTGTTTTGAATTACTATATTACTTGCATGCTGTATTTTCTCCTATTTTTTATCTTTTTTCCCCTGATTTCGTTGTTGTATTTGGGGAAAAAGCCAGAGATGAAATATGTGAGCAGGAAACCAAATTAATGACATGGGTAGAAGTTTGAATTAGAGCAGCTGTCGTGAGTTAGTTGTGTGTTGCGATTTGAGCTGGTGTTTGATGTTGATGGATGAGTTCGTCCACTCAATTGTGTCCAGTGACAAGGCACTAGTGGCCGATCAGATGAAGGTGTTATGAACTGAAGGAGAAGAATGAACGGAAACGAGTATGGAAGGAGAACCTTCAAGACCCTGCAAAGTCCATATGAGTCAGATACCGTCTTCTTTCACAATTACTTGGCCAAAGAAGGTAATTGTGGGCGAAAGAATCATCAGCATTGGCCGACTTGAGCTTAGCGATCGCTCCCTGTTTAAGTTTGGCTTATCACTTCATAGCTGGTATGTGTTCGACTTTTTTAAAAGGGTCTCTTAACTTATGTTTGGCCATCGTCAGCAAAAGCTGGATGCTCTACGCAATTATCATTCACTAAGAAAAGAGTTGCCTCTCCTCTGCTTGTCCTGTGCAATATATATATATAAATTGCTCTACGTGATTATTTTTTACCAAGAAAAGAATGGTCTCAGGTCTACATCTCATGCGCATGATATATATATAGAGAGAGAAAGCATAGTCCATGAACACACCTACCTATACTTAAATCCATTTATACATCTCTATGGTTGGATTGACATGATTTGAATAAAAATCTTTAATACACATGATACATTAAAGTTAAATATGAAAAACGCTTTTAAATTTAAATCTCCACCAATTATCATATAAATTGAACACAAAAAATGTTTAAGTAGATTTGAATAATGCGCATTACATACATGTATATATACTTGTATATGTGTATATATATGTCCAGATTTGATGAATTCTTCTGGACTTCAAGTTCTTTGTTTGCGTTTATCATGCAACTTTCACATAAGTACATGGTAATAGTTTAACCCGCATTGAGAAATCAAACTAAAAGGACAAGGCATTTTTGAATCAAAATAAAAAGAGAAACCTCTTTAAGTCTGTCACATTAATTACATCCACAAGCAAGAAAAGGAAAAGTCAAAAACTATGAAAATCCGTATGCGTTGAAATCTCCTTTTCTCTCCTAGAGCTTCTCCAAGTTGGGGAGTTCTTCAATTGTTCTCCTCCAAGATTCTCAGTCCATGGTGGACAGTCTGCATCTGAATCCCTTTCTCCATGCAGTTTAATGACTAAATAACGCGCCTCCCATGAATACGTATGTATGGATTAAAGCTGTGATTCAAGCATATCTGTCTCGCTCAAATTCACGTTCAAAATTTTGTTGCTGCTCCAACATTGTAGCTAAAACCTTTCTGAGGAAAAAGATGGATGGCATGCCACTTCGCCTTGCTTGATGTTGAAGGACAACCTGTTGATTCTCATAAGAAAGGTCTGCTGCATATTCTTCTCGTCACAAGCTCTTGGTGTAGGCTCTTCCCAATCTCTTCAATGACAGTTCCATGAGGACATGCCTCTAGTTACAGGATTCTCGGCTCGAATCCTCTATGAATCTGTGGTTGGAGTGAACACATTGCTATTGAAAAAAATAAAAGATGAAATGTATGAGGGGAAATAGTGTAGAAAGAAAGAAAAGAGATAACATGTTATGAAAGACCTTGACGCCTGCTTTGCAGTAGCCCTTCATCATCACAGTGAACTTATTGTTCATTCAATTCAAGTGCCACTTAGGCTCATCCTTATCCCTCTCAAGGATTATCGTTGGTAACATTGTAGATCCCCATAACAAACATGCATTCATATCTACCTTTAATTCTTATAAAGATCAAAGAAATTTCAAAATTTCTTGTTGAGTTTAAATAAAAACCTAAAGACTTTGAGTAAAATACGAAAAAAAGTTTATTGATGGCATTTGTATTAGACACTCATTTATACTCCTTTACATATTTTTTCATAGAAAGAGTTTTTCTGTAAATGAGTTTCATCTAAAAAACAGTGGAAAATGAAAGTATTGATGGGAATTTGTAACAGAAGCCTATCAATGATGACGTGCATCTTTTATTTCTGAAAAAAAATAGAAGTTATGCCATGGTTTCCACTTCAACAAAACTGAAAATGTTTAGGATTATCATTTTCGAGAAAGTCTAAAATCTGTAACGATCAACGGAGAAAAGAACCAATAAATACCTCTTACTTGGGCATATAGATTGGAAAAAATGCATATGGAAATTAACATAAAATAACAGAACAAGGCATTCTAAACGACAAGCTTTACACCCTCATTAATATGAAAATCAATATACATATACTTATAAACACCTAAAATTTTCATAAGAAAATATGTACTTAAATTTTTTTTCAAAAGGCCAATTTCAAGATACATGAGATAAGACCCCGAGTCTTCATTTTTACAAAAATATGAAACTTATATGAAAAACTAAAATATTTTGGAGAGAAAGAATAACAAGGTAGAATTTAGAGGCTTCTTACAGCCAAATAACAGAGCAAACTTCACATAAATTTGATTTTATGAAGTGGATTAACCATGTTTGGTATTCTACCCCTTGTTAAGCGTTTCTAACCCTAAACGAACTTCATTTAAAATTTCTAGGTCGGTTACACCAATTTTTACTTAAAAAACCCTCTTGAGTAAAAATCAAACATGCTCTTATTTTATTTATCCATATGATTTTATTAAAAGAAAAATTATTTTTATTAGATATTAAATATAATATGGTTTTTATATTTATTGTACATAAAAATTTTGGAACTTACATGTCCATATGAATTTATGCACATTCACGACACCAAATGAAGATCTATTTGTAAAAATAATGATTTTAATGTATATATATATATATGAAATGATGCATATATAATGATTTTAATTTATGAAAGCTAAAATATGGAGAAGACACTTTTCAATCTCTCCTTTTGTTCTTATTACTACAATTTTACCAAAAAATGCATATTTATAATTATTTCAAAAATATGACAAAAGAAAGCCCCTATTCAGAAAGCTTATTACAGATTCATGTATATGGCTCAAGTCTTGACTCAATTAGGACTATGTCTTATTGAACTTAGCCTAGGTGACTCAAGCTTGTCCCACATTTGTTCTAGTCGACTCATGTCTATGGTTCTATTTTGAGTCAAATTCCCTAGTCAAGCACTATGTTAAAAATTTAATTTTGAGTTAAACCAAGCTTATCTTAATCATGACTTGAGTCACCCCATTTGAATCAGCTCCACATCAAGCCACAAGTGGATGACCCACATTGGTGTATGAAGATCAAGTTTCATCAAAGTTTCAAGTCAAGACAATGAGTCAAATTGGAATCGGGGCACTCTTAGGAGCCATTTGAACCACTCAAGCCACTCTAAGCCGCCAAGCCAAGCTGATCCATCCATAGAGCTGCCAAGCCACATAGGAGCCAGCCATACCATCAAGCCAAAATAGAAGCCACTTAGCCACACATGGCTTTAAAATCAAAAGAAAATATATTTTAAAGTTTAAATTCTTATATATTTTTTATTTGTTAGAGATATTATAGGGATCAAATCTAATGTTATCATTATTGTATCCCATCTCCCTCACCAAAGAATGCATCAATAAAAATATCATTCCCCTTTTTCTTTCTCCTTTCTCTCTCTCTCTCATGTGCTTGGTGTATGTGTTGTTCCAAGGGAGATCCACCAAGGCGATTTGCTGCAATCACTCGCAAGAGTTGGTCGATCATCAAGGGAAGATCACAAAAAGGAAATTGTCCATTACTCATCCTCTTTACTCCAAACTTGTGAATTTAATTTTCTTTAGATTTATATAATTTTTTTTCTTCAAGTCTTCTTAGTCTCCCCTAGGATTTCTTTCCACCGATATTAAGTCCTTAGTCAATATTATCACAAGTCCTAGTCGATTCCTTTATGTTGCATGATCTTTTTCTTTTAATTCTAGCCTAAATAATCTATTAGTTCGATTATTTATTGCATGCATATTTAGTTACATCAAAGTCTTTTAGTATTTGCATCCTTGCATATCATCATTTAGATTCTAGCATCTATGTCCCTTAATTCTTCACATCCTTCTTCCTTTTACAATCCTAGATTTTTTGGCATTACATCACAAGTCATCATCCATCCTAGCCCTTTAGGTAAAATTGTTGGCCGACCCCAACAAATTGCCGAACTCTTTCATATCCTCAGATTTAAATCATATTAGATATTCATTAGTTCATACATTGTTATTTTCTATCCATATTAGCCATATGAGGTCTCATTAAGCACCTTAGTTAAAGTCTTACACCTTAGTTTATTCACTTCCTTCTTCGGTTCTTGCTCTCTAACTATTCTCATTATAACCAATATAGTTATTCCTTAACTAATCCTACAGACGCTTGGACCCCTTACACCATTTGATTTAACTTCATTAGGTAATTTCATTAGCTTAGTTTACATCTACAATCAATTGCATCACACCTTAGGTAAGTTCTTGGTATCTTGCACCTTAATTAGCTTAATAACCCCTGCATCTTGACACATTATAGCTTAACCTCTTATATCAGCCATAGTAATAATCCCTCATTCAGATTCCTTGTTAGAGACAACTTCATGTTTTTTGTTTTTTTTTCCTACACATTAAGCCTTGTTTCACTTAATTAGTTACAAGTCCAAGTCTCATCCTAGGATATCATAAGCACCTATTGATTTTTTTTATACAACTCCCTTAATTCCATCAATCTACATATCCCCATTTATAGCATATCCATCGCACCTTAATCATAATATCTTAGTCCCTTTTACATCACTCATTAGTTTCTCGTACCTTAGGTTTTTCAAGTACATGTTAATTCAATCATTGTTTTTAGTGCTTCATACAAAATCCTTAGTTTATATCATAGACATCATAGATTTTAGTTGCATTGCTCACATTTCAATCACTTCCACGTAGCCATTTAATTTCAACTTCCTATACCATCACATAGAAGCTAAATTTTTATTAGCCATATAGTTATTTCTGCACCTAGTTCAAGGAGGACGCATATAGTTATTCTAACATTCACATAATTGTCATGACCTACAAATGAATTCTATTTTTACAGGTAAGTTAGTTATATCATACTTATAGTTAATATCTCAACATATAGATCAAGTGAGTAGCATCATAGGTATTTCAACATTGTCAATTAACTCATCACATAAATATTTCGGCATATAGCATCATAACATTAATTCAGCATATTTCATTATCTTCGCATGCTTAGAATCATATCATATAGATTATTTCAGTATAACATATATAGATTATTTCAGCATAAACATATAGTTTATTTAAGCATAACATATAGATTTTCTTTTAACATATTTCATCATACTTAGATTTTATTGTTGCATATAATTTCAACACTTAGTTTCATTCCAGCACATCATCATACAGTTGCTTGGATCATTCTATATTAGTTAGAGTCATCCAATCCACATCAATATCTATATTAGATCCATATCCAATTAAAAATTCATATTCACTTAAAGGATCTATATCCAAGTTAGAACCAAACCCTAACAAGAACCCATATCTAATTTAGATGCAAATCCAATTAGGACTCAAAAACCAACATGATAGAAAATGTTTTAGACTCACATTTCAATTCAAGTGCGCAAATAATTTCTCTTTTATTAACCAAGTATTTTGTAGCATGAGATTCGACCCTTTCATGTCGGAACAAGAAGGTAATTTGTGAAAATAACTTGATTATGGCCCACAAAGCAAAAAAGAGAGTGAATTAAAGGTGAGGCTCTCTGGCTTAGTTTTGTTATGTTTTCATAAAATTAAGAAGATTGGGTACAAGTTAAAGGTTTTGCAGAATCTAAAATTTGTATATAATACTAAAAGTATATTCTTTATCAAATTATACATGTTGCGTTGAGTGACTTTGCACTTTTAGATTATATAGGCATAGTTTTTTTCTAGACCTACCATTTCAAGATTCTCATCGGTGCTTTGTGGATAAAAGTATACATAAGAACATGTTTTATAACCAAGATATTAATGTTATGAAATCTTTTTTGTGAAATATAACACTAGCTGAATTTTAAGGCATGTTTAACTAATTGTCAAATATATATATTTTAATACATAATTATCAATTCCATGTACTTTAAGTAATTGTTGCATACGATAAAAAATATTGGTCAGGAAAGAGAGATTTTAGGAAAGAGGAAGTAGTTTGAGTCCATTGATTATGTAGTTTCCTTGTGAAACTCTATCAACTTAAATAAAAGTTTTAACACAAATCACCAAAATAAAGTAAAATAAGGACAATATACAGTCCCTAAGATCATATGTGATCATAACTAGTATATTCTTTAAATGTACACTTTCAAGATCCATGTCCAAATAGGTTTGAATTTGAGACATGATTTTATAATAGTGAAACACTTTTTTGTGAAATATTTCTCTCATAGGATGCTAGGTTTCATGTTGTAAAAGAATTGATGTAGAAGATCCATATGTCATGAGAGAAAGTGGAGTGAGTGTCTTATCAACCTCATTTAAGGCATCCATGTAAGCTTTTTGAATATTCTTTCGGTCGAAAATGAGTTGTATACCCCTAAACTTTGCATCATTGTGCATATGATAAGAACTTTGATTTAATAGATTTTATATAAGCCTTGATTACCACTTTCTATTTCCAATATGAATGTTAATACTATAAGAAACTTTGAGTTACTCTAAAAGTGATGTTAGTTTGCATATTGTAAAAGAATTGATGTAGAAGATTCATATTCCATGAGAGAAAGTGTATGTAAGAGACTTTTGCTTCTAGATACCGAACAATATGGGTGTTTTACTTATCAACCTCATTTAGGGCATCCATGTAAGCTTTTTGAATCTTCTTTCACTTGAAAATGAGTTGCATATACCCCTCAATTGTGCATGATAAGAACTTTGAGTTAATAGATTTCATATAAGCCTTGATTACCACTTTTTGTTTCCAAGATTTGTATGTTAATACTATGATAAACTTTGAGTTACTCTAAAAGTGGGTTGGTAACTACTTAAAGCAATATGATGACAATAGTGATAAAGAACTTGGTGATGGTTGTTTTTTCTCTTCTTTTGGTTACTTGGCTTGCTTAAATTAGATATGTTTTGAAATTTGTTGGCACGTCTACATGAGTTTGTACCAATAACTTACTTAAATTTGTTAGACTTTAAGCACTTATCTGAAATTTGTCACTATGTTTTTATTGATGGTTCCTTTGGTGCCTTCATTCTAGTGGTTGCCTACATTAACTCTGTCGATGATTTACTCTCCTTATTCTTCTTTTGCTCCTCTAGTGTGGATTATATGAAAAGGAGAAAAGACATTATGTGGTCAATATTTTCATACAATTAAATCAATCATCTCTTTAAAGTTTACAAGTTATCATGTCATATGAAAACCATTATTATCATTGCAAACTTTCACTTCCAATATAACATTGAGATATATATGTTCACGATAAACCACTTAGCAAATAAGTGAAAAAGGCATCATATCAAATCAACAAAATTATAATTAATAATTATGCCTAATTTAAAATCCATAAAAAATTATCCCTAATATGCCAATATAAAGAGAGTGCCCAAACACCTCAAATTGTTCCAAAATCCAATTCTTGCCACTTAGATTCAATATTTTTACCCCTAAATACTCTTCAATCAGTCACTATAAAATTATAAAAATAATATATTTATATAGTTTACTTCATGAAGAACCCAACAGTTCAAACTTCACTCAAGTTGAAGTTCATGTCTTTGATATGGCTTAGAAACTGAAATAAAGTCCTAAAGCAGTATGCATGGGCCCGAATCTGAAACTATATAAGATCCAACTACTCACATAGTGGGTTCTAGCTATTGACCTAGTTCAAACCCAAAACAGAACCCAAGCACTAAGTTTAAGCCCGACTAGAAACTGCCACAAACATAAGTACAAACCCAAAAACATAACATATTAGTGTTATCCAACAGACACATGGTTAACACAGATATAGTACAAACCAACATTGAGCACATCATTTGGACATGTAGGTTTTAGCTGTCAATAACTCTACAATGGCTGCTAATAGGGATGGTTTGAAACATCTAGCTTGGTAGAGTTTCCGTCGTCAAAAATTGCTGTGGAACAACAAAGCCCAAAACATGTAAAGAACCCGACTTTTTTGGATCGATTTCTAGCTAAACCCTCAACGACAATTCCTTGTTTTTGGTGTCAAAACGCTCGTATTGAGGAGATTTACAAAGCCCTTAACCTTTTTCACCATCGTAACTGGCAAGATTTTTCCCGTGGGCTTCAGAAGAATAAATGATTTTATTTTAGATTAATAAGGAAAACCTTAACAAAACTACTCCTCTCTCATACATACGTAAACGTCCAATGGAGAGGCCCAAGTAGGATGCGCGCCTACAGTATTGAACTTGTGACCTTCAACGTGTGAGTCGACCAGCCATAGCCTAGTAATAGAACTCATGACCTGACGTCTCTCTATCTATCTATCTATCTATCTATCCACAATATATATATATATATATATATATATATATAAACAATTTGCTGGCAGCAGAAAAGCTAGCAGTTCGTACAAACAAGAGAGGAGGTTTGAGCAATATGTAGGTGAAAAGATGTGTTGGATGAAACAGATCCTAAACTAGATGTACAAAATCGAAAGGCATTTAAGCCTTGTGTTGTATGGTCAACTTGGATTTCAAAGCCTAAGCCTAGTTCTTATAATTCTAATGTGTGTATATGTATGTATGTGTAACATATATATGTACGCATATATACACAGGCACATGCACACATACACCCCGCTGAAGCATCTAAACTTGCATTCTTTTCTGGTGTAAACTTGCACTTTTAATATGTTGTTGCAGACAGCTCTAGTTCGATACACTTTCAGAACTTAAACGACAGGTAATGTGACTGCAATTCTCAGCAGAAGCTATATCTTGCTAGTTTATCTCTAGCTTAAATGTTTGCTTGGTTTAATCACACGAGGAAAAACTCTTTGCAGGAGCAATCACTTCAAGAATCCAACAGGGCGTTAATAAGGAGGGTATGTGTGGTTAAAAAATCCAACTTTGATTTGTCTTAATGAATAAGAACAAGCACCCAGTAACGAAAACTACAATCAAAACTAAGCCTTTGATTGACCCACCCACCCCCCCCCCCCCCCCGTCCCCTAGCCTGGTGAGTTGTGGCAGTGATTTCTCATATATGGAGGTTCTTAGGCGAAGGCTTCTATTTTCGTTTCAGAATGCATTCTTTGCAGTCATCATTACAGCATGTCTGTCTGCTCATATACCAAATTGGCTACGAGGTTGATTTAACCATATAGCAGTGCCCTTCTTGCATAGCGAGCTATCGCACAGTTGGCCTCTCTACGAACCACATTCGTTCTGCTGCTACCATATACATCTCTTTCAGCACTGTGCCATTATGAGAATCGTCGTCATCCTCGCCTGGAATGGCGTCCAAAACATCAGCGTGGTTGGTTGCCTTCATGTCAGACTCTCCACGGTGCATTTTAATTCTTCCTTAGCAGTTTTGGGGTCACAGTCACCCAGTGAATCTGCACAGTTTTGGTTATCTTCTCAGTCACAATCAACCGTCCCCAGCCCCACTGTAAACTCTTAATGAGCCATCAAAAACACATTGCATTTGTAAAAAAAAATTGGGGCTTTCCCCATTTACTAACCATAATTTACATCTACAATCTCTTTCAGCAAACAGTTCAAATTAAGTGAGCAGGTTCGGGCTGTAAGTTGTGTTTCGCTCGTTGGCCCATCTAAGCCAACCCTAAGATAACGCGCTGAACACGACTGGACAAGCGGATCGAGGGACAAGCAAGTTAAGCTAATCTTATACCGATCAGAGGTACTGTATGTTTTCAGATGTCGAGTTTGACCTTCAAGTTTAGGAATCTTTGGCTCTTTATGTCCCGATGTACTCTGTTGAACTATCCTTATTGATGTATTGGATCCCAGCAGGCCAGAACCTAACCAGTAGTGTGGCTTGGTTGATTTTTATGTTTAGAATGGTTTGCTTTTGTTTCAAAAAATTGAGAAGATGGATTGAACCATGTTAAGGTTAGCAACGAGTACCAAGCCACAGCACAAATAACCTTAGTTCCCGTGAGAGATTGGGAGAGAGGGAGTAATGGTGTATAATGTTTAAAATGTACGATCCTACTAAAATATTTTTATTGTTAGATTTTTTAGATTAATAATGAAGATTTGTATTATAGATAAAGAGAGAGAGAGAGAATGTGGTATATGCTGCACATTTAAGTGTTAACATATCTACAAATCTCAATCATTCATCTTAAATGATGCACAGTTGAAATTTAAATTCAAAAGCCAAAAGGTGTGCATGTGAATAAAGTAGCAAAAGGTACACAAGTATTTTCGTTTTAAATTCAAATTTGAATCATCCATGGCTTATTATGGAGGGTTAAGATTTAATTGAATGTGCTAGCACCCATGTATATTAGCATATACCAAGCTCTACACCTCTAGGATCTAGATTTAAGAAACCCACAAAAAACCCATCGATTGTTATGTTCAACGAGATTTAAACTAAAGTAGTGCTGTACTTTTATACCTTAAATATACATTTAATGCTTCCTCTTTTTTTTGGGGATTGGAGATTTCTCTCCAAAAAGGAGAGGCCAAATGTAGGTATGGTGGGTGTGAAAATGCTTGTTCATCATCGATACCGGCTTCTCGTTAAAACCACACGTTTGACTCTTGTAGAGAACTCTCTATCCCACCACTGGGCAACGAAGCAAAGACTCGTTTTGCAGACGCTTTGTTTTTATGTAAGTGGATTGCTTCGTACTTACTGTAAGTGCATGCTAACGCTTTGCAGCGAGCACCCACCCATACCTGTAAGTGGGTGGCGTTGGGCGAGCTTCCTTCCGCTGCAACCACTAACTTTATCACCCCACGTACCTCAAGTGTTGATCTCATAAAAAATTGAACAGTTGCAATGCATGAGTTTGTTAGGTGCTAGCGATTGCTCATGTGAATAAATTATAATTGTAAAAAGAACATATATATACTTTTTACGTTTTAGATTTAAATTTCAATCAATCAACATTAAAGATGGATGATTAAGATTTATTTGTATTTACTGACATCAGCTATATCCTAACATACATACACGCACACGCACAAAAGCACACATACACACATGTGTTATTATATATAACTATATGTGCATACATATTATACTTAGTACGTTTATATGAATAAGTATGCATATATATATATATATATATATATATATATATATATATATATATATGTGTGTGTGTGTGTGTGTGTGTGTGTGTGTGTAAGATAGTTTTCTAAATTAAAGAAACACTTTTACTTTTTGAATTTGAATTTTAATCACTTGGTTTCTTTGATCAAATATTATAGATTTAGTGTACTAGTGTATTGATGGTGTATAGTTTATGCGTCTAGGTTCCATAATATATATATAATAATTTAAAATATGCATTGTATAAATATGAATATATAGAATATACATTTGGGGTTGGGGTTGGTTCGGGTCAACCCAGAGCTGACCCAATTTTTTGTCATGTTACTTTGGATCAACCTGGACCCAGCCTGGGGTGCCTAACCCCCGACCAGGACACGGATTTTTGGGTTGGGCGTGAGATTGGCACCCAGCCTCAGATTCACAAATCATTAAGTTATTTTACTGGAAACAATACAATAAATGGATCATGTGTTTCCCCCATATTGCTCCACAAGTGGGCTCGGACCCGGCCCGGTCCTTCCTTAAATTAGGGCTGCTTTTTTTTATTATTTGAAGCCCACAAGCGGCCAACATGGCCTTGTTTTAGGGACCATGCTTTCCAGTTTTCCCCAGTACGGTTTCTATGACGACGAAATGACCGAATTGCCCATGCTAATACTATGCACTAATCCGGGTTTATGTGTCGTATTAGTGTGTCATTCAATATGATAGAGTTCTAACGTTTTCTTGGGATACTTTTAAGACCGTCTTCCTCTTTGTAATGTTCATAAACAAGGAGAAAAACTTACATTAATAGGAAGACTACCATTAATTGTAATTTTTATCTGTGTCTTATCGGTCGCTCAAAATTGTAATTTTTCT
This sequence comes from Brasenia schreberi, assembly GCA_036023115.1. NCBI lineage: Eukaryota > Viridiplantae > Streptophyta > Magnoliopsida > Nymphaeales > Cabombaceae > Brasenia > Brasenia schreberi. Next base: position 11,733,316 of record JAYKKT010000089.1, on the reverse strand, counting down.
TTGGTTTGTGTATAATCTTGAATATAAGCTCAAAGTCTTCAATAGATGCAAGCCCCAGGTATCAAACTCTTGACCTTCAACTTGTGAGTCAATCCCTTAGCCAGTTGAGCTAAAGCTCATTGTGCTAAATGTAGCCAAAATATTCCAAGATAATATATCCGATAAGTTGCAGGTCGTGAGTTTGATACCAGTGCATGCGTACAAGCTTCAGCCTTCCCATTGTAACCCAAGAAAAAAAAAGGATATGGGGGAAACCACCAGCAAGAAATTGGTACCAAAAAAGAAAAGATTAATTTGGTCGTAAAGGCTTCTGATACGCTTGATGTAATGCTAGAAATATCAACGCTGGTTTTGGGGAATTGTTGGGTAAGTACCAACTGAAGCTTGATAATGTTTATATATTCCACCATAATTTGGAGATTAGAAATTTCAAACTTTAAATATAATAATTGATTCAAAAGTAAAAACATAAATTCCAATAACTAATCAAATTTAGAGAAATGTTCCTTCAAAGTAGATCTTTTATCGAAAATTCGGAACTAACACCAGGTTGACCATGTCTCGTCCATATTTACATTATATGTATAGAGAGAGTGTAATTGGATCTTGTATAGCACTTATGTTACTCATTCATGTCATACTATTGCTTTTAGAGGCATGAGTGTAATGACATTGTTTTTTGTTCATTTTTAAAACTTTTGAATTTTCTAAATTACATTCATATTAATAAAAAATAATTAGTAGGTATTGCTAGAGGTGAACAAGAAAACATGGTCCTACTCTTTCATTGTTTTTTAATGGCATAAATGTAATTTAAAATTTTAAGAGATTTTAAAGATGTATGAATGGTAATATTATTATAATCATATCATTGAATAATGAGTAGGTATTCCTGAAATGAACACGAACAAATAATCAGGTCCGGTGATGATCAACCTGACTTTGACCCGTTGACTCGATTTGCAATGCCCCTAGTTTTGTTTTGTATTAATTTCAAGCTTTACCAGAGAAATAAACCAAAATTGAGTATGAAAAGGTGAAGTCAATAGAAAACAATTAAATAAAATGCCGAGTCTTGTAGGCTGCTTTCTCTTGTTTCGACGAAAACTTAACCTGCATGACATTAGGTTTAACATCCTGTTTTGCAGCCCGTAGATTAAAAAAAATGAGGATCGATTGGAGATGCCTTGGAGTAGAGATGGACGGTTTGGATTTTCTTGGAACCACGAGGAAGGACAGTTTGAAATTGTAGGTTCAGGTTCTCATTTGAGTTCGAAACTGTTCGAAATGAGAAAAAATCGTAAAAAATTTAAATACAAAATAAGAATCCCCGGCTCTCGTTCCAGTTCCCTAGAAGGTAGAACAAGAATGAACGGTGGTTTCCTATTTTTCGTAAGCTTTAATCGATTCTGGTTTCAATCGGGTCCTAACCCAGTTTTGTATCACCAATCATGAACTAAAAGAAGCTTGATTCACCTCATGAATTATAGAGAGAGAGAAGGTCGTAAATGTACACACTATATCCACATTTTCAAGAATCTTAAATATCTTTTTATCAGTTAATCTTGAAATTTAAATTTTAAAAGTAAACAAATATATTAATACTTTTACAAGTATAATAAATAAACCCAATAGTATTTGCTTTTTGAGTTAGAAATCTCAATCATCAATTTCATTGTTCAAATGATTGAAATCTTTATACTAAAGCAAGGATGAGTGTGTGCATAGACTATGCTCTCTTTATGGAGAGGGAGAGAAGGAGAGAGGATCCTTGTCACTACTTAGATTTTGACTTATGTTAGATTGTTTACTAATGAGGTTGTTGACTTATGTTGAATCATTAATTTTCATAGCATTGAATGTAACAACATTTTTCTATGTACTTTAAACAAATTTTAAACCTTTTTAAATTACAATCAAATGAAGAAAACAACAACCCTGGACGCGATATATATATACATATATATATATATGTATACATATATATATATATGTATACATATATATATATATATATATGTATACATATATATATATATATGTATACATATATATATATATATGTATATATATATGAAGATTACTATTCACAAACTTTTCTTTAAAATACAGAAATGATCACTTTGGCTCTCCTCTTCTCCACAATTCCAACGTCTGTATTTTCGATTTTAGGTCTCTCTCACCAGATTTCTTTACTGGGCGATGGTGTTTAATTTTTCTTAGGTCAAGGTCGAGTATTTCGTGTTCTCGGGTTTCTTGTATCCCTGCTTGAAAATCACAATTACTAGACTGTATATAGTCGAAGATAGAGATGGTCAGAGGTCTGAAACTGTCCACATGCTTAAGAAGCTATTCGGTGTGGGAACCCGAAGGAAAGGAAAAAGAAAATTGCAATTGAAGGCTTTTGCTTTTTCCTTTTCCCTTTTTAATACAAAATTAACCCAAAAGCAGCCATATTGGAGATTCAGTCTGCACGTGCCGCTCACACGAGCGTCACCAACGGCTATCATCATTTGTCCCGGCAATACAAGAACCCCCCACCCGGCTCCCCCCGAAATCGAATCCCCTGTTTTCTCCTCGCTCCTCCGTAAAACAGATTTTGGCGAGAATTTCCCGGTCAAAATCTCGCGGGAATAGTGGAAAGTCTGTCTCTGGTTTCTGGTTTCTTCGTTCTCCGGCTTCCAACTCTCACCTTTCTCACTTCAACAGCTTCTTCAGTAAGCCAATTCCGTCACCGCGTCCTGCTAAAGGACTTCCAATCGCCATCAAAAGTTAACTTGTTGTCAGCGTCCACTGAATTCTTTCTATTCGAAATTATTTTTTCACTTCTTGTTTGGTTTTGATGAGCAGCTCTGCTGAACTCCAACATCTTTGAGCCGAATCATTGGTAAAGGCCGGTCTTGGTCGTCTGCCCATTTCGTCAGTAGCATTTACCGGTCAAAACTTGCCGGAAAATCACTGCTTGCTAAGAGGGTATACTCTGTACCCAATCCAGATTGGTCTCTACTCTTCTCTTCTTCTATGTAGCCCGTCAAGTGCCTTTTCCTTCAAGTATCTCTTTTTCCGGAGCCACCGTTTTCCCGTCCCCTTTCGCCCCGTCCCCCTTCGCCGGATGAGTTGATGCATAGTCACTAGAAATCGCTTCATTTCTTAGCGAAATCAATACCATCTTGATGAGTAAGATTCCAACGACGATTTTCTAACTTGGGTGTACTTCGTAAGTCCCCTTCTTTCCCGCCAAATTCGTCCTGGCTCGCCGGTAAACCGCGTAATTTGTTTAGTGTAATTGATATTTGAACGGTTTTTTTCACTTGGGTATCGTACAATTCTCCATTTTTCACGACGAGAGCATCCTCGCTCGACGAACAAGTCTTTTAACTAGCAGGAAATAAACAACAATGATCACTGCGATAGATTTCTACCACGTCATGACGGCGGTGGTTCCTCTCTACGTATCGATGATCCTTGCTTACGGCTCGGTTAAGTGGTGGAAGATCTTCTCTCCAGATCAATGCTCGGGGATCAATCGATTCGTCGCTCTCTTCGCCGTCCCTCTTCTCTCTTTTCACTTCATCGCCACCAATAATCCCTACACCATGAACGTCCGATTCTTGCTGGCCGACGGTGTCCAGAAGGTCATGGTTCTCGCCCTCCTGTTCCTTTGGTGTAAAGTAAGCAAAAAAGCGACGCTCGATTGGGCAATCACTCTCTTCTCTCTTTCAACTCTCCCGAACACCCTCGTTATGGGCATCCCCCTCTTGAAAGGCATGTATGGCGCGTTTTCCGGCGCGCTAATGGTGCAGATCGTCGTCCTTCAATGCATAATTTGGTATACTCTGTTGCTCTTCCTATTCGAGTATCGCGGCGCCCGGCTTCTTATTGGCGAGCAATTCCCGGACAACGCCGGAAGCATCGTATCCTTCAAGGTGGATTCCGATATCGCTTCACTCAACGGCCGGGATCAACTAATGGCTGACGCCGAGATTGGCGACGACGGGAAAATTCATGTTATGGTGCGAAAGTCGACGTCTTCTCGGTCTGAAGTGTTCTCCCGGCGGTCTACCGATGTAGGAATGTTGAATATCACGCCGAGACCGTCCAATTTGACGAACGTGGAGATTTATTCGTTGCAGTCGAGTAGGAATCCGACGCCAAGGGGATCGAGCTTCAATTGCGGCGACTTTCACGCGAATTCCAGCATGATGGTCGGCATGGACGATGCTGGGATCAAGGTGAACGGAAATGGTGGTTTTCCGGCGATGGTGGCACCAGCTGGGAGGAAGGATCTGCACATGTTTGTCTGGAGTTCGAGTGCCTCGCCGGTTTCAGAAGGGACTATCAATATGTTCAGATCGGAATTTGCAGGGAACGAGGAAGTGAGAGTGGGGGTTGATCCCAACCACCTTCATAATCAAAATCATCTTTCTCAGATTCATCAGAATCATCACTACCAACGTAAAGGTGAATTTGTTTCCTCTTTCTGTTTTCATTTTCTTGCTCCAGCTTTATGAATTTCGTTTCCTGCAAAGTCTTTCAATGAAATTTACTGGATGGCACATCAAAATGCTCGGGGATGCAGTTTTGCAGCTTGGACTAGTCTTCCTTGTTTTGTTTGTCCCTTTAGATTACATTTCTCATTAAGCATTTAATTACCATCTCTCTCTCTCTCTCTCTCTCTCTCTCTCTCTCTCTCTCTCTCTCTCTCTCTCTCTCTCTCTCTCTCTCTCTCTCTCTCTCTCTCTCTCTGTGTGTGTGTGTGTATGTGTGCGAGCGCGTGCGCGACCGTTAAATCTGCGAATATTGTCGTTATCAAGGTCATGGTTTTGTCCATGTTGATATTCCCATGAAACCTGCTTTAGTGATTTCTGCGGCCGTCTTCCGCTTATATTCTTGTCTTCTCTGTATGGTCTAGGGTACTAACCCCTTTTCATGTGTCCGAATGCTTTCCTTTTTTTGTTTGTCTGCTCCTATGGTGACCTGAATCCTGACATTGCCATTCTTTTAACCTTTCCTGGTTCATGTGAAATGTTTCACTGTGGCTTCCTGAAATTCGGCTCATTTGTTGTTATCTTTTCACCTTTTAATTTCCTTTTACTCCCAACCTTGTCTCTTGTACGATAACTGATTAAATCAATTTGTTGGGTGGAATGAGTGGGATTATGACCAAGCTCCACGTTGAATTTTGCTACTGTTTTAGTTACTGTGGTTAATTTGTTATCACTAACTGATCCAGAGGTTAACCATCAAAACTTTGAAGATTATGGTCGTGATGAGTTCGGTTTCACGAGCAGACCCATCATTTCCAATGGAGGGGAGACGATTCCAAGGGACCGAGATGGTCCGAATCTCTCGAAGTTTGGTTCAAGTTCCACAGCAGAGTTACACCCAAAATCACAAACTAATGGAGATGTGAAACCTTCCTCGATGCCGCCTGCCAGTGTGATGACGAGGCTCATCCTGATCATGGTTTGGAGAAAACTGATAAGGAATCCAAACACTTACTCCAGTCTTCTTGGAATAACCTGGGCTCTGATCTCATTCAGGTTTGCATTATATCATTCTGGCTGATTCTCTTGTCACTCTTTTCTCGAGAACCATCCTTCACAATCCAGATGTGATGAATTCAGGTGGGAAATCCAGATGCCTGAGATCATTGCCAGGTCTATTTCCATACTATCTGATGCCGGTCTCGGAATGGCCATGTTCAGTCTTGGTATGTGTTTGTATCTGCTGTTCGCTGTTCTTTCATCATGGACATGGCTTATTTTCTACGAGTAGATAAATAAACTTATGATACTTCAAATGCAGCCATGCCC